>CM068359.1:232500-302178 GCA_034769755.1 Odontamblyopus lacepedii
AGCACATTAATAATATATATATATACCTAACTAGCAAAAATATGCTTATTAGCGGCAGCGGCAACACTTAGCAACTGGCAGCGGCAAGCAGCTGCTGCTTAGCAGCATAGCGGCCCAAGCTGGCTTGGCAGCTGGCCTTTGGCGACAGCGCTGCAAGCAGCAGACGAACGATTGCCGCTTAGCAACAGCAGCGGCAGCTGCTAGCAGCAGCAAGCTTAGCGGCAGCAGCAGCGGCAGCAGCGAGCAGCAACGAAGCTAAACCAGCGGCAAGCCCGGCCAGCGGCAGCAGCAGCGGCTTAGCAGCAGCAGCGTAGCAGCAACAGCGAAGGCAGCCTTGCGGCAGCAACGCTTAGCGACAGCAGCCAGCGGCAGCCAGCCAGCAGCAGCAGCAAGCGGCAGCGGCAGCAACAGCGGCAGCGGCAAAGCAAGCTAGCTAACCGGCCAGCAGCAGCAGCAATTAATAAATAATAAGCAGCGCTGCGCTTAACCTGGCAACCGGTGGCTTAGCTTAGCTGGCCAGCGGCAGCAAGCAGCAGCGGCAGCAGCAGCAAGGCAGCGGCAGCCTTAAATAGCGAAAGCAGCGGCAACCTAACTGCTAGCAGGCTGGCGGCAGCAACAGAGCCTTAGCAACTTAGCAATAGCAGCAGCGGCAGCAGCAGCAGCAGCAAGCAGCCGTAACCAGCACGGCAGCGGTATAACCTTAACTGGCGGCCAGCAGGCGCTGCAGCGGCAGCATAGCTGGCAGCGTAGCAGCGGTGGCCAAGCAGCGGCAAGCGGCAGCAGCAGCAGCGACAACTAACTGGCAACTGGCGTAGCGGCGGTTAGCAGCAGCCAGCAGCGGCAACGGTTGCGCAATAGCAGCAACCAGTTGGCGGCAGCTGGCAGCGGCAGCAGCGTTGCTTAGCTAGCGGCTGCCGTAGCCAGCGGCTTAGCAACAGCGGCAGCGTATAAAGGCTTACGGCGAGCTGGCGAGCTGGCAGCAGCAGCAAGCCAGCAGCTGGCAGCAACAACGCTTAGGCAAAACAGCCAACAGCAGCAGCTGGCTATTAAGCAGCAAGCAGCCCAGCAGCGACCTTAGCAACCTTAGCAGCGGCAGCAAACCAGCAGCAGCGGCAGGCCAGGCCAGCCAGCAGACCAGCGGCAGCCAGCAGCAGCAATATAAGCCAGCGCTGGCCAGCAGCAGCAACGATTTGGCAGCAACAGCAATAGCAGCTGCAACGCTGCTTGCTTATGCCCAGCGGCGGCGGCCAAGCATGGCAGCAGCACTAGCGGCAAGCGGCAGCAGCGGCAGCGAATATATTAGCAGCAGCAGCAGCAGCACTAGCGCTGGCCAGCCAGCAACAGCAGCAACTGGCGGCAGCGGCAGCCTTAGCTTGGCGGCAGCGGCAGCGGCAGCGAGCAGCGGCAGCAACAGCAGCAGCCCAGCGGCGAACGCAGCGCGTGGCGGCAGCGAGCAGCGGCTTAAGCCGAACAGCCTTGGCCAGCCAGCAGCGATTTGGCAACAACAGCGGTATTTAGGCAGCGCTGCAGACAGCCAGCAGCAGCCAACAGCGGTTGGCAGCAGCCAGCAGCAAGCAACGTGGCAACAATACCAGGCCAGTAATAACTAGAATAAATAACTAATGGCGGCGGCAGCGAGCCCAGCAGCGCTTAAGCAGCAGCAGCTTAGGGCGGCTGGCAGCGGCAGCCGGCAGCTGGCAAACCAGCAGCGACAGCGGCAGCGGCCAATAACAATTTTAGCCAGCAACAAGCAGCAGCAGCAGCGGTGGCAAGCAGCAGCAGCGGCAGGCAGCAGCAGCGGCAGCAGCAGCCTATTATAAATATATTTATAAATATAACAGCTTATTAGCAGCGACTGATTAGCAGCAACAGCGACATACAGCGGTGTTGCTTAGCCAGCAGCAGCAACGCTGTTTGCAGCAGCAGCAGCAGCAGCAGCAACAACAGCACCCACAGCAGCAGCAGCAGCTTATATTTGGCGACAACGCTTAGCAGCAAGCAGCAGCGGCAGCAGCAGCAGCGTAGCCAGCAGCAGCAGCTGGCAGCAGCAGCAGCAGCGGCAGCAAGCAACAGCAACAACGGTAGCTTAGCAACAGCAACTGCTGCTTAACAGCCCTGTTGCTGTAAGCCCAGCAACGGCGTGCAGCAACCTTAGCAACCTTTGTAACCTTAACCCCTTAGCAACTACAGCAGCAACTAGCCAGAACAGCAACAACTTGCTTAGCCGCCTTGGCCACTACTATACTGCTGCTTAAGCAGCAACTATGGCAACTAACTGCTTAGCCGCCTTAACTACTACTGCAGCAGCAGCGGCGGCTAGCAGCAGCAGCAGGCGGCGAAGGCGCTGTTGCTACTTACAGATAATACTAGCAGCAGCAGCAACCTTAACCGCTGCAGCAGCAGCAGCTGGCGGCAGCAAGCAGCATGGTAGCACAACTAGCAGTGCCAACCTTAGCTGACAGCAGCAGCAGCAGCGGCTGGCGGCAGCAGCAGCAGCCAGCAGCAACCTTGCTGCGGCAGGCAACCATAACGCTGGTGCGCAAGCAGCAACCAGCCAGCGCTGCTGGTACTTGCTAGCAGCGGATGTGCTGAATTAGCCCAGCTGTTTTGCAGCAACGCACGTACGATGCAGTCATGAGTAACCTTAACCCAGCGGCACAGCGTTTGGCAGCCAGCAGCAGCAGCATAAACCAACAAGTGTGTAGCGGCAGATTAGCAGCAGCAGCCCTCCCTGGTGTGTTTAACCCAGCAGCAACCCAGCAGCATGCCCTCCCTGTGGTGTGTTTAGCCCAGCAGCAGATGCCAGCCTTCCTGTGGTGTGTTTAGCCCAGATGCCCTCCCTGTGGTGTGTTTGGCCCAGATGCCCTCCCCTGTGGTGTGTTTGGCCCAGATGCCCTCCCTGCTACTGGTGTGTTTGCTGCTGCTGCCCACTGCTGCCCTCCCTGTGGTGTGTAGCCCAGATACTCCTGTGCTACTGTGTGTTTAGCCCAGATGCCCTCTGTGGTGTGTTTAACAGACACCCGGTGTTCCCTGTGGTGTGTTTAGCCCACCCTCCCTGTGGATGCCTGTAATTGTGTTTAGCCCTGTGGTGTGTTTGCTTGGATGCCCCTCCCTGTGGTGTGTTTAACCCAAATGCCCGCCTGTGGTGTGTTTGCTTAGCGGATAACCCTCCCTGTGGTGTGTTTGGCCCAGATGCCCTCCCTGTGGTGTGTTTAGCCCAGATGCCCTCCCTGTGGTGTGTTTTGGCCCAGATGCCCTCCCTGTGGTGTGTTTAGCCCTCCCTGTGGTGTGTTTGGCCCAGGCCTGGTGTGTTTAGCAGATCCCCTCCCACTTGTGTGTTTAGCCCAGATGCCCTCCCTGTGGTGTGTTTAGCCCAGATGCCCTCCCTGTGGTGTGTTTAGCCCAGATGCCCTCCCTGTGGTGTGTTTAACCCAGATGCCCTCCCTGTGGTGTGTTTAACCCAGATGCCCTCCCTGTGGTGTGTTTAGCCCAGATGCCCTCCCTGTGGTGTGTTTAGCCCAGATGCCCTCCCTGTGGTGTGTTTAGCCCAGATGCCCTCCCTGTGGTGTGTTTAGCCCAGATGCCCTCCCTGTGGTGTGTTTAACCCAGATGCCCTCCCTGTGGTGTGTTTAACCCAGATGCCCTCCCTGTGGTGTGTTTAGCCCAGATGCCCTCCCTGTGGTGTGTTTAGCCCAGATGCCCTCCCTGTGGTGTGTTTAGCCCAGATGCCCTCCTGTGGTGTGTTTAGCCCAGATGCCCTCCCTGTGGTGTGTTTAGCCCAGATGCCCTCCCTGTGGTGTGTTTAGCCCAGATGCCCTCCCTGTGGTGTGTTTAGCCCAGATGCCCTCCCTGTGGTGTGTTTAGCCCAGATGCCCTCCCTGTGGTGTGTTTAGCCCAGATGCCCTCCCTGTGGTGTGTTTCTGTTCTCAGTTTGTGTTTCTAACCCTTAAACAGGAATGTGCCTGAGGCCAGAGCCACAAACAGGAAAGATTAGAGACCAGAGCAGCTGGAACACAGGGGCCCCAAACTACTACCCCCGGATAAACAACTGCCCCTGGGTAAACAACTACCCCACAGCTCCATAGCCTCTGCTGCCCCACAGCCTCTACTGCCCCACAGCCCCACAGCCTCTACTGCCCTACAGACTCTACTGCCCCACAGCCTCTACTGCCCCACAGCCACACAGCCTCTACAGCCCCACAGGCTCTACTGCCCCACAGCCTCTACTGCCTCTACTGCCCCACAGACTCTACTGCCCCACAGCCCCACAGGCTCTACTGCCCCACAGGCTCTACTGCCCCACAGCCTCTACTGGCCCACAGGCTCTACTGCCCCACAGACTCTACTGCCCCACAGACTCTACTGCCCCACAGCCTTTACTGCCCCACAGCCTTTACTGCCCCACAGCACTTTACAGCTGCAGCAGGTGGTGATTGTGGTTATGGTTTTGTGGTTTTGTTGAAGTTTCTGGTTCCTGGTTCCAGAGGTTCTGCTAGAACCACGTAAACGAACTGTGGAATATGAGAGAACAGCTCTGCCCAGGGACCTGAAGGTCTGAGGAAAGTCCTTTAGGGACCTGAAGGTCTGAGGAAAGTCCTTTAGGGACCTGAAGGTCTGAGTGTGAGGAAAGTCCTTTAGGGATCTGAAGGTCTGAGGAAAGTCCTTTAGGGACCTGAAGGTCTGAGGAAAGTCCTTTTTTAGGGACCTGAAGGTCTGAGTGTGAGGAAAGTCCTTCTTTAGGGATCTGAAGGTCTGAGTGTGAGGAAAGTCCTTCTTTAGAGACCTGAAGGTCTGAGTGTGAGGAAAGTCCTTCTTTAGAGACCTGAAGGTCTGAGTGTGAGGAAAGTCCTTCTTTAGAGACCTGAAGGTCTGAGTGTGAGGAAAGTCCTTCTTTAGAGACCTGAAGGTCTGAGTGTGAGGAAAGTCCTTATTTAGGGACCTGAAGGTCTGAGTGTGAGGAAAGTCCTTATTTAGAGACCTGAAGGTCTGAGTGTGAGGAAAGTCCTTCTTTAGGGACCTGAAGGTCTGAGGAAAGTCCTTTAGGGACCTGAAGGTCTGAGGAAAGTCCTTTAGGGACCTGAAGGTCTGAGGAAAGTCCTTTAGGGACCTGAAGGTCTGAGTGTGAGGAAAGTCCTTTAGGGATCTGAAGGTCTGAGGAAAGTCCTTTAGGGACCTGAAGGTCTGAGGAAAGTCCTTCTTTAGGGACCTGAAGGTCTGAGTGTGAGGAAAGTCCTTCTTTAGGGATCTGAAGGTCTGAGTGTGAGGAAAGTCCTTATTTAGGGACCTGAAGGTCTGAGTGTGAGGAAAGTCCTTCTTTAGAGACCTGAAGGTCTGAGTGTGAGGAAAGTCCTTCTTTAGGGACCTGAAGGTCTGAGTGTGAGGAAAGTCCTTATTTAGAGACCTGAAGGTCTGAGTGTGTGGAAAGTCCTTCTTTAGGGACCTGAAGGTCTGAGTGTGAGGAAAGTCCTTCTTTAGGGACCTGAAGGTCTGAGTGTGAGGAAAGTCCTTCTTTAGGGACCTGAAGGTCTGAGTGTGAGGAAAGTCCTTCTTTAGAGACCTGAAGGTCTGAGTGTGAGGAAAGTCCTTATTTAGGGACCTGAAGGTCTGAGTGTGAGGAAAGTCCTTCTTTAGAGACCTGAAGGTCTGAGTGTGAGGAAAGTCCTTCTTTAGAGACCTGAAGGTCTGAGTGTGAGGAAAGTCCTTATTTAGGGACCTGAAGGTCTGAGTGTGAGGAAAGTCCTTCTTTAGAGACCTGAAGGTCTGAGTGTGAGGAAAGTCCTTCTTTAGAGACCTGAAGGTCTGAGTGTGAGGAAAGTCCTTCTTTAGGGACCTGAAGGTCTGAGTGTGAGGAAAGTCCTTCTTTAGGGACCTGAAGGTCTGAGGAAAGTCCTCCTTTAGGGACCTGAAGGTCTGAGTGTGAGGAAAGTCCTTCTTTAGGGACCTGAAGGTCTGAGTGTGAGGAAAGTCCTTCTTTAGGGACCTGAAGGTCTGAGTGTGAGGAAAGTCCTTATTTAGGGACCTGAAGGTCTGAGTGTGAGGAAAGTCCTTCTTTAGGGACCTGAAGGTCTGAGGAAAGTCCTTCTTTAGGGACCTGAAGGTCTGAGTGTGTGGAAAGTCCTTCTTTAGGGACCTGAAGGTCTGAGGAAAGTCCTTCTTTAGGGACCTGAAGGTCTGAGTGTGAGGAAAGTCCTTCTTTAGGGACCTGAAGGTCTGAGGAAAGTCCTTCTTTAGGGACCTGAAGGTCTGAGTGTGTGGAAAGTCCTTCTTTAGGGACCTGAAGGTCTGAGTGTGAGGAAAGTCCTTCTTTAGGGACCTGAAGGTCTGAGTGTGAGGAAAGTCCTTATTTAGGGACCTGAAGGTCTGAGTGTGAGGAAAGTCCTTCTTTAGGGACCTGAAGGTCTGAGGAAAGTCCTTCTTTAGGGACCTGAAGGTCTGAGTGTGTGGAAAGTCCTTCTTTAGGGACCTGAAGGTCTGAGGAAAGTCCTTCTTTAGGGACCTGAAGGTCTGAATGTGTGGAAAGTCCTTCTTTAGGGACCTGAAGGTCTGAGGAAAGTCCTTCTTTAGGGACCTGAAGGTCTGAGTGTGTGGAAAGTCCTTCTTTAGGGACCTGAAGGTCTGAGTGTGAGGAAAGTCCTTCTTTAGAGACCTGAAGGTCTGAGTGTGTGGAAAGTCCTTCTTTAGGGACCTGAAGGTCTGAGTGTGAGAAAAGTCCTTCTTTAGGGACCTGAAGGTCTGAGTGTGAGGAAAGTCCTTCTTTAGGGACCTGAAGGTCTGAGTGTGAGGAAAGTCCTTCTTTAGGGACCTGAAGGTCTGAGTGTGAGGAAAGTCCTTATTTAGGGACCTGAAGGTCTGAGTGTGAGGAAAGTCCTTCTTTAGGGACCTGAAGGTCTGAGTGTGAGGAAAGTCCTTCTTTAGGGACCTGAAGGTCTGAGGAAAGTCCTTCTTTAGGGACCTGAAGGTCTGAGTGTGAGGAAAGTCCTTCTTTAGGGACCTGAAGGTCTGAGGAAAGTCCTTCTTTAGGGACCTGAAGGTCTGAGTGTGAGGAAAGTCCTCCTTTAGGGACCTGAAGGTCTGAGTGTGAGGAAAGTCCTCCTTTAGGGACCTGAAGGTCTGAGTGTGAGGAAAGTCCTTCTTTAGGGACCTGAAGGTCTGAGGAAAGTCCTTCTTTAGGGACCTGAAGGTCTGAGTGTAAGGAAAGTCCTTCTTGACCCTGAACTGGGCCATCTCGAACTCGTTGAGACTCATCTAAGCCGAGACTTCCAGTATCTCACAAAAGTGAGTTCACCCCTCTCACTTCTGCAAATATTTAATTCTATATTTTCATGGGACTGAAGAAATGACACTTTTCTCCAGTGTGAAGTCGTCCGTGTGCAGCTCGTATCACAGAGTAAATTTACTGTCCCCTCAAAACAACTCGACGTACAGACTTTAATGTCTAAACTGCCCGTAACAAAAGTGAGTTCATCCTTAAATGAAAATGTCCAAACTGGGCCCAAAGTGTCAATATTTTGTTTGGCCTCCGTTATTTTCCAGCTCTGCTTTAATCCTGTTGGGCCTGAAGTTCACCAGAGCTTCACAGGTTCACTGGACTCTTCCACCGCTCCATGACCACATCACAGAGGAGGTGGATGTTCACGCTCCTCTACCTTCTGTTAGAGGAAGAGCTGGTGGATGTTAGAGACCTCACGCTCCTCTACCTTCTGTTAGAGGAAGAGCTGGTGGATGTTAGAGACCTCACGCTCCTCTACCTTCTGTTAGAGGAAGAGCTGGTGGATGTTAGAGACCTCACGCTCCTCTACCTTCTGTTAGAGGAAGAGCTGGTGGATGTTAGAGACCTCACGCTCCTCTACCTTCTGTTAGAGGAAGAGCTGGTGGATGTTAGAGACCTCATGCTCCTCTACCTTCTGATAGAGGAAGAGCTGGGGGATGTTAGAGACCTCATGCTCCTCTACCTTCTGTTAGAGGAAGAGCTGGTGGATGTTAGAGACCTCACGCTCCTCTACCTTCTGTTAGAGGAAGAGCTGGTGGATGTTAGAGACCTCACGCTCCTCTACCTTCTGTTAGAGGAAGAGCTGGTGGATGTTAGAGACCTCACGCTCCTCTACCTTCTGTTAGAGGAAGAGCTGGGGGATGTTAGAGACCTCATGCTCCTCTACCTTCTGTTAGAGGAAGAGCTGGTGGATGTTAGAGACCTCACGCTCCTCTACCTTCTGTTAGAGGAAGAGCTGGTGGATGTTAGAGACCTCACGCTCCTCTACCTTCTGTTAGAGGAAGAGCTGGTGGATGTTAGAGACCTCACGCTCCTCTACCTTCTGTTAGAGGAAGAGCTGGTGGATGTTAGAGACCTCACGCTCCTCTACCTTCTGTTAGAGGAAGAGCTGGTGGATGTTAGAGACCTCACCCTCCTCTACCTTCTGTTAGAGGAAGAGCTGGTGGATGTTAGAGACCTCACGCTCCTCTACCTTCTGTTAGAGGAAGAGCTGGTGGATGTTAGAGACCTCACGCTCCTCTACCTTCTGTTAGAGGAAGAGCTGGTGGATGTTAGAGACCTCACGCTCCTCTACCTTCTGTTAGAGGAAGAGCTGGTGGATGTTAGAGACCTCACGCTCCTCTACCTTCTGATAGAGGAAGAGCTGGTGGATGTTAGAGACCTCACGCTCCTCTACCTTCTGTTAGAGGAAGAGCTGGTGGATGTTAGAGACCTCACGCTCCTCTACCTTCTGTTAGAGGAAGAGCTGGTGGATGTTAGAGACCTCATGCTCCTCTACCTTCTGTTAGAGGAAGAGCTGGTGGATGTTAGAGACCTCACGCTCCTCTACCTTCTGTTAGAGGAAGAGCTGGTGGATGTTAGAGACCTCACGCTCCTCTACCTTCTGTTAGAGGAAGAGCTGGTGGATGTTAGAGACCTCACGCTCCTCTACCTTCTGTTAGAGGAAGAGCTGGTGGACGTTAGAGACCTCACGCTCCTCTACCTTCTGTTAGAGGAAGAGCTGGTGGATGTTAGAGACCTCACGCTCCTCTACCTTCTGTTAGAGGAAGAGCTGGTGGATGTTAGAGACCTCACGCTCCTCTACCTTCTGATAGAGGAAGAGCTGGTGGATGTTAGAGACCTCATGCTCCTCTACCTTCTGTTAGAGGAAGAGCTGGGGGATGTTAGAGACCTCACGCTCCTCTACCTTCTGTTAGAGGAAGAGCTGGTGGATGTTAGAGACCTCACGCTCCTCTACCTTCTGTTAGAGGAAGAGCTGGTGGATGTTAGAGACCTCACGCTCCTCTACCTTCTGTTAGAGGAAGAGCTGGTGGATGTTAGAGACCTCACGCTCCTCTACCTTCTGTTAGAGGAAGAGCTGGTGGATGTTAGAGACCTCACGCTCCTCTACCTTCTGTTAGAGGAAGAGCTGGTGGATGTTAGAGACCTCACGCTCCTCTACCTTCTGTTAGAGGAAGAGCTGGTGGATGTTAGAGACCTCACGCTCCTCTACCTTCTGTTAGAGGAAGAGCTGGTGGATGTTAGAGACCTCACGCTCCTCTACCTTCTGTTAGAGGAAGAGCTGGTGGATGTTAGAGACCTCACGCTCCTCTACCTTCTGATAGAGGAAGAGCTGGTGGATGTTAGAGACCTCACGCTCCTCTACCTTCTGTTAGAGGAAGAGCTGGTGGATGTTAGAGACCTCACGCTCCTCTACCTTCTGTTAGAGGAAGAGCTGGTGGATGTTAGAGACCTCACGCTCCTCTACCTTCTGTTAGAGGAAGAGCTGGTGGATGTTAGAGACCTCACGCTCCTCTACCTTCTGTTAGAGGAAGAGCTGGTGGATGTTAGAGACCTCACGCTCCTCTACCTTCTGTTAGAGGAAGAGCTGGGGGATGTTAGAGACCTCACGCTCCTCTACCTTCCATTAGAGGCCCTACAGAAGCTGGGTTCAGGTCTGGGGACATGCTCCATCACCTTTACCCTCAGCTTCTTTAGCACTGGTCGCCCTGGAGGTGTGTTTGGGCTCATTATGTTGGACACTGCCCTGTGGCCCAGTTTCTGAAGGGAGGGCATCAGGCTCTGCTTCAGTATGTCACAGTACATGTGGCGTTCATGTTCCCTCAGTGATCTGCAGCCCCAGACCATCACACTCCCACCTCCATGTTCGACTGTAGGTCAGACTCACCTGTCTGTCCTCCTCACCTGGTTATCAGCAAACACACACCACCCCATCTGAACCAAACAGGTTTATGTGGGTCTCATCAGACCACAGGAGCTGCTTCCATGATCCATGTCCTTAGTCTCCTTGTCTGTACCAAACTGTTTGTGGACTTTCTTGTGCTTCACTTCAGAAGAAGCTTCGTTCTGGGTCAGCAGCCGTGCAGACCATTCTGATGCAGTGACAGACTGACCCTCCAGCCCTCAGCCTCTGCAGCACTGCTCCAGCACTGACAGACTGACCCTCCAGCCCTCAGCCTCTGCAGCACTGCTCCAGCACTGACAGACTGACCCTCCAGCCCTCAGCCTCTGCAGCACTGCTCCAGCACTGACAGACTGACCCTCCAGCCCTCAGCCTCTGCAGCACTGCTCCAGCACTGACAGACTGACCCTCCAGCCCTCAGCCTCTGCAGCACTGCTCCAGCACTGACAGACTGACCCTCCAGCCCTCAGCCTCTGCAGCACTGCTCCAGCACTGACAGACTGACCCTCCAGCCCTCAGCCTCTGCAGCACTGCTCCAGCACTGACAGACTGACCCTCCAGCCCTCAGCCTCTGCAGCACTGCTCCAGCACTGACAGACTGACCCTCCAGCCCTCAGCCTCTGCAGCACTGCTCCAGCACTGACAGACTGACCCTCCAGCCCTCAGCCTCTGCAGCACTGCTCCAGCACTGACAGACTGACCCTCCAGCCCTCAGCCTCTGCAGCACTGCTCCAGCACTGACAGACTGACCCTCCAGCCCTCAGCCTCTGCAGCACTGCTCCAGCACTGACAGACTGACCCTCCAGCCCTCAGCCTCTGCAGCACTGCTCCAGCACTGACAGACTGACCCTCCAGCCCTCAGCCTCTGCAGCACTGCTCCAGCACTGACAGACTGACCCTCCACCCCTCAGCCTCTGCAGCACTGCTCCAGCACTGACAGACTGACCCTCCAGCCCTCAGCCTCTGCTGCTCCAGCACTGACAGACTGACCCTCCAGCCCTCAGCCTCTGCAGCACTGCTCCAGCACTGACAGACTGACCCTCCAGCCCTCAGCCTCTGCAGCACTGCTCCAGCACTGACAGACTGACCCTCCAGCCCTCAGCCTCTGCAGCACTGCTCCAGCACTGACAGACTGACCCTCCAGCCCTCAGCCTCTGCAGCACTGCTCCAGCACTGACAGACTGACCCTCCAGCCCTCAGCCTCTGCAGCACTGCTCCAGCACTGACAGACTGACCCTCCAGCCCTCAGCCTCTGCAGCACTGCTCCAGCACTGACAGACTGACCCTCAGCCCTCAGCCTCTGCAGCACTGCTCCAGCACTGACAGACTGACCCTCCAGCCCTCAGCCTCTGCAGCACTGCTCCAGCACTGACAGACTGACCCTCCAGCCCTCAGCCTCTGCAGCACTGCTCCAGCACTGACAGACTGACCCTCCAGCCCTCAGCCTCTGCAGCACTGCTCCAGCACTGACAGACTGACCCTCCAGCCCTCAGCCTCTGCAGCACTGCTCCAGCTCATCCGTCCATTTCCCAAAGACACATGTGGACATGAAGCTGAGCTCGAGCACTCAGCTCCTCTGCTCGACTGTGGTCTAACCCTAACCCTGTTCTGAGTGGAACCCGTCCTGTTCAGTCTCTGTGTGGTCCTGGCCTCGTGCTGCAGCTCAGTTTCAGGCTGTGGGGATCTTCTTATAGCCTCGGCCGTCTTTATGTAGAGGAACAGCTCTTTTTTCCAGATCCTCAGAGTTCTTTGTAATGAGGTGCCATGTTGAACCTCCAGTTTCTTCAGTCCCATGAAAAGACAGAATTAAATGTTTGCAGAAGTGACAGGGGTGGACTCTTCTGTTCTGTTTTGACCCCATCATTTGAACCTTTTTATTTGTTGTTTTTAGTTCTTTTATTGTCTTCACTTTTCTGTGCAGCATTTGGAAACCGTCCTGTTCATAAATGTGGGGACATGTCCGAGTGTCTGGGACGTTTCCTGTGATGACATCAGCAGAGGGATTCTGTTTTTCAGCTCAGGGACACAGACTCAGGTCGACAAAGCTGACGGGAAATGTGTCAGATGCCCCAAGGCACATTCTCCCTGCGGGAGGGTCTTGTTAAACCTGTAGACCTGTTTTAGTCCAGGTAAGATCCTGGTCCTGGTTCAGCCCTGGTCAAACCTGTTTGAGTCCTGGTTTAGTCCTGGTTTAGTCCTAGGTCAGACCCTCTTTAGTCCTGGATTAGTTCTGGTTCAGTCCTGGTTTAGTCCTGGTTTAGTCCTGGTTT
Source organism: Odontamblyopus lacepedii (assembly GCA_034769755.1). Lineage (NCBI taxonomy): Eukaryota > Metazoa > Chordata > Actinopteri > Gobiiformes > Gobiidae > Odontamblyopus > Odontamblyopus lacepedii. Next base: position 244,943 of record CM068359.1, read on the forward strand.
AGTCCTGGTTCAGTCCTGGTTTAGACCTGGTTTAGACCTGGTTTGGTCCTGGTTTACTCCTGATTCGGTCCTGGTTTAGTCCTGGTTTAGTCCTGGTTTGGTTCTGGTTTGGTCCCGGTTTAGTCCCGGTTTAGTCCCGGTTTAGTCCTGGTTTAGACCTGGTTTAGTCCTGGTTTAGTCCTAGTTTAGTCCTGGTTTAGTCCTGGTTTGGTCCTGGTTTAGTCCTGGTTTAGTCTTGGTTTAGTCCTAGTTTAGTCCTGGTTTGGTCCTGGTTTAGTCCTGGTTTAGTCTTGGTTTAGTCTTGGTTTAGTCCTGGTTTAGTCCTGGTTTAATCCTGGTTTAGTCTTGGTTTAGTCCTGGTTTAGTCTTGGTTTAGTCCTGGTTTAGTCCTGGTTTAGTCCTGGTTTGGTTCTGGTTTGGTCCCGGTTTAGTCCCGGTTTAGTCCCGGTTTAGTCCCGGTTTAGACCTGGTTTAGTCCTGGTTTAGTCCTGGTTTAGTCCTGGTTCAGTCCTGGTTCAGTCCTAGTTTAGTCCTGGTTTGGTCCTGGTTTGGTCCTGGTTTAGTCCTGGTTTAATCCTGGTTTAGTCCTGGTTTAGTCTTGGTTTGGTCCTGGTTTAATCCTGGTTTAGTCCGGGTTTAGTCTGGGTTTAGTCCTGATTTAGTCCTGGTTTAGTCCTGGTTTAATCCTGGTTTAGTCCTGGTTTAGTCCAGGTTTAGTCCTGGTTTAATCCTGGTTTAGTCCTGGTTTAGTCCTGGTTTAGTCCAGGTTTAGTCCTGGTTTAGTCCTGGTTTAGTCCTGGTTTAGTCCGGGTTTAGTCCTGGTTTAGTCCTGGTTTAGTCCTGGTCAGACCGGCTCATCCTCCTGAGCTGCGCTCTGATTGGTTGCTGTAAGTTTAGCTGCGCTCTGATTGGTCGCTCTGGGTTTATTTAAATGTTTGTGTCTGAGATGTTCGTCTTCAATTCCTGAGACGCCACAAGAGCCAGAGGTGAGACCGGGCTCAGACCGGGTTTAGACCGGGCTCAGACCGGGTTTAGACCGGGCTCAGACCGGGCTCAGACCGGGTTTAGACCGGGCTCAGACCGGGTTTAGACCGGGCTCAGACCGGGCTCAGACCGGGTTTAGACCGGGCTCAGACCGGGTTTAGACCGGGCTCAGACCGGGCTTAGACCGGGCTTAGAGCTTGCGCTCTGACCGGTTGCTGTAAGTTTAGACCGGGCTTAGACCGGCTTAGACCGGGCTTAGACCGGGTTTATTTAAATGTTTGTGTCCGGGCTTAGACCGGGTTTAGACCGGGCTTAGACCGGGCTCAGACCGGGCTTAGACCGGGCTTAGACCGGGTTTAGACCGGGCTTAGACCGGGCTCAGACCGGGTTTAGACCGGGCTTAGACCGGGCTCAGACCGGGCTTAGACCGGGCTTAGACCGGGTTTAGACCGGGCTTAGACCGGGCTCAGACCGGGTTTAGACCGGGCTTAGACCGGGCTTAGACTGGGCTCAGACTGGGCTCAGACCGGGCTCAGACCGGGCTCAGACCGGGTTTAGACCGGGCTTAGACCGGGCTTAGACCGGGCTCAGACCGGGCTCAGACCGGGCTCAGACCGGGTTTAGACCGGGCTTAGACCGGGCTTAGACCGGGCTTAGACCGGGCTTAGACCGGGCTTAGACCGGGTTTAGACCGGGCTCAGACCGGGTTTAGACCGGGTTTAGACCGGGCTTAGACCGGGTTTAGACCGGGCTCAGACCGGGTTTAGACCGGGTTTAGACCGGGCTTTCTGATGTTCTAATGTTCTGGTGTTCTGGTGTTCTGATGTTCTGGTGTTCTGGTGTTCTGGTGTTCTGGTGTTCTGGTGTTCTGATGTTCTAATGTTCTGGTGTTCTGGTGTTCTGGTGTTCTGGTGTTCTGATGTTCTGGTGTTCTGATGTTCTGGTGTTCTGATGTTCTGGTGTTCTGGTGTTCTGGTGTTCTGGTGTTCTAATGTTCTGGTGTTCTGGTGTTCTGGTGTTCTGGTGTTCTGATGTTCTGGTGTTCTGGTGTTCTGGTGTTCTAATGTTCTGGTGTTCTGGTGTTCTGGTGTTCTGGTGTTCTGATGTTCTAATGTTCTGGTGTTCTGGTGTTCTGGTGTTCTGGTGTTCTGATGTTCTGGTGTTCTGGTGTTCTGGTGTTCTGGTGTTCTGGTGTTCTGGTGTTCTGGTGTTCTGATGTTCTAATGTTCTGGTGTTCTGGTGTTCTGGTGTTCTGGTGTTCTGGTGTTCTGGTGTTCTAATGTTCTGGTGTTCTGGTGTTCTGGTGTTCTGGTGTTCTGGTGTTCTGGTGTTCTGGTGTTCTAATGTTCTAATGTTCTGGTGTTCTGGTGTTCTGGTGTTCTGATGTTCTGATGTTCTGGTGTTCTGGTGTTCTGATGTTCTGGTGTTCTGGTGTTCTGATGTTCTGGTGTTCTGGTGTTCTGGTGTTCTGATGTTCTGGTGTTCTGATGTTCTGGTGTTCTGATGTTCTGATGTTCTGGTGTTCTGGTGTTCTGGTGTTCTGGTGTTCTGATGTTCTGGTGTTCTGGTGTTCTGGTGTTCTGATGTTCTGGTGTTCTGATGTTCTAATGTTCTGGTGTTCTGGTGTTCTGATGTTCTGGTGTTCTGGTGTTCTGGTGTTCTGATGTTCTGGTGTTCTGATGTTCTAATGTTCTGGTGTTCTGATGTTCTGGTGTGTGTTCTGAGGTTCTGGTGTGTGTTCTGATGTTCTGGTGTGTGTTCTGAGGTTCTGGTGTGTGTTCTGATGTTCTGGTGTGTGTTCTGATGTTCTGGTGTGTGTTCTGATGTTCTGGTGTGTGTTCTGATGTTCTGGTGTTCTGGTGTTCTGGTGTTCTGATGTTCTGGTGTTCTGGTGTTCTGATGTTCTGATGTTCTGATGTTCTGGTGTTCTGATGTTCTGGTGTTCTGGTGTTCTGGTGTTCTGGTGTTCTGGTGTTCTGATGTTCTGGTGTTCTGGTGTTCTGATGTTCTGATGTTCTGATGTTCTGATGTTCTGATGTTCTGGTGTTCTGGTGTTCTGATGTTCTGGTGTTCTGGTGTTCTGATGTTCTGGTGTTCTGGTGTTCTGGTGTTCTGATGTTCTGATGTTCTGGTGTTCTGATGTTCTGGTGTTCTGGTGTTCTGGTGTTCTGATGTTCTGGTGTTCTGATGTTCTGATGTTCTAATGTTCTGATGTTCTGATGTTCTGGTGTTCTGATGTTCTGGTGTTCTGGTGTTCTGATGTTCTGATGTTCTGGTGTTCTGATGTTCTGGTGTTCTGGTGTTCTGGTGTTCTGATGTTCTGATGTTCTGGTGTTCTGATGTTCTGGTGTTCTGGTGTTCTGGTGTTCTGATGTTCTGGTGTTCTGATGTTCTGGTGTTCTGGTGTTCTGATGTTCTGGTGTTCTGATGTTCTGATGTTCTAATGTTCTGATGTTCTGATGTTCTGGTGTTCTGATGTTCTGGTGTTCTGATGTTCTAATGTTCTGATGTTCTGATGTTCTGGTGTTCTGGTGTTCTGGTGTTCTGATGTTCTGGTGTTCTGGTGTTCTGGTGTTCTGATGTTCTGGTGTTCTGATGTTCTGGTGTTCTGATGTTCTGATGTTCTAATGTTCTGGTGTTCTGGTGTTCTGGTGTTCTGATGTTCTGGTGTTCTGGTGTTCTGGTGTTCTGATGTTCTGGTGTTCTGATGTTCTAATGTTCTGGTGTTCTGGTGTTCTGATGTTCTGGTGTTCTGGTGTTCTGGTGTTCTGATGTTCTGGTGTTCTGATGTTCTAATGTTCTGGTGTTCTGGTGTTCTGGTGTTCTGGTGTTCTGATGTTCTGATGTTCTGGTGTTCTGATGTTCTGGTGTTCTGGTGTTCTGGTGTTCTGATGTTCTGGTGTTCTGGTGTTCTGATGTTCTGATGTTCTGATGTTCTGGTGTTCTGATGTTCTGGTGTTCTGGTGTTCTGGTGTTCTGGTGTTCTGGTGTTCTGATGTTCTGGTGTTCTGGTGTTCTGATGTTCTGATGTTCTGGTGTTCTGATGTTCTGATGTTCTGGTGTTCTGGTGTTCTGGTGTTCTGGTGTTCTGGTGTTCTGATGTTCTGGTGTTCTGATGTTCTGGTGTTCTGATGTTCTGATGTTCTGGTGTTCTGATGTTCTGGTGTTCTGATGTTCTGGTGTTCTGATGTTCTGGTGTTCTGATGTTCTGATGTTCTAATGTTCTGATGTTCTGATGTTCTGGTGTTCTGATGTTCTGGTGTTCTGGTGTTCTGGTGTTCTGATGTTCTGGTGTTCTGATGTTCTGGTGTTCTGGTGTTCTGGTGTTCTGGTGTTCTGGTGTTCTGGTGTTCTGGTGTTCTGATGTTCTGGTGTTCTGATGTTCTGGTGTTCTGATGTTCTGGTGTTCTGGTGTTCTGATGGTTGTGGTTGTGTTTTGTTTCACTCTCACTCTGTTCACCCACTAACATGTGGTGTTCTGTGTTCCGTTGTGGTTCCGTTGTGGTTCCGTTGTGGTTCCGTTGTGGTTCCGTTGTGGTTCCGTTGTGGTTCCGTTGTGGTTCCGTTGTGGTTCCATGGACGCAGGATGCCTCCTAAATCTAAGACAGACAAGGTGCACCTGAACCTGGTGGTGATCGGACACGTGGACTCGGGCAAATCCACGACCACCGGACACATGATCTACAAGTGCGGAGGCATCGATAAGAGGACGATCGAGAAGTTCGAGAAGGAGGCCAGCGAGGTACAAAAGACCCCTGACCCCCTCTTTCTGACCCCCTTTTTCTGACCTGCAGCTGGGGAAAGGCTTGTTTATGTATGTTCTTTCTGACCCCCTCTTTCTGACCCTCTCTTTCTGACCCCCTCTTTCTGACCCTCTGTTTCTAACCCACAGCTGGGGAAAGGCTCGTTTAAGTACGCTCTGACCCCCTCTTTCTGACCCTCTGTTTCTGACGCGCAGCTGGGGAAAGGCTCGTTTAAGTACGCTCTGACCCCCTCTTTCTGACCCTCTGTTTCTGACTCGCAGCTGGGGAAAGGCTCGTTTAAGTACGCTCTGACCCCCTCTTTCTGACCCTCTGTTTCTGACCCGCAGCTGGGGAAAGGCTCGTTTAAGTACGCTCTGACCCCCTCTTTCTGACCCTCTGTTTCTGACCCGCAGCTGGGGAAAGGCTCGTTTAAGTACGCTCTGACCCCCTCTTTCTGACCCTCTGTTTCTGACCCGCAGCTGGGGAAAGGCTCGTTTAAGTACGCTCTGACCCCCTCTTTCTGACCCTCTGTTTCTGACCCGCAGCTGGGGAAAGGCTCGTTTAGGTACGCTCTGACCCACTCTTTCTGACCCTGTGTTTCTGACCCGCAGCTGGCGAAAGGCCCGATTCAGCCCGCTCTGACCCCCTCTTTCTGACCCTCTGTTTCTGACCCGCAGCTGGGGAAAGGCTCGTTTAAGTACGCTCTGACCCCCTCTTTCTGACCCTCTGTTTCTGACCACGCAGCTGGGGAAAGGCTCGTTTAAATGCGCTCTGACCCCTCTTTCTGACCATCTGTTTCTGACCCGCAGCTGGGGAAAGGCTCGTTTAAGTACGCTCTGACCCCCTCTTTCTGACCCTCTGTTTCTGACCCGCAGCTGGGGAAAGGCTCGTTTAAGTACGCTCTGACCCCTCTTTCTGACCCTCTGTTTCTGACCACTTGGCTGAGGAAAGGCTCGTTTAAATGCGCTCTGACCCCCTCTTTCTGACCCTCTGTTTCTGACCCGCAGCTGAGGAAAGGCTCGTTTAAATGCGCTCTGACCCCTCTTTCTGACCCTCTGTTTCTGACGCGCAGCTGGGGAAAGGCTCGTTTAAGTACGCTCTGACCCCCTCTTTCTGACCCTCTGTTTCTGACCCGCAGCTGGGGAAAGGCTCGTTTAAATGCGCTCTGACCCCTCTTTCTGACCCTCTGTTTCTGACCCGCAGCTGGTGAAAGGCTCTTTTAAGTCAGCTGTGTACACCTCTTTCTGACCCTCTGTTTCTGACCCGCAGCTGGGGAAAGGCTCGTTTAAGTACGCTCTGACCCCATCTCTCTGCCCCTCTGTTTCTGACCCGCAGCTGGGGATAGGCTCGTTTATGTTGGCTCTGACCCGCTCTTTCTGACCCTCTGTTTCTGACGCGCAGCTGGGGAAAGGCTCGTTTAAGTACGCTCTGACCCCCTCTTTCTGACCCTCTGTTTCTGACCCGCAGCTGGGGAAAGGCTCGTTTAAATGCACGCTCTGACCCCTCTTTCTGACCCTCTGTTTCTGACCCGCAGCTGGGGAAAGGCTCGTTTAAATGCGCTCTGACCCCTCTTTCTGACCCTCTGTTTCTGGACCGCAGCTGGGGAAAGGCTCGTTTAAATGCGCTCTGACCCCCTCTTTCTGACCCTCTGTTTCTGACCACTTGGCTGGGGAAAGGCTCGTTTAAATGCGCTCTGACCCCTCTTTCTGACCCTCTGTTTCTGACCCGCAGCTGGGGAAAGGCTCGTTTAAATGCGCTCTGACCCCTCTTTCTGACCCTCTGTTTCTGACCACGCAGCTGGGGAAAGGCTCGTTTAAGTACGCTCTGACCCCCTCTTTCTGACCCTCTGTTTCTGACCCGCAGCTGGGGAAAGGCTCGTTTAAGTACGCTCTGACCCCCTCTTTCTGACCCTCTGTTTCTGACGCGCAGCTGGGGAAAGGCTCGTTTAAGTACGCTCTGACCCCCTCTTTCTGACCCTCTGTTTCTGACGCGCAGCTGGGGAAAGGCTCGTTTAAGTACGCTCTGACCCCCTCTTTCTGACCCTCTGTTTCTGACCCGCAGCTGGGGAAAGGCTCGTTTAAGTACGCTCTGACCCCCTCTTTCTGACCCTCTGTTTCTGACGCGCAGCTGGGGAAAGGCTCATTTAAGTACGCTCTGACCCCCTCTTTCTGACCCTCTGTTTCTGACCCGCAGCTGGGGAAAGGCTCGTTTAAATGCGCTCTGACCCCCTCTTTCTGACCCTCTGTTTCTGACCGCAGCTGGGGAAAGGCTGCGTTTAAATGCGCTCTGACCCCCTCTTTCTGACCCTCTGTTTCTGACCCGCAGCTGGGGAAAGGCTCGTTTAAATGCGCTCTGACCCCTCTTTCTGACCCTCTGTTTCTGACCCGCAGCTGGGGAAAGGCACGTTTAATGCGCTCTGACCCCTCTTTCTGACCCTCTGTTTCTGACCCGCAGCTGGGGAAAGGCTCGTTTAAATGCGCTCTGACCCCTCTTTCTGACCCTCTGTTTCTGACCCGCAGCTGGGGAAAGGCTCGTTTAAGTACGCTCTGACCACCTCTTTCTGACCCTCTGTTTCTGACGCGCAGCTGGGGAAAGGCTCGTTTAAGTACGCTCTGACCCCCTCTTTCTGACCCTCTGTTTCTGACCCGCAGCTGGGGAAAGGCTCGTTTAAGTACGCTCTGACCCCCTCTTTCTGACCCTCTGTTTCTGACCCGCAGCTGGGGAAAGGCTCGTTTAAGTACGCTCTGACCCCCTCTTTCTGACCCTCTGTTTCTGACCCGCAGCTGGGGAAAGGCTCGTTTAAGTACGCTCTGACCCCCTCTTTCTGACCCTCTGTTTCTGACCCGCAGCTGGGGAAAGGCTGCGTTTAAATGCGCTCTGACCCCCTCTTTCTGACCCTCTGTTTCTGACCCGCAGCTGGGGAAAGGCTCGTTTAAGTACGCTCTGACCCCCTCTTTCTGACCCTCTGTTTCTGACCCGCAGCTGGGGAAAGGCTCGTTTAAGTACGCTCTGACCCCCTCTTTCTGACCCTCTGTTTCTGACCCGCAGCTGGGGAAAGGCTCGTTTAAGTACGCTCTTTACCCCTATTTCTGACCCTCTGTTTCTGACCCGCAGCTGGGGAAAGGCTCGTTTAAGTACGCTCTGACCCCCTCTTTCTGACCCTCTGTTTCTGACCCGCAGCTGGGGAAAGGCTCGTTTAAGTACGCTCTGACCCCCTCTTTCTGACCCTCTGTTTGTTACCACGAGATGTGGAAAGTATCGTTTAAGTACGCTCTGACCCCCTCTTTCTGACCCTCTGTTTCTGACCCGCAGCTGGGGAAAGGCTCGTTTAATGCGCTCTGACCCCCTCTTTCTGACCCTCTGTTTCTGACCCGCAGCTGGGGAAAGGCTCGTTTAAATGCACGCTCTGACCCCTCTTTCTGACCCTCTGTTTCTGACCCGCAGCTGGGGAAAGGCTCGTTTAAGTACGCTCTGACCCCCTCTTTCTGACCCTCTGTTTCTGACCCGCAGCTGGGGAAAGGCTCGTTTAAATGCGCTCTGACCCTCTTTCTGACCCTCTGTTTCTGACCCGCAGCTGGGGAAAGGCTCGTTTAAATGCGCCTGACCCCCTCTTTCTGACCCTCTGTTTCTGACCAGCAGCTGGGGTTTTGCTCGTTTCTGTCCGCTCTGACCCCCTCTTTCTGACCCTCTGTTTCTGACCCGCAGCTGGGGAAAGGCTCGTTTAAGTACGCTCTGACCCCCTCTTTCTGACCCTCTGTTTCTGACGCGCAGCTGGGGAAAGGCTCGTTTAAGTACGCTCTGACCCCCTCTTTCTGACCCTCTGTTTCTGACCCGCAGCTGGGGAAAGGCTCGTTTAAGTACGCTCTGACCCCCTCTTTCTGACCCTCTGTTTCTGACCCGCAGCTGGGGAAAGGCTCGTTTAAGTACGCCTGGGTGATGGACAAACTGAAGAGCGAGCGCGAGCGCGGAATCACCATCGACATCGCGCTGTGGAAGTTTGAGACGAAGGATTATTACGTGACAGTGATCGACGCGCCGGGACACCGCGACTTCATCAAGAACATGATCACCGGCACCTCCCAGGTCAGAGGGTCAGAGGGGGTCAGAGGGGGGTCAGAGGGGGTTCGACGCGCCGGGACACCGCGACTTCATCAAGAACATGATCACCGGCACCTCCCAGGTCAGAGGGTCAGAGGGGGTCAGAGGGGGGTCAGAGGGTCAGAGGGTTCTCGACGCGCCGGGACACCGCGACTTCATCAAGAACATGATCACCGGCACCTCCCAGGTCAGAGGGTCAGAGGGGGTCAGAGGGGGGTCAGAGGGGGTTCGACGCGCCGGGACACCGCGACTTCATCAAGAACATGATCACCGGCACCTCCCAGGTCAGAGGGTCAGAGGGGGTCAGAGGGGGGTCAGAGGGGGTTCGACGCGCCGGGACACCGCGACTTCATCAAGAACATGATCACCGGCACCTCCCAGGTCAGAGGGTTAGAGGGGTCAGAGGTGGTCAGAGGGGGGGTTCGACGCACCGACACCGCGACTTCATCAAGAACATGATCACCGGCACCTCCCAGGTCAGAGGGTCGGAGGGGTCAGAGGGGGTCAGAGGGGTTCGACGCGCCGGGACACCGCGACTTCATCAAGAACATGATCACCGGCACCTCCCAGGTCAGAGGGTCAGAGGGGGTCAGAGGGGGGTCAGAGGGGGTTCGACGCGCCGGGACACCGCGACTTCATCAAGAACATGATCACCGGCACCTCCCAGGTCAGAGGGTCAGAGGGGGTCAGAGGGGGGTCAGAGGGGTTCGACGCGCCGGGACACCGCGACTTCATCAAGAACATGATCACCGGCACCTCCCAGGTCAGAGGGTCAGAGGGGGTCAGAGGGGGGTCAGAGGGGGTTCGACGCGCCGGGACACCGCGACTTCATCAAGAACATGATCACCGGCACCTCCCAGGTCAGAGGGTCAGAGGGGGTCAGAGGGGGGTCAGAGGGGGTTCGACGCGCCGGGACACCGCGACTTCATCAAGAACATGATCACCGGCACCTCCCAGGTCAGAGGGTCAGAGGGGGTCAGAGGGGGGTCAGAGGGGGTTCGACGCGCCGGGACACCGCGACTTCATCAAGAACATGATCACCGGCACCTCCCAGGTCAGAGGGGCACGGTGGGGCAGAGTGGGGTCAGAGGGGGTTCGACGCGCCGGGACACCGCGACTTCATCAAGAACATGATCACCGGCACCTCCCAGGTCAGAGGGTCAGAGGGGTACTTAGTGGGGTCAGAGGGGGTTCGACGCGCCGGGACACCGCGACTTCATCAAGAACATGATCACCGGCACCTCCCAGGTCAGAGGGTCAGAGGGGGTCAGAGGGGGGTCAGAGGGGTTCGGCGCCGGGACACCGCGACTTCATCAAGAACATGATCACCGGCACCTCCCAGGTCAGAGGGTCAGAGGGGGTCAGAGGGGGGTCAGGGGGGGTTCGACGCGCCGGGACACCGCGACTTCATCAAGAACATGATCACCGGCACCTCCCAGGTCAGAGGGTCAGAGGGGGTCAGAGGGGGGTCAGAGGGGGTTCGGCGCCGGGACACCGCGACTTCATCAAGAACATGATCACCGGCACCTCCCAGGTCAGAGGGTCAGAGGGGGTCAGAGGGGGGTCAGAGGGGTTCGACGCGCCGGGACACCGCGACTTCATCAAGAACATGATCACCGGCACCTCCCAGGTCAGAGGGTCAGAGGGGTCAGAGGGGGTCAGAGGGGGTTCGGCCTGGACACCGCGACTTCATCAAGAACATGATCACCGGCACCTCCCAGGTCAGAGGGTCAGAGGGGGTCAGAGGGGGGTCAGAGGGGGTTCGACGCGCCGGGACACCGCGACTTCATCAAGAACATGATCACCGGCACCTCCCAGGTCAGAGGGTCAGAGGGGGTCAGAGGGGGGTCAGAGGGGGTTCGACGCGCCGGGACACCGCGACTTCATCAAGAACATGATCACCGGCACCTCCCAGGTCAGAGGGTCAGAGGGGTCAGAGGGGGTCAGAGGGGGTTCGACGCCGGGACACCGTGACTTCATCAAGAACATGATCACCGGCACCTCCCAGGTCAGAGGGTCAGAGGGGGTCAGAGGGGGGTCAGAGGGGGTTCGACGCGCCGGGACACCGCGACTTCATCAAGAACATGATCACCGGCACCTCCCAGGTCAGAGGGTCAGAGGGGGTCAGAGGGGGGTCAGAGGGGGTTCGACGCCGGGACACCGCGACTTCATCAAGAACATGATCACCGGCACCTCCCAGGTCAGAGGGTCAGAGGGGGTCAGAGGGGGGTCAGAGGGGGTTCGACACGCCGGGACACCGCGACTTCATCAAGAACATGATCACCGGCACCTCCCAGGTCAGAGGGTCAGAGGGGGTCAGAGGGGGGTCAGAGGGGGTTCGACGCGCCGGGACACCGCGACTTCATCAAGAACATGATCACCGGCACCTCCCAGGTCAGAGGGTCAGAGGGGGTCAGAGGGGGGTCAGAGGGGGTTCGACGCACCGGGACACCGCAACTTCATCAAGAACATGATCACCGGCACCTCCCAGGTCAGCGGGTCAGTGGGGGTCAGAGGGGGGTCAGAGGGGGTTCGACGCACCGGGACACCGCGACTTCATCAAGAACATGATCACCGGCACCTCCCAGGTCAGAGGGTCAGAGGGGGTCAGAGGGGGGTCAGAGGGGGTTCGACGCACCGGGACACCGCAACTTCATCAAGAACATGATCACCGGCACCTCCCAGGTCAGCGGGTCAGTGGGGGTCAGAGGGGGTCATAGCGGGGTCATAGTGGGGTCATAGCGGTGTCATGGCGGTGTCATAGCGAGGTCATAGCGGTGTCATAGCGGTGTCAGAGGGGGTCATAGCAGGGTCAGTGGGGTCACTTTTACCCTCTCTCCGCAGGCGGACGTGGCGCTGCTCATCGTGTCGGCGGGGAAGGGCGAGTTCGAGACGGGCATCAGTAAAGCGGGGCAGACGCGGGAGCACGCGCTGCTCGCCTACACGCTCGGGGTCAAACAGATCATCGTCGGCGTCAACAAGATGGACGTCGTTTCCTACGACGAGTCGCGCTTTAACGAGGTCAAGAAGGAAGTGCTGACCTACCTGAAGAAAATCGGATACAACAACCAAGGCCCCGTCGTGCCCATCAGCGGCTTCTATGGAGACAACATGCTGGAGCGCTCGCCCAAGGTAACACCATACACACACGGGCACATGCACACTATAAACACTATACACACACACAGGCACATACACACACTATACACACACACTACACACATGTGTGTAAGGCCCATGTGTGTATGGCTCATGTGTGTAAGGCTCATGTGTGTATGGCTCATGTGTGTAAGGCTCATGTGTGTAAGGCTCATGTGTGTATGGCTCATGTGTGCATGGCTCATTTGTGTAAGGCTCATGTGTGTATGGCTCATGTGTGTATGGCTCATGTGTGTAAGGCTCATGTGTGTAAGGCTCATGTGTGTATGGCTCATGTGTGTATGGCTCATGTGTGTAAGGCTCATGTGTGTAAGGCTCATGTGTGTATGGCTCATGTGTGTATGGCTCATGTGTGTAAGGCTCATGTGTGTATGGCTCATGTGTGTAAGGCTCATGTGTGTAAGGCTCATGTGTGTAAGGCTCATGTGTGTAAGGCTCATGTGTGTATGGCTCATGTGTGTATGGCTCATGTGTGTAAGGCTCATGTGTGTATGGCTCATGTGTGTAAGGCTCATGTGTGTAAGGCTCATGTGTGTATGGCTCATGTGTATATGGCTCATGTGTGTAAGGCTCATGTGTGTATGGCTCATGTGTGTATGGCTCATGTGTGTAAGGCTCATGTGTGTAAGGCTCATGTGTGTATGGCTCATGTGTGTATGGCTCATTTGTGTAAGGCTCATTTGTGTAAGGCTCATGTGTGTAAGGCTCATGTGTGTATGGCTCATGTGTGTATGGCTCATGTGTGTAAGGCTCATGTGTGTAAGGCTCATGTGTGTATGGCTCATGTGTGTATGGCTCATTTGTGTAAGGCTCATTTGTGTAAGGCTCATGTGTGTAAGGCTCATGTGTGTATGGCTCATGTGTGTATGGCTCATGTGTGTAAGGCTCATGTGTGTATGGCTCATGTGTGTATGGCTCATGTGTGTAAGGCTCATGTGTGTAAGGCTCATGTGTGTAAGGCTCATGTGTGTATGGCTCATGTGTATGGCTATGTGTAAGGCTCATGTGTGTAAGGCTCATGTGTGTGTGTATGGCTCATGTGTGTAAGGCTCATGTGTGTATGGCTCATGTGTGTATGGCTCATGTGTGTAAGGCTCATGTGTGTATGGCTCATGTGTGTAAGGCTCATGTGTGTATGGCTCATGTGTGTAAGGCTCATGTGTGTAAGGCTCATGTGTGTAAGGCTCATGTGTGTAAGGCTCATGTGTGTAAGGCTCATGTGTGTATGGCTCATGTGTGTAAGGCTCATGTGTGTATGGCTCATGTGTGTATGGCTCATGTGTGTAAGGCTCATGTGTGTATGGCTCATGTGTGTATGGCTCATGTGTGTATGGCTCATGTGTGTAAGGCTCATGTGTGTATGGCTCATGTGTGTAAGGCTCATGTGTGTCTGGCTCATGTGTAAGGCTCATGTGTGTATGGCTCATGTGTGTAAGGCTCATGTGTGTAAGGCTCATGTGTGTATGGCTCATGTGTGTAAGGCTCATGTGTGTATGGCTCATGTGTGTATGGCTCATGTGTGTAAGGCTCATGTGTGTATGGCTCATGTGTGTAAGGCTCATGTGTGTATGGCTCATGTGTGTATGGCTCATGTGTGTAAGGCTCATGTGTGTATGGCTCATGTGTGTAAGGCTCATGTGTGTAAGGCTCATGTGTGTATGGCTCATGTGTGTAAGGCTCATGTGTGTATGGCTCATGTGTGTAAGGCTCATGTGTGTATGGCTCATGTGTGTATGGCTCATGTGTGTAAGGCTCATGTGTGTAAGGCTCATGTGTGTATGGCTCATGTGTGTAAGGCTCATGTGTGTAAGGCTCATGTGTGTATGGCTCATGTGTGTAAGGCTCATGTGTGTATGGCTCATGTGTGTATGGCTCATGTGTGTAAGGCTCATGTGTGTAAGGCTCATGTGTGTAAGGCTCATGTGTGTATGGCTCATGTGTGTAAGGCTCATGTGTGTAAGGCTCATGTGTGTATGGCTCATGTGTGTAAGGCTCATGTGTGTATGGCTCATGTGTGTAAGGCTCATGTGTGTAAGGCTCATGTGTGTATGGCTCATGTGTGTATGGCTCATGTGTGTAAGGCTCATGTGTGTATGGCTCATGTGTGTAAGGCTCATGTGTGTAAGGCTCATGTGTGTATGGCTCATGTGTGTAAGGCTCATGTGTGTATGGCTCATGTGTGTATGGCTCATGTGTGTATGGCTCATGCGTGTAAGGCTAATGTGTGTATGGCTCATGTGTGTATGGCTCATGTGTGTAAGGCTCATGTGTGTATGGTTCATGTGTGTAAGGCTCATGTGTGTATGGTTCATGTGTGTAAGGCTCATGTGTGTAAGGCTCGTGTGTTACTCCAGATGCCCTGGTACAAAGGTTTTGGACAGGGGGAAACTCTGATTGACGCGATCGACTCGATGACGCCCCCGGAACGACCAGTGTCCAAACCACTGAGGCTCCCACTGCAGGACGTCTACAAGATTGGAGGTGCTGCTCCTCCTCCTCCTCCCTCTCCTCCTCCTCTCCTCTCCTCCTCTCCTCCTCCTCTCCTCCTCTCCTCCTCCTCTCCTCCTCCCTCTCCTCCTCCTCCTCCTCCTCTCCTCCTCCTCTCCTCCTCCTCTCCTCCTCTCCTCCTCCTCCTCCCCTCCTCCTCCTCCTCTCCTCCTCCTCCTCCTCCCTCTCCTCCTCCTCTCCTCCTCTCCTCCTCCTCTCCTCCTCCCTCTCCTCCTCCTCCTCCTCCTCCTCCTCCTCTCCTCCTCCTCTCCTCCTCCTCCTCTCCTCCTCCTCCCCTCCTCCTCTCCTCCTCTCCTCCTCCTCTCCTCCTCCTCCCCTCTCTCCCCCTCCTCTCCTCCTCCTCTCCTCTCCTCCTCCTCTCCTCCTCCTCACCCTCTCTCCTCCTCCTCTCCTCCTCTCCTCCTCCTCTCCTCCTACTCCCCTCTCTCCTCCTCCTCTCCTCCTCCTCTCCTCTCCTCCTCCTCTCCTCTTCCTCTCCTCCTCCTCTCCTCTCTCCTCCTCCTCTCCTCCTCCTCTCCTCCTCTCCTCCTCCTCCCCTCTCTCCTCCTCCTCTCCTCCTCCTCCCCTCTCTCCCGCTCCTCTCCTCCTCCTCTCCTCCTCTCCTCTCCTCCTCCTCTCCTCTTCCTCTCCTCCTCCTCCCCTCTCTCCTCCTCCTCTCCTCCTCCTCTCCTCCTCCTCCCCTCTCTCCTCCTCCTCTCCTCCTCCTCTCCTCCTCTCCTCCTCCTCTCCTCTTCCTCTCCTCCTCTCCTCCTCCTCCCCTCTCTCCTCCTCCTCTCCTCCTCCGCCCATCTCTCCTCCTGCTGTCCTGATCCCTCTCCTCCTCCTCCTCCTCCTCCTCCTCCTCTCCTCCTCCTCTCCTCCTCCTCCTCTCCTCCTCCTCCCCTCCTCCTCTCCTCCTCTCCTCCTCCTCTCCTCCTCCTCCCCTCTCTCCCCCTCCTCTCCTCCTCCTCTCCTCTCCTCCTCCTCTCCTCCTCCTCACCCTCTCTCCTCCTCCTCTCCTCCTCTCCTCCTCCTCTCCTCCTACTCCCCTCTCTCCTCCTCCTCTCCTCCTCCTCTCCTCTCCTCCTCCTCTCCTCTTCCTCTCCTCCTCCTCTCCTCTCTCCTCCTCCTCTCCTCCTCCTCTCCTCCTCTCCTCCTCCTCCCCTCTCTCCTCCTCCTCTCCTCCTCCGCCCCTCTCTCCTCCTCCTCTCCTCCTCCTCTCCTCCTCTCCTCTCCTCCTCCTCTCCTCTTCCTCTCCTCCTCTCCTCCTCCTCCTCCTCTCCTCCTCCTCTCCTCCTCCTCCCCTCTCTCCTCCTCCTCTCCTCCTCCTCTCCTCCTCTCCTCTCCTCCTCCTCTCCTCTTCCTCTCCTCCTCTCCTCCTCCTCCCCTCTCTCCTCCTCCTCTCCTCCTCCTCACCCTCTCTCCTCCTCAGGTATCGGCACAGTCCCTGTGGGCCGGGTGGAGTCAGGTATCCTGAAGTCGGGGATGGTGGTGACCTTCGCTCCGACCTCGGTGGTGTCGGAGGTGAAGTCTGTGGAGATGCACCATCAGACTCTGGAGGAGGCCACGCCCGGGGACAACGTGGGATTTAACATCAAGAACGTTTCCATCAAGGACATAAAACGTGGAAACGTCGCCGGAGACACGAAGAACTGTCCTCCTGTAGGAGTCGAGAATTTCCAGGCCCAGGTGAGAGGAGGCTGGAGTACTGTAGTACTACAATAGTACTACTGAAGTACTACTGCAGTACTACTGCAGTAGTACTGCAGTACTACTGTATTACTACTGTAGTACTACTAAAGTACTACTGCAGTACTATTGTAGTACTATTGTAGTACTATTGTAGTACTACTGTCGTATTACTGCAGTACGACTGAAGTAATACTGTCGTTCCATCCATCCATCTTCTTCCTCTTATCCGGGGCCGGGTCTCGGGGGCCTCAGTCTAAGCAGGGGCTCCCAAGCTTCCCTCTCCCCAGACACTTCCTCCAGCTCCTCCTGGACCCTGAGGTTCCCAGGCCTCCTCCCGGTGGGACATGAACACCTCCTGAGGAGGCGACCAGGAGGTATCCGGACCAGATGCCCTCCCCTCAGCTGCTCCTCTCCACTTGGAGGAGCAGCGACTCTACTCTGAGCTCCTCCCGTGTGACCGAGCTCCTCACCCTCTCTCTAAGGGAGCGCCCGGCCACTCTGCGGAGGAAACTCATTTCGGCCGCTTGTATCCGCGATCTCGTTCTTTCGGTCATTACCCAGAGCTCATGACCATAGGTGAGGGGAGGAACGTAGATTGAGGTAAATCGAGAGCTTCTCCTTTCGGCTCAGCTCCTCTTCACCACAACGGTCCGATACAGCGACCGCATCACTGCCGACGCTGCACCGATCCACCTGTCAATCTCACGCTCCATCCTCCCCTCACTGTGAACAAGACCCCGAGATACTTGAACTCCTCCACTTGAGGCAGAGACTCCCCACCCGGAGAGGGCAATCCACCTTTTTCCGGTCCAGAACCATGGCCTCGGATTTGGAACAGCTGATTCTCATCCCGGCCGCTTCACACTCGGCTGCAAACCGCCCCAGTGCTGCAGGTCCTGGTTCGATGGAGCCAACAGGACAACATCATCCGCAAAAAGCAGAGATGAGATCCTGTGGTCCCCGAACTGGACCCCCTCTGTCCATAAATACAATGAACAGAACCGGTGACAAAGGGCAGCCCTGGAGTCCAACATGCACCGGGAACAGGTCTGACTTACTGCCGGCAATGTGAACACAGCTCCTGCTCCGGTCATACAGGGACCGGACAGCCCTTAGCAAAGGGCCCCAGACCCCATACTCCCGGAGCACCCCCCCACAGGGCACCACGAGGGACACGGTCAAATGCCTTCTACAGGTCCACAAAGCACATGTGGACTGGTTGGGCAAACTCCCATGAACCCTCGAGCACCCGATGGAGGGTGTAGAGCTGGTCCAGTGTTCCACGACCAGGCCGAAAACCACACTGCTCCTCTTGGATCCGAGGTTCGGCTACCGGCCGAACTCTCCTCTCCAGTCCCTGGCATAGACTTTACCGGGGAGGCTGAGGAGCGTGATTCCCCTGTAGTTGGAACACACCCTCCTTATAGAGAGGGACCACCGCCCCGGTCTGCCAGTCCAGAGGTACTGTTCCCGACCGCCACGCGATGTTGCAGAGACGTGTCAGCCAAGACCCACAACACCCAGAGACTTAAGGTACTCAGGACGGATCTCATCCACCCCCGGAGCCTTGCCACCGAGGAGCTTTCCAACCACCTCAGTGACTTCGGCCAGGGTGATGGGTGAGTCCGCCTCTAGGTCCCCAGCCTCAGCCTCCTCGGAGGAGGACGTGACGGTGGGATTGAGGAGATCCCCAAAGTTTTCCTTCCACCGCCCGACAACATCCCCAGTCGAGGTCAGCAGCTCTCCACCCGCACTGTAAACAGTGTTGGTGAAGAACTGCTTCCCCCTCCTGAGGCGCCGGACGGTTTGCCAGAATTTCCTTGGGGCCGTCCGATAGTCCTCCTCCATGGCCTCCCCGAACTCCCCCCAGACCCGAGTTTTTGCCTCTGCAACCGCCCGGGCTGCAGCACGCTTGGCCCGCCGGTACCCGTCAGCTGCCTCAGGAGTCCTACCGGGCCTTACTGGCCCGGTAGGACTCCTTCTTCAGCTTGAGGGCATCCCTTACTTCCGGTGTCCACCACCGGGTTCGGGGATTGCCGCCGCGACAGGCACCACAGACCTTACGGCCACAGCTACGAACGGCCGCAACAACAATGGAGGCCGAGAATGAAGCCACTCGGGCTCCATGTCCCCAGCCTCCCCCGGGATCTGGGAGAAGCTCCCGGAGGTGTGAGTTGAAGGCCACACTGACAGAAGGTTCCGCCAGACGTTCCCAACAGACCCTCACGATACGCTTGCGCCTGCCAGGTCTTTCCGGCTTCCTCCTCTGCCAGCGGACCCAACTCACCACCAGGTGGTGCTCTACAGCTCTGCCCCTCTCTTCACCCGAGTGTCCAAGACACACGGCCGGAGGTCAGATGACACGACAACAAAGTCGATCATCGACCTCCGGCCTAGGGAGTCCTGGTGCCACGTGCACCGATGGACCCCCTTGTGCTCGAACATGGTGTTCGTTATGGACAAACTGTGACTAGCACAGAAGTCCAATAACAGAACACCGCTCGGGTTCAGATCAGGGAGGCCGTTCCTCCCAATCACCCCTCTCCAAGTGTCACTGTCGTTGCCCACGTGGGCGTTGAAGTCCCCAGTAGAACAACGGAGTCCCCGGTCGCTGCACTGTCCAGTCCCCCTCCCAGAGACTCCCAGAAGGCCGGGTACTCTGCACTGCTGTTCGGCCCATAGGCCGACACCACAGTGAGAGACCTGTCCCCGACCCGAAGGCGCAGGGACGTGACCCTCTCGTTCACCAGGGTGAACTCCAACACGCAGCGGCTGAGCTGTGGGGCGATGAGCCCACACCAGCTCCAACGCCAGAGAAATGGAGAGTCCAACCCCTCTCAAGGAGTTGGGTTCCAGAGCCCAAACTGTGCGTGGAGGTGAGGCCGACTATATCTAGCCGGTAACACTCGACCTCCCGCACAAGCTCAGGCTCCTTCCCCCCCAGCGAGGTGACTCCATGTCCCCAGAGCTAGTCTCCATGTCCGGAGATCTGGTCGCCGAGGCCCCTGCCTTCGACTGCCGCCCAGATCTCTCTGCACCCGACCCCTATGGCTCCTCCCGCGGGTGGTGGGTCCCGGGGTAGGGCGGTCGTCCCTTCGACCTGGCTCCAGGGTGGGGCCCCGGTGATGCCATTCTGGGCGATGTAACTGGCCTCTGAATGTTTATCATCATAAGGGTCTTCTGAACTACTAGTAGTAGTATCTACTGTAGTACTACTGAAGTACTACTGCAGTACTGAAGTACAACTGTAGTACTACTGCAGTACTACAGCAGTACTGAAGTACAACTGTAGTACAACTGTAGTACTACTGCAGTACTGAAGTACAACTGTAGTACAACTGAAATACTACTGCAGTACTGCTATATTACTACTGAAGTACTACTGAAGTACTACTGTAGTACAACTGAAGTACTGCTATATTACTACTGTGGTACTACTGAAGTACTGCTGGACTGCAGTACAGTATCAGTACTTCAGTACAGTATCAGTACTTCAGTACAGTATTAGTACTTCAGTACAGTATCAGTACTACAGTACAGTATTAGTACTTCAGTACAGTATCAGTACTTCAGTACAGTATTAGTACTTCAGTACAGTATCAGTACTACAGTACAGTATTAGTACTTCAGTACAGTATCAGTACTCCAGTACAGTATCAGTACTACAGTACAGTATTAGTACTACAGTACAGTATCAGTACTTCAGTACAGTATCAGTACTACAGTACAGTATTAGTACTTCAGTACAGTATCAGTACTTCAGTACAGTATCAGTACTACAGTACAGTATTAGTACTTCAGTACAGTATCAGTACTTCAGTACAGTATCAGTACTACAGTACAGTATTAGTACTCCAGTACAGTATCAGTACTTCAGTAGAGTAATAGTACTTCAGTACAGTATCAGTATTTCAGTACAGTATTAGTACTTCAGTACAGTATTAGTACCCCAGTACAGTATCAGTACTACAGTAGAGTAATAGTACTTCAGTACAGTATCAGTACTTCAGTACAGTATCAGTACTTCAGTACAGTAATAGTACTTCAGTACAGTATTAGTACTTCAGTACAGTAATAGTACTCCAGTACAGTATCAGTACTTCAGTACAGTATTAGTACTCCAGTACAGTATCAGTACTTCAGTACAGTATTAGTACTTCAGTACAGTATTAGTACTCCAGTACAGTACTTCAGTAGAGTAATAGTACTTCAGTACAGTATCAGTACTTCAGTACAGTAATAGTACTTCAGTACAGTATCAGTACTTCAGTACAGTATTAGTACTTCAGTACAGTATCAGTACTTCAGTACAGTAATAGTACTTCAGTACAGTATCAGTACTTCAGTACAGTATTAGTACTTCAGTACAGTATCAGTACTTCAGTACAGTAATAGTACTCCAGTACAGTATCAGTACTTCAGTACAGTATCAGTACTCCAGTACAGTATCAGTACTCCAGTACAGTAATAGTACTTCAGTACAGTATTAGTACTTCAGTACAGTATCAGTACTTCAGTACAGTATCAGTACTCCAGTACAGTAATAGTACTTCAGTACAGTATTAGTACTTCAGTACAGTATCAATACTTCAGTACAGTATCAGTACTTCAGTACAGTAATAGTAATACAGTAATAGTACTCCAGTACAGTATCAGTACTTCAGTACAGTAATAGTACTCCAGTACAGTATTAGTACTTCAGTACAGTATTAGTACTCCAGTACAGTATCAGTACTCCAGTACAGTATTAGTACTTCAGTACAGTATCAGTACTTCAGTACAGTAATAGTACTTCAGTACAGTATCAGTACTTCAGTACAGTATTAGTACTTCAGTACAGTATCAGTACTTCAGTACAGTAATAGTACTTCAGTACAGTATCAGTACTTCAGTACAGTATCAGTACTTCAGTACAGTAATAGTACTCCAGTACAGTATCAGTACTTCAGTACAGTATCAGTACTCCAGTACAGTATCAGTACTTCAGTACAGTATCAGTACTTCAGTACAGTATCAGTACTTCAGTACAGTATCAGTACTCCAGTACAGTATCAGTACTACAGTAGAGTAATAGTACTTCAGTACAGTATCAGTACTTCAGTACAGTATCAATACTTCAGTACAGTATCAGTACTTCAGTACAGTAATAGTAATACAGTAATAGTACTCCAGTACAGTATCAGTACTTCAGTACAGTAATAGTACTCCAGTACAGTATTAGTACTTCAGTACAGTATTAGTACTCCAGTACAGTATCAGTACTCCAGTACAGTAATAGTACTTCAGTACAGTATTAGTACTTCAGTACAGTATCAGTACTTCAGTACAGTATTAGTACTCCAGTACAGTACTTCAGTAGAGTAATAGTACTTCAGTACAGTATTAGTACTCCAGTACAGTATCAGTACTTCAGTACAGTAATAGTAATACAGTACAGTATTAGTACTTCAGTACAGTATTAGTACTCCAGTACAGTATCAGTACTCCAGTACAGTATCAGTACTTCAGTACAGTAATAGTACTTCAGTACAGTATCAGTACTTCAGTGCAGTATTAGTACTTCAGTACAGTATCAGTACTTCAGTACAGTAATAGTACTTCAGTACAGTATTAGTACTCCAGTACAGTATCAGTACTTCAGTACAGTAATAGTACTTCAGTACAGTATCAGTACTTCAGTACAGTATTAGTACTTCAGTACAGTAATAGTACTTCAGTACAGTATTAGTACTTCAGTACAGTAATAGTACTTCAGTACAGTATCAGTACTTCAGTACAGTATCAGTACTTCAGTACAGTATTAGTACTCCAGTACAGTATCAGTACTCCAGTACAGTATTAGTACTTCAGTACAGTATCAGTACTCCAGTACAGTATTAGTACTTCAGTACAGTATTAGTACTCCAGTACAGTATTAGTACTTCAGTACAGTATTAGTACTCCAGTACAGTATCAGTACTTCAGTACAGTAATAGTACTTCAGTACAGTATTAGTACTCCAGTACAGTATCAGTACTTCAGTACAGTATCAGTACTTCAGTACAGTAATAGTAATACAGTAATAGTACTCCAGTACAGTATCAGTACTTCAGTACAGTAATAGTACTCCAGTACAGTATTAGTACTTCAGTACAGTATTAGTACTCCAGTACAGTATCAGTACTCCAGTACAGTATCAGTACTTCAGTACAGTAATAGTACTTCAGTACAGTATCAGTACTTCAGTGCAGTATTAGTACTTCAGTACAGTATCAGTACTTCAGTACAGTAATAGTACTTCAGTACAGTATTAGTACTCCAGTACAGTATCAGTACTTCAGTACAGTAATAGTACTTCAGTACAGTATCAGTACTTCAGTACAGTATTAGTACTTCAGTACAGTAATAGTACTTCAGTACAGTATCAGTACTTCAGTACAGTATTAGTACTTCAGTACAGTATTAGTACTTCAGTACAGTAATAGTACTTCAGTACAGTATCAGTACTTCAGTACAGTATCAGTACTTCAGTACAGTATTAGTACTCCAGTACAGTAATAGTACTTCAGTACAGTATCAGTACTTCAGTACAGTATCAGTACTTCAGTACAGTATTAGTACTTCAGTACAGTAATAGTACTTCAGTACAGTATCAGTACTTCAGTACAGTATCAGTACTTCAGTACAGTATTAGTACTTCAGTACAGTAATAGTACTTCAGTACAGTATCAGTACTTCAGTACAGTATCAGTACTTCAGTACAGTATTAGTACTCCAGTACAGTATCAGTACTCCAGTACAGTATTAGTACTTCAGTACAGTATCAGTACTCCAGTACAGTATTAGTACTTCAGTACAGTATTAGTACTCCAGTACAGTATTAGTACTTCAGTACAGTATTAGTACTCCAGTCCAGTATCAGTACTTCAGTACAGTAATAGTACTTCAGTACAGTATTAGTACTCCAGTCCAGTATCAGTACTTCAGTACAGTAATAGTACTTCAGTACAGTAATAGTACTTCAATACAGTATTAGTACTCCAGTATAGTATTAGTACTTCAGTACAGTATTAGTACTTCAGTACAGTATCAGTACTTCAGTACAGTAATAGTACTTCAGTACAGTATCAGTACTTCAGTACAGTATTAGTACTTCAGTACAGTATCAGTACTTCAGTACAGTATTAGTACTCCAGTACAGTATTAGTACTTCAGTACAGTATCAGTACTTCAGTACAGTATCAGTACTACAGTACAGTATTAGTACTCCAGTACAGTATCAGTACTTCAGTAGAGTAATAGTACTTCAGTACAGTATCAGTACTTCAGTACAGTATTAGTACTCCAGTACAGTATTAGTACTCCAGTACAGTATTAGTACTTCAGTACAGTATTAGTACTTCAGTACAGTAATAGTACTTCAGTACAGTATTAGTACTTCAGTACAGTATTAGTACTCCAGTACAGTATCAGTACTTCAGTACAGTATTAGTACTCCAGTACAGTATTAGTACTTCAGTACAGTATTAGTACTCCAGTACAGTATTAGTACTTCAGTACAGTATTAGTACTCCAGTACAGTTTTAGTACTTCAGTACAGTATTAGTACTCCAGTACAGTATCAGTACTTCAGTACAGTAATAGTAATACAGTAATAGTACTCCAGTACAGTATCAGTACTTCAGTACAGTAATAGTACTCCAGTACAGTATCAGTACTCCAGTACAGTATTAGTACTACAGTAGAGTAATAGTACTCCAGTACAGTATCAGTACTCCAGTACAGTATCAGTACTCCAGTACAGTATCAGTACTCCAGTACAGTATCAGTACTACAGTAGAGTAATAGTACTCCAGTACAGTATCAGTACTCCAGTACAGTATCAGTACTCCAGTACTTCCGTACTACTCGTGCCTCCTCAGGTGATCATCCTGAACCACCCGGGGCAGATCCACGCCGGTTACTCTCCGGTGCTCGACTGCCACACGGCTCACGTCAGCTGCAGCTTCAGTGAGCTCCAGGAGAAGGTCGACCGGCGCAGTGGAGCCGTCCTGGAGACGTCCCCACCGCACCTCAAATCCGGAGACGCCGCCCTGGTCCTGCTCAGGCCCACAAAACCACTGGTGGTCGAAGCCTTCAGCGACTTCCCCGCCCTGGGTGAGACCAGGACCGGACCGGGACCGGACCAGGACCGGACCAGGACTATAACAGGACTGAACCAGGACTATAACAGGACTGGACCAGGACCGGACCAGGACCGGGCCAGGACCGGACCAGGACCGGACCAGGACTGAACCAGGACTTTAACAGTACTACACAGAGACTATAACTATATAGGATCTCTGGTCTAAACCCGGTCTAAACCCGGTCTAAACCCGGTCTAAACCCGGTCTAAACCTGGTCTAAACCCGGTCTATACCCGGTCTAAACCCGGTCTAAACCCGGTCTAAACCGGTCTAAACCCGGTCTAAACCCAGTCTAAACCCGGTCTCTCTGGTCTCAGGGCGCTTCGCCGTCAGGGACATGAAGCGCACCGTTGCCGTGGGAGTCGTGAAAAAAGTCACCAAAACCGAACCCGCCAAATCGGGCAAGAAGAAGTGAGCCGCGCTCTGATTGGCTCTGCCTGTGAGTCGGACCCGCCCCTCCCTGCTGTCGACCAATCACACGAGAGAAACATCTCACTTCTGTGATGGAGGAACTGCCGCCATTTGTGTTTTCAATAAAAACATTCAACCAGATCCAAGCGTTTCTGTGCAATTATACACAAATATATGCAAATGTACGCAAATATATGCAAATGTACGCAACTATGCAAATATACGCAAATATGCAAATATACGCAAATGTACGCAAATATGCAAATATACGCAACTATGCAAATATACGCAAATATTCAAATATACGCAAATATTCAAATATATGCAAATGTACGCAAATATGCAAATATACGCAACTATGCAAATATACGCAAATATTCAAATATACGCAAATATTCAAATATATGCAAACATGGAAATATACACAAACACAAAGGTGCAAAGTATGCAAATATGCAAATGTGAGTATGTGTCTGTGTGTTCATTATATATTATATAACTACAACACTGGAATGAGTTGAAATTTTATGAGTTTATGAGTTTAAATATATACAAATTTATACAGATAAATACAAACAAATACAGATTTAATTGGCCCTCGAATACCCCGAATACCCCTCGCCACTAACTTCGTCACTGGTGAGGGGTATTCGATTGTTGTATTGTTCTCTTCCGCCAAAATGACTGCATTTTTCATGGCCACACCGGCTCATCACAGCCTGATCCCTCAGATCTCAGAAGCTCAGGGCCTGGTCAGGACTTGGATGGAGACACTGGGAATTCCAGGTGCCACAGTGGGGCCAGTCGCAAAAACTGTCGTAGTGTCCTTAGGCAAGGCACATCACCCACATTGCCTAGTATGAAAGTGGTGTGTGTGTGAGTGGTGGTGGTGGTCGGAGGGGCCGATAGTGCAGATTGGAGCCTCACTTCCGTCAGTCTGCCCCAGGGCAGCTGTGGCTACAATAGTAGTTTACACCACCGGGTCTGGAGTGAATGAATAATGCTGTAAAGAGTCTCTGAGTGTCCTGAAAAGCTCTGTATAAAACTGATGCATTATTATTATTATTATTATTATTATTTTTGACCCCCTGAACGTCGACGAAAAGTCCCACATGGGGGTATAGAATCGACCGGCCCGGCAAAAAATTCAACAAAACAGAGATCGCAACAATGACCAAAGTGACCCCACTCAACGGCGCCCCCTAGAATTGGACCTGTTATGGCCCCAGGCCTCCAGTTCTTTGATTTGTGTTGTGTGCTTTAATTTCTTGTTTTGTCATTTGGATTCCTGCTGGTTGAGCCCTGGTCCCTGATTGGTGGGAACTTCAACCCTGGGCCACTCCCCCCTCACCTCCAGACTCCTCCCCCTGTTTAAGCAGATTCCTCTCACCTGTTCGGGGCTGCAGCCTTTGTGGCCACTGCCATTTTGTGTTTGTGTCTCTGTAGCTGTGTCCCAGTTCATAAGGCTGCAGCCTCCGGAGGCTGCAGGTTTTAAGGCCGCATACATCACTTCTGGTAAACCAAGGCCTGTCCCATTTCATTTTATTTCGTGCAGCCTCCAAATGCAGCCTTAAAACCGGCCTGGTTTCCATGGAGATCGGGCCATGAACGAAGGCTACATCCGAGTATCCTTCGCGGCCTCCAGTATCCCAGCATGCACCGCGCAGCGGCTGTAATGTTCGAAAACAGCAAAAACACGGAGCGAAAAACAGAGTGAAAAACATGGAGCGAAAAGCAGGCATGTGAGCACACACTTTTAACTATTGGAAATCATCACTAACACAACGGTGAACTTAAAATACGGCCAAAACTCCCACAAAACTGTCAAAAAAGTTTGTTTTTAACTGCGTGAACTTTGGAGCTTTGAGCTAAAAGTTTGGCTAGTAATTTACAGCTAAGCAAGTCCGCTCAGACTTTCATATTTGGACAGATTTCCATCAAATGAGTACAAGTCCTGGGTTTTCGAGCTGGAGCAAACACAGGGAGGTCTTTGACTGGGCTGGCTGGGAGAAAACTACAGGGCAGGAGCATGTCCCCATGGAGTGTGCGGAGTGGTCCTTCCCTGGTCTCAGGTTTTACAGTGTAGACAGGGAGGTCGCCTGCACGCTTGATGACAACATACACCTCCTGCTCCCACTTGTCCTCCAGCTTGTGTTTTCCACGAAGTCGAACGTTGCAGAAGAAGACTCGATCTCCATTCTCGAGACTGCAGGGTGTTACTCGCTTATCGAAGCGGCTCTTGTTTTTCTCACCCGACTTGAGCGTATTCTTTGTTGCTAGCTGGTAGCTCTCCTCAAGATGGGATCTGAGGTCCTTGACATACACTGAATGGGATATGGATGAAGGTTCTCGGACTGGCAAGCCAAAAGCTAGATCAACAGGGAGTCGAGGGCATCGGCCAAACAGGAGTTCATAGGGAGTGAACCCTGTGAGCTCGTTTCTTGTACAGTTGTAGGTATGTACATGGGTTTAACATACTCCCGCCATTTTGACTTTTGCTTTGCTTCCAGTGTTCCCAGCATGTTTAAGAGGGTTCTATTGAAGCTCTCAACTGGATTTCCCCGTGGATGATAGGGAGTAGTTCGAGTCTTCTCGATTCCAGCCACTTTGCCGAGTTCTTTTATTAATTTGGACTCGAAGTCTGGCGAAGTGTAAGTGCTCTGGAATGCCGTAGTAGACCATCAAATCATTCCAAAGACACATGGCAACGGTTTTGGCCTTCTGGTTGCAGGTGGGTGTGGCAACAGCAAATTTCGTAAAGTGGTCTGTGATTACGAGGATGTCTTTGGTGTTAGCACTGTCTGGTTCAAGGGATAGAAAGTCCATACAGAGGAGTTCAAGAGGGCGACTGGTTTTAATATTCACTAATGGGGCTGCTTTCTCTGTCAGTGCTTTACGCCTCACGCACCGGCCACAGGTTTTCACTGTCCGCTCTACATCTGCTGCCATCTTTGGCCAGAAAAATCTTTGACGTACTAAGTCAAGGTTGCGTTCTATTCCCATGTGCCCATGTCATGGTGGAGAGCTTTGAGGACTGTAGGGCGCAGATCTGGAGGAAGGACTAGTTGGAGTGTGAGTTGGTCCTCTTCCTGCCTCCTCCTATACAACACTCCGTCCTGCAACTCCAGCCGGTTCCACTCTCGCAGCAGCAAAGGCAGCTCTGGTAGATCCTCTCGAGCCGTGGGAGGAATCTTTTCTCCAGTTTTGAACTGGTGTATGACTTCACAGACAGTAGGGTCAGCTGCTTGTTCGGCCTTCAGATCATCATGGGACAGAGCTGGTATAACTAGCAGGCCGTGGAAGTCCTCCTGGTGATAACTGTCAGGAATGGCTTGGACAGTGAGAGACAGGGACTCGTCCAGGGTAATGGAATGTGGTGGGCAGGCCCGGCCCTAATCATTTTGACACCCTAGGCAAGATATCAGGTGGCGCCCCTTGGATTGCAAAAAAAAAAAAATACTGCCAGAGTCCAGATACTCACAAGAAATCAAACAGTTCATAGTGACGATGTTTTAGACCAGAGGTGGGCAAACTTTTTGGCTCGAGGGCCACAAAGGTTCTAAAATGTGATGTTGGGGCCGGACCAGGAGCAGATGGATGGAGGGTTCTAGTCTGACTACGTCAACCCAGCAAATAAGACGAAAATAACTCACAGGATCAATTTACATATTCAAACATCTCAGTTCAACATGTGCACCAGATATCAGCCGATGATTTTCCACTTCAAACATTAACATTTTTCGTTTCAGAAGTTTTGACTTCCGTTTGATTGTGACACATTTGATAATTCTGTTGACAGTGTTGGGAAAGTGACTTTAAACTGTATTCCTACAGATTACAGATTACAGATTACAGATTACAGATTACAGACCCCAAAATGGAGTTTGTAATGTAATCCATTAAATTACTTAAATAAGTAACTGGATACTTGATATTGTCATGTTTTTTTAAAACTACATGAATGTAGCAGCCGCCTCCTGCAAATTCTGGTTTGGTTTTAGACCTGGTTTTAATCCTGGTTTAGACCTGGTTTTAATCCTGGTTTAGACCTGGTTTTAGACCTTGTTTAGACCTGGTTTAGACCTGGTTTTAGTCCTGGTTTAGACCTGGTTTTAGACCTTGTTTAGACCTGGTTTAGACCTGGTTTTAGTCCTGGTTTAGACCTTGTTTTAGACCTTGTTTAGACCTGGTTTAGACCTGGTTTTAATCCTGGTTTAGACCTGGTTTTAGTCCTGATTGAATGCTTGTTTACACATGGTGTAGACCTGCTTTAGACCTGGCTTAGTCCTGGTGTTAGTTCTGGTTTAGAGGTGCACAGGAGAATGTGAGGTCCACGCAGCGTCTGCAACAAGACACAGTCCAGCGCGGTGTCCACACCGAACAAGAGGAAATGTGGCTCCGTGCGGGAGCAGGTGCAGTGTGAGGCACACTAGATATATACTTGGCCCCGGTGCTTTATGGGAAGGTTTTCCGACCATGAGTGAGGAAGTCGTGTTCAAGATATAGTTCTACCCCCGGGCACCGTGCCATGGGCCCATGTGGATAATTTGGTTTTATGTATCACTGTATCTAGAGTGCGCCATCTATTGGGAAACACCAGAATTGCAGGGAAAATAAAACTAATAAATTTTATTGCAGTTCATTCATGTTTGGCGGGCCGGATTAAAAAGGTTAACGGGCTGTATGTGGCCCCCGGGCCGTAGTTTGCCCACCCCTGTTTTAGACAGTGGAGGATTTTATCCCCCATCGCCGATTTTTGCGCTTGGCGCCCCCTAGTGGAGCAGCGCCCTTAGCATTTGCCTATGTTGCCTAATGGGGGGGCCGGCCCTGGTGGTGGGTCTGGTTGGAGGTATGTCCTTACCAAGCAGCTCTGGCAGATGGCATCCACAATGTCGAGGGAGATCTCTTCAGCATCGCCCGGCTTACACAGCTGCTTGGTCAGGTGGTGGACCAGCTCCCGCTCCTTGCAGGAATCTTCCTCTTCTGGTGCTTCCTCATGTGAGCACCTTGACAGAGCGTCAGCATCGTAGTTGTGTCTGCCAGCACGATACTGCATTTTAAATGAGTAGGTGGAAAGTGCAGCTAAACATCTGTGGCTGGTGGCATCAAGCTTTGCCGACGTTAGGACATACGTAAGAAGGTTACTGTCAACAACAGTGAACTTGGCACCATAGAGGTAATCATGCAGTTCAGGTTCGCGGGTCGCCTACATGGTATCATTTGTCTCACTGTGTCAAGGATCCAAAGGAGGAACTACGCTCTCAGAGCCAAATTGAGGATGGCCAGAGCGAGCCAAAAGGAGCAGGAGTGTCAACAGAAGAGACTGATCAGACTTTGGATAATTCTGATGATTCTTTGTGTACTGCTGAGACACTCAATGGGGATACCTCAGTCAATGGAGAAGGACATTTTAAAGAGGTTGATTTACAATATGCTCCAGGAACAACTGAACCGGACCGAGGAAATGATGGATCAGAAATCTGTGATGCCACTCCAGATGGACCCAAAGAGCCGCTTAGATCAGGTCCGAGGAGAACAACACAAGAAAGGAGACGACCTAGTCGATACAGAGACTAAGGTGGCAGTAGTTTTGGGGAAAGCAGCTTTGCTTCCGTGCCCTTGTACTGCTGAGAATACTAATGATGAACGTTTTCGACCGAAATGGGAGGATCAGTTTGGGAAAACACTGGACCTCTCAAGAACAATTGGGATAAAGAAGTATATGTTGTTGAATGACAAGAGGAGATTGAAGATTGCCGGAGATTGTGGTCTTTATTTACACCGATCGCAAGAAAATGACCAAGGATGGTATAAATGTCTGTATCCTGATCCACAGTTGGTAGATAAAAAGGAGCGTGGTGAATGGTTGGGTTCATGGATTCGGCTGAAACATACCAGCAGGAGTTAGTGATGAGTCACCAGGAGTGGTCACGTCTAGTCCAGCAGTGGAGGTAACAGACCAGAAGCCTGAAGTTCCAGCCTCAGAGACTGAGGTTAAGCTAGAAAAAACACTTTTAACGACAGTCAGCCCGCAGTCTACTAATTTGTTTGATTCTGTGTTGGTAGTTCGGGAATCGGTTGGTACATCGGTATTTCTCAAGTGTTGATCTTCCAATTGGACTCAGGGAGATACACTTGAATGGGTCAATAATATGGGTGAAAGTTTGGTATTGTCAGGACCTGAGGCAGGGAGGTCTGCCCAGGACCCGAGGAAATATGTTTTATATAATGATCTAAAAATGGCCCCTGTGGTTGGTGACTGTTCCTTGGTGGTGAGATATTTTTCACGGGGAGATCGAGGTGATTATATCTGCAAACATTTTCGGAGAAGGCAAACATTCATTCTGGAGAATAGACGTTGGATACCTGGGTATAAAACACATAAAATAACTTCACTTGTGAACGAGGAGGTTTCTGATCTGTTATCTGCCCCAGGGCGGTTGTCTATAAATACCGATCAGGTTACTGTAAAGGTGATACTGGTTTGGGCCAAGAGATGACGACTCAGAAATTTGATGATGTTACAATTAGCCTGAGGAAAACAGAAACACTGATCCCAATTACAAAGATTACATCAACCACTGTAACTATAGCAACACCAGCTATCACAAAAACAAACAACACCAACTACAATAGTTACTACAACACCTGCGACATATAGTACGATAACTAGAATAACCACTACACCTAAACCTACATTAGCAACTCTATTTAATATAACAGCTCCTAGGTCTACTGCACCGATGACGACGACGACGACGACACCTGTCATACCTTTAGCAATGGTGCTAAATGAAACTACTACTTCCTTAACAACGACGACTGCTACGACTAAGGCAATTACAACAAATAAGATACACTGACTACTCCGACAGCAGTAATTACAACTGCAGTAGTGAAGTCATCTCTGAATAGTACGAGGATAACGACGTTACAGTATTCATATCTGACTCTGTTATATCGTATGTTAAATCTGTCTGGATGGACTCATGGAATGTTAAGTCTATCTTGTCATTTTTGTGTAAGGGGGGATCAGTAAATGCAACTGAAGAACTTAGGGATGTGAGTATTAATGCTTCAACTACCGTTGTTATGACTAAAACATCCTTTGATATGGAGACTGACGACTCGACAGCAGCTGATATTGAGTTAGCTGAGGAGTGTGATTGGACTGAAATGGATGAAACTCCGGTAGAGATGTTAGGAAATTATCGTGCATTGGGTAAGAGAGAAGCCAAGTGGAAAGTATTTGGGTTTGGTTCTTCTGTAGTACATACAGTAGAAACCTTTGGTTCCAGCAGATAACTCATGCTGTAAGAGTAACTGTTAATGAGGGTGAACCATGTGTGGTTAGAGTTCTGTCACCCAGCACCTGGCCATCGATACCTCAGCCTTTGAGTCCGAAATGTTAATCTATGGTTATGTCTTGGTTGTACTACAGTCAGGAGGTACATGCAGAAGGTTGTACTACAGTCAGGAGGTACATGCAGAAGGTTGTACTACAGTCAGGAGGTACATGCAGAAGGTTGTACTACAGTCAGGAAGTACATGCAGAAGGTTGTACTACAGTCAGGAGGTACATGCAGAAGGTTGTACTACAGTCAGGAGGTACATGCAGAAGGTTGTACTACAGTCAGGAGGTACATGCAGAAGGTTGTACTACAGTCAGGAGGTACATGCAGAAGGTTGTACTACAGTCAGGAGGTACATGCAGAAGGTTGTACTACAGTCAGGAGGTACATGCAGAAGGTTGTACTACAGTCAGGAGGTACATGCAGAAGGTTGTACTACAGTCAGGAGGTACATGCAGAAGGTTGTACTACAGTCAGGAGGTACATGCAGAAGGTTGTACTACAGTCAGGAGGTACATGCAGAAGGTTGTACTACAGTCAGGAGGTACATGCAGAAGGTTGTACTACAGTCAGGAGGTACATGCAGAAGGTTGTACTACAGTCAGGAGGTACATGCAGAAGGTTGTACTACAGTCAGGAGGTACATGCAGAAGGTTGTACTACAGTCAGGAGGTACATGCAGAAGGTTGTACTACAGTCAGGAGGTACATGCAGAAGGTTGTACTACAGTCAGGAGGTACATGCAGAAGGTTGTACTACAGTCAGGAGGTACATGCAGAAGGTTGTACTACAGTCAGGAGGTACATGCAGAAGGTTGTACTACAGTCAGGAGGTACATGCAGAAGGTTGTACTACAGTCAGGAGGTACATGCAGAAGGTTGTACTACAGTCAGGAGGTACATGCAGAAGGTTGTACTACAGTCAGGAGGTACATGCAGAAGGTTGTACTACAGTCAGGAGGTACATGCAGAAGGTTGTACTACAGTCAGGAGGTACATGCAGAAGGTTGTAGTACAGTCAGGAGGTACATGCAGAAGGTTGTACTACAGTCAGGAGGTACATGCAGAAGGTTGTACTACAGTCAGGAGGTACATGCAGAAGGTTGTACTACAGTCAGGAGGTACATGCAGAAGGTTGTACTACAGTCAGGAGGTACATGCAGAAGGTTGTACTACAGTCAGGAGGTACATGCAGAAGGTTGTACTACAGTCAGGAGGTACATGCAGAAGGTTGTACTACAGTCAGGAGGTACATGCAGAAGGTTGTACTACAGTCAGGAGGTACATGCAGAAGGTTGTACTACAGTCAGGAGGTACATGCAGAAGGTTGTACTACAGTCAGGAGGTACATGCAGAAGGTTGTACTACAGTCAGGAGGTACATGCAGAAGGTTGTACTACAGTCAGGAGGTACATGCAGAAGGTTGTACTACAGTCAGGAGGTACATGCAGATGGGTGTACTACGGAAGGGAGGTACATGCAGAAGGTTGTACTACAGTCAGGAGGTACATGCAGAAGGTTGTACTACAGTCAGGAGGTACATGCAGAAGGTTGTACTACAGTCAGGAGGTACATGCAGAAGGTTGTACTACAGTCAGGAGGTACATGCAGAAGGTTGTACTACAGTCAGGAGGTACATGCAGAAGGTTGTACTACAGTCAGGAGGTACATGCAGAAGGTTGTACTACAGTCAGGAGGTACATGCAGAAGGTTGTACTACAGTCAGGAGGTACATGCAGAAGGTTGTACTACAGTCAGGAGGTACATGCAGAAGGTTGTACTACAGTCAGGAGGTACATGCAGAAGGTTGTACTACAGTCAGGAGGTACATGCAGAAGGCTGTACTACAGTCAGGAGGTACATGCAGAAGGTCTTTAGGGGATTGTAAATGGATGAGAGCCTCTTCCATATCAACACATTGGAGAAAGAGGGGAAGTGAACTATACCTGCATCAGTGGAAGTTCAATCTGTCAAAGCACCTGATTGTATGTGCTCCAAGGATGGCCAAGGAGGTCCAGGGGTATTTTTTGGGAATATCAGACTGTGATACTTATGGGATGCAGTTTGGGAAGGTCCCACATGGTGCACTGAGAGATAAACAACTTGTGACATTTTATATACCGAGCGTTAAACAAAATAGGAGGTAATCAGACGACTCCTGGGAACAAGACTTTGGGAACTCTGCAGGACGTTTGGTGGATTTGTGATAATAGAGCATAAATATTCTTACCACATGGATGAGCTGGTGTTGTTTCTGTAGTGTTAACATTAGTGAGGCTGTGATATTATGATGAGCTGGTGTTGTTTCTGTAGTGTTAACATTAGTGAGGCTGTGATATTATGATGGGCTGGTGTTGTTTCTGTAGTGTTAACATTAGTGAGGCTGTGATATTATGATGAGCTGGTGTTGTTTCTGTAGTGTTAACATTAGTGAGGCTGTGATATTATGATGGGCTGGTGTTGTTTCTGTAGTGTTAACATTAGTGAGGCTGTGATATTATGATGAGCTGGTGTTGTTTCTGTAGTGTTAACATTAGTGAGGCTGTGATATTATGATGGGCTGGTGTTGTTTCTGTAGTGTTAACATTAGTGAGGCTGTGATATTATGATGAGCTGGTGTTGTTTCTGTAGTGTTAACATTAGTGAGGCTGTGATATTATGATGAGCTGGTGTTGTTTCTGTAGTGTTAACATTAGTGAGGCTGTGATATTATGATGGGCTGGTGTTGTTTCTGTAGTGTTAACATTAGTGAGGCTGTGATATTATGATGGGCTGGTGTTGTTTCTGTAGTGTTAACATTAGTGAGGCTGTGATATTATGATGAGCTGGTGTTGTTTCTGTAGTGTTAACATTAGTGAGGCTGTGATATTATGATGGGCTGGTGTTGTTTCTGTAGTGTTAACATTAGTGAGGCTGTGATATTATGATGGGCTGGTGTTGTTTCTGTAGTGTTAACATTAGTGAGGCTGTGATATTATGATGAGCTGGTGTTGTTTCTGTAGTGTTAACATTAGTGAGGCTGTGATATTATGATGAGCTGGTGTTGTTTCTGTAGTGTTAACATTAGTGAGGCTGTGATATTATGATGAGCTGGTGTTGTTTCTGTAGTGTTAACATTAGTGAGGCTGTGATATTATGATGGGCTGGTGTTGTTTCTGTAGTGTTAACATTAGTGAGGCTGTGATATTATGATGAGCTGGTGTTGTTTCTGTAGTGTTAACATTAGTGAGGCTGTGATATTATGATGAGCTGGTGTTGTTTCTGTAGTGTTAACATTAGTGAGGCTGTGATATTATGATGAGCTGGTGTTGTTTCTGTAGTGTTAACATTAGTGAGGCTGTGATATTATGATGAGCTGGTGTTGTTTCTGTAGTGTTAACATTAGTGAGGCTGTGATATTATGATGAGCTGGTGTTGTTTCTGTAGTGTTAACATTAGTGAGGCTGTGATATTATGATGAGCTGGTGTTGTTTCTGTAGTGTTAACATTAGTGAGGCTGTGATATTATGATGAGCTGGTGTTGTTTCTGTAGTGTTAACATTAGTGAGGCTGTGATATTATGATGAGCTGGTGTTGTTTCTGTAGTGTTAACATTAGTGAGGCTGTGATATTATGATGGGCTGGTGTTGTTTCTGTAGTGTTAACATTAGTGAGGCTGTGATATTATGATGAGCTGGTGTTGTTTCTGTAGTGTTAACATTAGTGAGGCTGTGATATTATGATGAGCTGGTGTTGTTTCTGTAGTGTTAACATTAGTGAGGCTGTGATATTATGATGGGCTGGTGTTGTTTCTGTAGTGTTAACATTAGTGAGGCTGTGATATTATGATGAGCTGGTGTTGTTTCTGTAGTGTTAACATTAGTGAGGCTGTGATATTATGATGAGCTGGTGTTGTTTCTGTAGTGTTAACATTAGTGAGGCTGTGATATTATGATGAGCTGGTGTTGTTTCTGTAGTGTTAACATTAGTGAGGCTGTGATATTATGATGAGCTGGTGTTGTTTCTGTAGTGTTAACATTAGTGAGGCTGTGATATTATGATGGGCTGGTGTTGTTTCTGTAGTGTTAACATTAGTGAGGCTGTGATATTATGATGAGCTGGTGTTGTTTCTGTAGTGTTAACATTAGTGAGGCTGTGATATTATGATGGGCTGGTGTTGTTTCTGTAGTGTTAACATTAGTGAGGCTGTGATATTATGATGGGCTGGTGTTGTTTCTGTAGTGTTAACATTAGTGAGGCTGTGATATTATGATGAGCTGGTGTTGTTTCTGTAGTGTTAACATTAGTGAGGCTGTGATATTATGATGAGCTGGTGTTGTTTCTGTAGTGTTAACATTAGTGAGGCTGTGATATTATGATGAGCTGGTGTTGTTTCTGTAGTGTTAACATTAGTGAGGCTGTGATATTATGATGAGCTGGTGTTGTTTCTGTAGTGTTAACATTAGTGAGGCTGTGATATTATGATGAGCTGGTGTTGTTTCTGTAGTGTTAACATTAGTGAGGCTGTGATATTATGATGAGCTGGTGTTGTTTCTGTAGTGTTAACATTAGTGAGGCTGTGATATTATGATGAGCTGGTGTTGTTTCTGTAGTGTTAACATTAGTGAGGCTGTGATATTATGATGAGCTGGTGTTGTTTCTGTAGTGTTAACATTAGTGAGGCTGTGATATTATGATGAGCTGGTGTTGTTTCTGTAGTGTTAACATTAGTGAGGCTGTGATATTATGATGAGCTGGTGTTGTTTCTGTAGTGTTAACATTAGTGAGGCTGTGATATTATGATGGGCTGGTGTTGTTTCTGTAGTGTTAACATTAGTGAGGCTGTGATATTATGATGAGCTGGTGTTGTTTCTGTAGTGTTAACATTAGTGAGGCTGTGATATTATGATGGGCTGGTGTTGTTTCTGTAGTGTTAACATTAGTGAGGCTGTGATATTATGATGAGCTGGTGTTGTTTCTGTAGTGTTAACATTAGTGAGGCTGTGATATTATGATGGGCTGGTGTTGTTTCTGTAGTGTTAACATTAGTGAGGCTGTGATATTATGATGAGCTGGTGTTGTTTCTGTAGTGTTAACATTAGTGAGGCTGTGATATTATGATGAGCTGGTGTTGTTTCTGTAGTGTTAACATTAGTGAGGCTGTGATATTATGATGAGCTGGTGTTGTTTCTGTAGTGTTAACATTAGTGAGGCTGTGATATTATGATGAGCTGGTGTTGTTTCTGTAGTGTTAACATTAGTGAGGCTGTGATATTATGATGAGCTGGTGTTGTTTCTGTAGTGTTAACATTAGTGAGGCTGTGATATTATGATGAGCTGGTGTTGTTTCTGTAGTGTTAACATTAGTGAGGCTGTGATATTATGATGAGCTGGTGTTGTTTCTGTAGTGTTAACATTAGTGAGGCTGTGATATTATGATGAGCTGGTGTTGTTTCTGTAGTGTTAACATTAGTGAGGCTGTGATATTATGATGAGCTGGTGTTGTTTCTGTAGTGTTAACATTAGTGAGGCTGTGATATTATGATGGGCTGGTGTTGTTTCTGTAGTGTTAACATTAGTGAGGCTGTGATATTATGATGAGCTGGTGTTGTTTCTGTAGTGTTAACATTAGTGAGGCTGTGATATTATGATGAGCTGGTGTTGTTTCTGTAGTGTTAACATTAGTGAGGCTGTGATATTATGATGGGCTGGTGTTGTTTCTGTAGTGTTAACATTAGTGAGGCTGTGATATTATGATGAGCTGGTGTTGTTTCTGTAGTGTTAACATTAGTGAGGCTGTGATATTATGATGAGCTGGTGTTGTTTCTGTAGTGTTAACATTAGTGAGGCTGTGATATTATGATGAGCTGGTGTTGTTTCTGTAGTGTTAACATTAGTGAGGCTGTGATATTATGATGAGCTGGTGTTGTTTCTGTAGTGTTAACATTAGTGAGGCTGTGATATTATGATGAGCTGGTGTTGTTTCTGTAGTGTTAACATTAGTGAGGCTGTGATATTATGATGAGCTGGTGTTGTTTCTGTAGTGTTAACATTAGTGAGGCTGTGATATTATGATGAGCTGGTGTTGTTTCTGTAGTGTTAACATTAGTGAGGCTGTGATATTATGATGAGCTGGTGTTGTTTCTGTAGTGTTAACATTAGTGAGGCTGTGATATTATGATGAGCTGGTGTTGTTTCTGTAGTGTTAACATTAGTGAGGCTGTGATATTATGATGAGCTGGTGTTGTTTCTGTAGTGTTAACATTAGTGAGGCTGTGATATTATGATGAGCTGGTGTTGTTTCTGTAGTGTTAACATTAGTGAGGCTGTGATATTATGATGAGCTGGTGTTGTTTCTGTAGTGTTAACATTAGTGAGGCTGTGATATTATGATGGGCTGGTGTTGTTTCTGTAGTGTTAACATTAGTGAGGCTGTGATATTATGATGGGCTGGTGTTGTTTCTGTAGTGTTAACATTAGTGAGGCTGTGATATTATGATGAGCTGGTGTTGTTTCTGTAGTGTTAACATTAGTGAGGCTGTGATATTATGATGAGCTGGTGTTGTTTCTGTAGTGTTAACATTAGTGAGGCTGTGATATTATGATGAGCTGGTGTTGTTTCTGTAGTGTTAACATTAGTGAGGCTGTGATATTATGATGAGCTGGTGTTGTTTCTGTAGTGTTAACATTAGTGAGGCTGTGATATTATGATGGGCTGGTGTTGTTTCTGTAGTGTTAACATTAGTGAGGCTGTGATATTATGATGAGCTGGTGTTGTTTCTGTAGTGTTAACATTAGTGAGGCTGTGATATTATGATGAGCTGGTGTTGTTTCTGTAGTGTTAACATTAGTGAGGCTGTGATATTATGATGAGCTGGTGTTGTTTCTGTAGTGTTAACATTAGTGAGGCTGTGATATTATGATGAGCTGGTGTTGTTTCTGTAGTGTTAACATTAGTGAGGCTGTGATATTATGATGAGCTGGTGTTGTTTCTGTAGTGTTAACATTAGTGAGGCTGTGATATTATGATGAGCTGGTGTTGTTTCTGTAGTGTTAACATTAGTGAGGCTGTGATATTATGATGAGCTGGTGTTGTTTCTGTAGTGTTAACATTAGTGAGGCTGTGATATTATGATGAGCTGGTGTTGTTTCTGTAGTGTTAACATTAGTGAGGCTGTGATATTATGATGGGCTGGTGTTGTTTCTGTAGTGTTAACATTAGTGAGGCTGTGATATTATGATGAGCTGGTGTTGTTTCTGTAGTGTTAACATTAGTGAGGCTGTGATATTATGATGAGCTGGTGTTGTTTCTGTAGTGTTAACATTAGTGAGGCTGTGATATTATGATGAGCTGGTGTTGTTTCTGTAGTGTTAACATTAGTGAGGCTGTGATATTATGATGGGCTGGTGTTGTTTCTGTAGTGTTAACATTAGTGAGGCTGTGATATTATGATGAGCTGGTGTTGTTTCTGTAGTGTTAACATTAGTGAGGCTGTGATATTATGATGAGCTGGTGTTGTTTCTGTAGTGTTAACATTAGTGAGGCTGTGATATTATGATGAGCTGGTGTTGTTTCTGTAGTGTTAACATTAGTGAGGCTGTGATATTATGATGAGCTGGTGTTGTTTCTGTAGTGTTAACATTAGTGAGGCTGTGATATTATGATGAGCTGGTGTTGTTTCTGTAGTGTTAACATTAGTGAGGCTGTGATATTATGATGAGCTGGTGTTGTTTCTGTAGTGTTAACATTAGTGAGGCTGTGATATTATGATGAGCTGGTGTTGTTTCTGTAGTGTTAACATTAGTGAGGCTGTGATATTATGATGAGCTGGTGTTGTTTCTGTAGTGTTAACATTAGTGAGGCTGTGATATTATGATGAGCTGGTGTTGTTTCTGTAGTGTTAACATTAGTGAGGCTGTGATATTATGATGGGCTGGTGTTGTTTCTGTAGTGTTAACATTAGTGAGGCTGTGATATTATGATGAGCTGGTGTTGTTTCTGTAGTGTTAACATTAGTGAGGCTGTGATATTATGATGAGCTGGTGTTGTTTCTGTAGTGTTAACATTAGTGAGGCTGTGATATTATGATGAGCTGGTGTTGTTTCTGTAGTGTTAACATTAGTGAGGCTGTGATATTATGATGAGCTGGTGTTGTTTCTGTAGTGTTAACATTAGTGAGGCTGTGATATTATGATGAGCTGGTGTTGTTTCTGTAGTGTTAACATTAGTGAGGCTGTGATATTATGATGAGCTGGTGTTGTTTCTGTAGTGTTAACATTAGTGAGGCTGTGATATTATGATGAGCTGGTGTTGTTTCTGTAGTGTTAACATTAGTGAGGCTGTGATATTATGATGAGCTGGTGTTGTTTCTGTAGTGTTAACATTAGTGAGGCTGTGATATTATGATGAGCTGGTGTTGTTTCTGTAGTGTTAACATTAGTGAGGCTGTGATATTATGATGGGCTGGTGTTGTTTCTGTAGTGTTAACATTAGTGAGGCTGTGATATTATGATGAGCTGGTGTTGTTTCTGTAGTGTTAACATTAGTGAGGCTGTGATATTATGATGGGCTGGTGTTGTTTCTGTAGTGTTAACATTAGTGAGGCTGTGATATTATGATGAGCTGGTGTTGTTTCTGTAGTGTTAACATTAGTGAGGCTGTGATATTATGATGAGCTGGTGTTGTTTCTGTAGTGTTAACATTAGTGAGGCTGTGATATTATGATGAGCTGGTGTTGTTTCTGTAGTGTTAACATTAGTGAGGCTGTGATATTATGATGAGCTGGTGTTGTTTCTGTAGTGTTAACATTAGTGAGGCTGTGATATTATGATGAGCTGGTGTTGTTTCTGTAGTGTTAACATTAGTGAGGCTGTGATATTATGATGAGCTGGTGTTGTTTCTGTAGTGTTAACATTAGTGAGGCTGTGATATTATGATGAGCTGGTGTTGTTTCTGTAGTGTTAACATTAGTGAGGCTGTGATATTATGATGAGCTGGTGTTGTTTCTGTAGTGTTAACATTAGTGAGGCTGTGATATTATGATGAGCTGGTGTTGTTTCTGTAGTGTTAACATTAGTGAGGCTGTGATATTATGATGAGCTGGTGTTGTTTCTGTAGTGTTAACATTAGTGAGGCTGTGATATTATGATGAGCTGGTGTTGTTTCTGTAGTGTTAACATTAGTGAGGCTGTGATATTATGATGAGCTGGTGTTGTTTCTGTAGTGTTAACATTAGTGAGGCTGTGATATTATGATGAGCTGGTGTTGTTTCTGTAGTGTTAACATTAGTGAGGCTGTGATATTATGATGAGCTGGTGTTGTTTCTGTAGTGTTAACATTAGTGAGGCTGTGATATTATGATGAGCTGGTGTTGTTTCTGTAGTGTTAACATTAGTGAGGCTGTGATATTATGATGAGCTGGTGTTGTTTCTGTAGTGTTAACATTAGTGAGGCTGTGATATTATGATGAGCTGGTGTTGTTTCTGTAGTGTTAACATTAGTGAGGCTGTGATATTATGATGAGCTGGTGTTGTTTCTGTAGTGTTAACATTAGTGAGGCTGTGATATTATGATGGGCTGGTGTTGTTTCTGTAGTGTTAACATTAGTGAGGCTGTGATATTATGATGGGCTGGTGTTGTTTCTGTAGTGTTAACATTAGTGAGGCTGTGATATTATGATGAGCTGGTGTTGTTTCTGTAGTGTTAACATTAGTGAGGCTGTGATATTATGATGATGAGCTGGTGTTGTTTCTGTAGTGTTAACATTAGTGAGGCTGTGATATTATGATGAGCTGGTGTTGTTTCTGTAGTGTTAACATTAGTGAGGCTGTGATATTATGATGAGCTGGTGTTGTTTCTGTAGTGTTAACATTAGTGAGGCTGTGATATTATGATGAGCTGGTGTTGTTTCTGTAGTGTTAACATTAGTGAGGCTGTGATATTATGATGAGCTGGTGTTGTTTCTGTAGTGTTAACATTAGTGAGGCTGTGATATTATGATGAGCTGGTGTTGTTTCTGTAGTGTTAACATTAGTGAGGCTGTGATATTATGATGAGCTGGTGTTGTTTCTGTAGTGTTAACATTAGTGAGGCTGTGATATTATGATGAGCTGGTGTTGTTTCTGTAGTGTTAACATTAGTGAGGCTGTGATATTATGATGAGCTGGTGTTGTTTCTGTAGTGTTAACATTAGTGAGGCTGTGATATTATGATGAGCTGGTGTTGTTTCTGTAGTGTTAACATTAGTGAGGCTGTGATATTATGATGAGCTGGTGTTGTTTCTGTAGTGTTAACATTAGTGAGGCTGTGATATTATGATGGGCTGGTGTTGTTTCTGTAGTGTTAACATTAGTGAGGCTGTGATATTATGATGAGCTGGTGTTGTTTCTGTAGTGTTAACATTAGTGAGGCTGTGATATTATGATGAGCTGGTGTTGTTTCTGTAGTGTTAACATTAGTGAGGCTGTGATATTATGATGAGCTGGTGTTGTTTCTGTAGTGTTAACATTAGTGAGGCTGTGATATTATGATGAGCTGGTGTTGTTTCTGTAGTGTTAACATTAGTGAGGCTGTGATATTATGATGAGCTGGTGTTGTTTCTGTAGTGTTAACATTAGTGAGGCTGTGATATTATGATGAGCTGGTGTTGTTTCTGTAGTGTTAACATTAGTGAGGCTGTGATATTATGATGAGCTGGTGTTGTTTCTGTAGTGTTAACATTAGTGAGGCTGTGATATTATGATGAGCTGGTGTTGTTTCTGTAGTGTTAACATTAGTGAGGCTGTGATATTATGATGAGCTGGTGTTGTTTCTGTAGTGTTAACATTAGTGAGGCTGTGATATTATGATGAGCTGGTGTTGTTTCTGTAGTGTTAACATTAGTGAGGCTGTGATATTATGATGGGCTGGTGTTGTTTCTGTAGTGTTAACATTAGTGAGGCTGTGATATTATGATGAGCTGGTGTTGTTTCTGTAGTGTTAACATTAGTGAGGCTGTGATATTATGATGAGCTGGTGTTGTTTCTGTAGTGTTAACATTAGTGAGGCTGTGATATTATGATGAGCTGGTGTTGTTTCTGTAGTGTTAACATTAGTGAGGCTGTGATATTATGATGAGCTGGTGTTGTTTCTGTAGTGTTAACATTAGTGAGGCTGTGATATTATGATGAGCTGGTGTTGTTTCTGTAGTGTTAACATTAGTGAGGCTGTGATATTATGATGAGCTGGTGTTGTTTCTGTAGTGTTAACATTAGTGAGGCTGTGATATTATGATGGGCTGGTGTTGTTTCTGTAGTGTTAACATTAGTGAGGCTGTGATATTATGATGAGCTGGTGTTGTTTCTGTAGTGTTAACATTAGTGAGGCTGTGATATTATGATGAGCTGGTGTTGTTTCTGTAGTGTTAACATTAGTGAAGGCTGTGATATTATGATGAGCTGGTGTTGTTTCTGTAGTGTTAACATTAGTGAGGCTGTGATATTATGATGGGCTGGTGTTGTTTCTGTAGTGTTAACATTAGTGAGGCTGTGATATTATGATGAGCTGGTGTTGTTTCTGTAGTGTTAACATTAGTGAGGCTGTGATATTATGATGAGCTGGTGTTGTTTCTGTAGTGTTAACATTAGTGAGGCTGTGATATTATGATGAGCTGGTGTTGTTTCTGTAGTGTTAACATTAGTGAGGCTGTGATATTATGATGAGCTGGTGTTGTTTCTGTAGTGTTAACATTAGTGAGGCTGTGATATTATGATGAGCTGGTGTTGTTTCTGTAGTGTTAACATTAGTGAGGCTGTGATATTATGATGAGCTGGTGTTGTTTCTGTAGTGTTAACATTAGTGAGGCTGTGATATTATGATGAGCTGGTGTTGTTTCTGTAGTGTTAACATTAGTGAGGCTGTGATATTATGATGAGCTGGTGTTGTTTCTGTAGTGTTAACATTAGTGAGGCTGTGATATTATGATGGGCTGGTGTTGTTTCTGTAGTGTTAACATTAGTGAGGCTGTGATATTATGATGAGCTGGTGTTGTTTCTGTAGTGTTAACATTAGTGAGGCTGTGATATTATGATGAGCTGGTGTTGTTTCTGTAGTGTTAACATTAGTGAGGCTGTGATATTATGATGGGCTGGTGTTGTTTCTGTAGTGTTAACATTAGTGAGGCTGTGATATTATGATGGGCTGGTGTTGTTTCTGTAGTGTTAACATTAGTGAGGCTGTGATATTATGATGAGCTGGTGTTGTTTCTGTAGTGTTAACATTAGTGAGGCTGTGATATTATGATGAGCTGGTGTTGTTTCTGTAGTGTTAACATTAGTGAGGCTGTGATATTATGATGAGCTGGTGTTGTTTCTGTAGTGTTAACATTAGTGAGGCTGTGATATTATGATGAGCTGGTGTTGTTTCTGTAGTGTTAACATTAGTGAGGCTGTGATATTATGATGAGCTGGTGTTGTTTCTGTAGTGTTAACATTAGTGAGGCTGTGATATTATGATGAGCTGGTGTTGTTTCTGTAGTGTTAACATTAGTGAGGCTGTGATATTATGATGAGCTGGTGTTGTTTCTGTAGTGTTAACATTAGTGAGGCTGTGATATTATGATGAGCT
The DNA here is from genome assembly GCA_034769755.1 of Odontamblyopus lacepedii. Lineage (NCBI taxonomy): Eukaryota > Metazoa > Chordata > Actinopteri > Gobiiformes > Gobiidae > Odontamblyopus > Odontamblyopus lacepedii. The sequence goes on from CM068359.1 coordinate 289,616, forward strand.
GGTGTTGTTTCTGTAGTGTTAACATTAGTGAGGCTGTGATATTATGATGAGCTGGTGTTGTTTCTGTAGTGTTAACATTAGTGAGGCTGTGATATTATGATGAGCTGGTGTTGTTTCTGTAGTGTTAACATTAGTGAGGCTGTGATATTATGATGAGCTGGTGTTGTTTCTGTAGTGTTAACATTAGTGAGGCTGTGATATTATGATGAGCTGGTGTTGTTTCTGTAGTGTTAACATTAGTGAGGCTGTGATATTATGATGAGCTGGTGTTGTTTCTGTAGTGTTAACATTAGTGAGGCTGTGATATTATGATGAGCTGGTGTTGTTTCTGTAGTGTTAACATTAGTGAGGCTGTGATATTATGATGAGCTGGTGTTGTTTCTGTAGTGTTAACATTAGTGAGGCTGTGATATTATGATGGGCTGGTGTTGTTTCTGTAGTGTTAACATTAGTGAGGCTGTGATATTATGATGGGCTGGTGTTGTTTCTGTAGTGTTAACATTAGTGAGGCTGTGATATTATGATGAGCTGGTGTTGTTTCTGTAGTGTTAACATTAGTGAGGCTGTGATATTATGATGAGCTGGTGTTGTTTCTGTAGTGTTAACATTAGTGAGGCTGTGATATTATGATGAGCTGGTGTTGTTTCTGTAGTGTTAACATTAGTGAGGCTGTGATATTATGATGAGCTGGTGTTGTTTCTGTAGTGTTAACATTAGTGAGGCTGTGATATTATGATGAGCTGGTGTTGTTTCTGTAGTGTTAACATTAGTGAGGCTGTGATATTATGATGAGCTGGTGTTGTTTCTGTAGTGTTAACATTAGTGAGGCTGTGATATTATGATGAGCTGGTGTTGTTTCTGTAGTGTTAACATTAGTGAGGCTGTGATATTATGATGAGCTGGTGTTGTTTCTGTAGTGTTAACATTAGTGAGGCTGTGATATTATGATGAGCTGGTGTTGTTTCTGTAGTGTTAACATTAGTGAGGCTGTGATATTATGATGAGCTGGTGTTGTTTCTGTAGTGTTAACATTAGTGAGGCTGTGATATTATGATGAGCTGGTGTTGTTTCTGTAGTGTTAACATTAGTGAGGCTGTGATATTATGATGGGCTGGTGTTGTTTCTGTAGTGTTAACATTAGTGAGGCTGTGATATTATGATGAGCTGGTGTTGTTTCTGTAGTGTTAACATTAGTGAGGCTGTGATATTATGATGAGCTGGTGTTGTTTCTGTAGTGTTAACATTAGTGAGGCTGTGATATTATGATGAGCTGGTGTTGTTTCTGTAGTGTTAACATTAGTGAGGCTGTGATATTATGATGGGCTGGTGTTGTTTCTGTAGTGTTAACATTAGTGAGGCTGTGATATTATGATGAGCTGGTGTTGTTTCTGTAGTGTTAACATTAGTGAGGCTGTGATATTATGATGAGCTGGTGTTGTTTCTGTAGTGTTAACATTAGTGAGGCTGTGATATTATGATGGGCTGGTGTTGTTTCTGTAGTGTTAACATTAGTGAGGCTGTGATATTATGATGAGCTGGTGTTGTTTCTGTAGTGTTAACATTAGTGAGGCTGTGATATTATGATGAGCTGGTGTTGTTTCTGTAGTGTTAACATTAGTGAGGCTGTGATATTATGATGAGCTGGTGTTGTTTCTGTAGTGTTAACATTAGTGAGGCTGTGATATTATGATGAGCTGGTGTTGTTTCTGTAGTGTTAACATTAGTGAGGCTGTGATATTATGATGAGCTGGTGTTGTTTCTGTAGTGTTAACATTAGTGAGGCTGTGATATTATGATGGGCTGGTGTTGTTTCTGTAGTGTTAACATTAGTGAGGCTGTGATATTATGATGAGCTGGTGTTGTTTCTGTAGTGTTAACATTAGTGAGGCTGTGATATTATGATGAGCTGGTGTTGTTTCTGTAGTGTTAACATTAGTGAGGCTGTGATATTATGATGAGCTGGTGTTGTTTCTGTAGTGTTAACATTAGTGAGGCTGTGATATTATGATGAGCTGGTGTTGTTTCTGTAGTGTTAACATTAGTGAGGCTGTGATATTATGATGAGCTGGTGTTGTTTCTGTAGTGTTAACATTAGTGAGGCTGTGATATTATGATGAGCTGGTGTTGTTTCTGTAGTGTTAACATTAGTGAGGCTGTGATATTATGATGAGCTGGTGTTGTTTCTGTAGTGTTAACATTAGTGAGGCTGTGATATTATGATGAGCTGGTGTTGTTTCTGTAGTGTTAACATTAGTGAGGCTGTGATATTATGATGAGCTGGTGTTGTTTCTGTAGTGTTAACATTAGTGAGGCTGTGATATTATGATGAGCTGGTGTTGTTTCTGTAGTGTTAACATTAGTGAGGCTGTGATATTATGATGAGCTGGTGTTGTTTCTGTAGTGTTAACATTAGTGAGGCTGTGATATTATGATGAGCTGGTGTTGTTTCTGTAGTGTTAACATTAGTGAGGCTGTGATATTATGATGAGCTGGTGTTGTTTCTGTAGTGTTAACATTAGTGAGGCTGTGATATTATGATGAGCTGGTGTTGTTTCTGTAGTGTTAACATTAGTGAGGCTGTGATATTATGATGGGCTGGTGTTGTTTCTGTAGTGTTAACATTAGTGAGGCTGTGATATTATGATGAGCTGGTGTTGTTTCTGTAGTGTTAACATTAGTGAGGCTGTGATATTATGATGAGCTGGTGTTGTTTCTGTAGTGTTAACATTAGTGAGGCTGTGATATTATGATGAGCTGGTGTTGTTTCTGTAGTGTTAACATTAGTGAGGCTGTGATATTATGATGAGCTGGTGTTGTTTCTGTAGTGTTAACATTAGTGAGGCTGTGATATTATGATGAGCTGGTGTTGTTTCTGTAGTGTTAACATTAGTGAGGCTGTGATATTATGATGGGCTGGTGTTGTTTCTGTAGTGTTAACATTAGTGAGGCTGTGATATTATGATGGGCTGGTGTTGTTTCTGTAGTGTTAACATTAGTGAGGCTGTGATATTATGATGAGCTGGTGTTGTTTCTGTAGTGTTAACATTAGTGAGGCTGTGATATTATGATGGGCTGGTGTTGTTTCTGTAGTGTTAACATTAGTGAGGCTGTGATATTATGATGAGCTGGTGTTGTTTCTGTAGTGTTAACATTAGTGAGGCTGTGATATTATGATGAGCTGGTGTTGTTTCTGTAGTGTTAACATTAGTGAGGCTGTGATATTATGATGAGCTGGTGTTGTTTCTGTAGTGTTAACATTAGTGAGGCTGTGATATTATGATGGGCTGGTGTTGTTTCTGTAGTGTTAACATTAGTGAGGCTGTGATATTATGATGAGCTGGTGTTGTTTCTGTAGTGTTAACATTAGTGAGGCTGTGATATTATGATGGGCTGGTGTTGTTTCTGTAGTGTTAACATTAGTGAGGCTGTGATATTATGATGAGCTGGTGTTGTTTCTGTAGTGTTAACATTAGTGAGGCTGTGATATTATGATGAGCTGGTGTTGTTTCTGTAGTGTTAACATTAGTGAGGCTGTGATATTATGATGAGCTGGTGTTGTTTCTGTAGTGTTAACATTAGTGAGGCTGTGATATTATGATGAGCTGGTGTTGTTTCTGTAGTGTTAACATTAGTGAGGCTGTGATATTATGATGGGCTGGTGTTGTTTCTGTAGTGTTAACATTAGTGAGGCTGTGATATTATGATGAGCTGGTGTTGTTTCTGTAGTGTTAACATTAGTGAGGCTGTGATATTATGATGGGCTGGTGTTGTTTCTGTAGTGTTAACATTAGTGAGGCTGTGATATTATGATGAGCTGGTGTTGTTTCTGTAGTGTTAACATTAGTGAGGCTGTGATATTATGATGAGCTGGTGTTGTTTCTGTAGTGTTAACATTAGTGAGGCTGTGATATTATGATGAGCTGGTGTTGTTTCTGTAGTGTTAACATTAGTGAGGCTGTGATATTATGATGAGCTGGTGTTGTTTCTGTAGTGTTAACATTAGTGAGGCTGTGATATTATGATGAGCTGGTGTTGTTTCTGTAGTGTTAACATTAGTGAGGCTGTGATATTATGATGAGCTGGTGTTGTTTCTGTAGTGTTAACATTAGTGAGGCTGTGATATTATGATGAGCTGGTGTTGTTTCTGTAGTGTTAACATTAGTGAGGCTGTGATATTATGATGGGCTGGTGTTGTTTCTGTAGTGTTAACATTAGTGAGGCTGTGATATTATGATGAGCTGGTGTTGTTTCTGTAGTGTTAACATTAGTGAGGCTGTGATATTATGATGAGCTGGTGTTGTTTCTGTAGTGTTAACATTAGTGAGGCTGTGATATTATGATGGGCTGGTGTTGTTTCTGTAGTGTTAACATTAGTGAGGCTGTGATATTATGATGAGCTGGTGTTGTTTCTGTAGTGTTAACATTAGTGAGGCTGTGATATTATGATGAGCTGGTGTTGTTTCTGTAGTGTTAACATTAGTGAGGCTGTGATATTATGATGAGCTGGTGTTGTTTCTGTAGTGTTAACATTAGTGAGGCTGTGATATTATGATGAGCTGGTGTTGTTTCTGTAGTGTTAACATTAGTGAGGCTGTGATATTATGATGAGCTGGTGTTGTTTCTGTAGTGTTAACATTAGTGAGGCTGTGATATTATGATGAGCTGGTGTTGTTTCTGTAGTGTTAACATTAGTGAGGCTGTGATATTATGATGAGCTGGTGTTGTTTCTGTAGTGTTAACATTAGTGAGGCTGTGATATTATGATGAGCTGGTGTTGTTTCTGTAGTGTTAACATTAGTGAGGCTGTGATATTATGATGAGCTGGTGTTGTTTCTGTAGTGTTAACATTAGTGAGGCTGTGATATTATGATGAGCTGGTGTTGTTTCTGTAGTGTTAACATTAGTGAGGCTGTGATATTATGATGGGCTGGTGTTGTTTCTGTAGTGTTAACATTAGTGAGGCTGTGATATTATGATGAGCTGGTGTTGTTTCTGTAGTGTTAACATTAGTGAGGCTGTGATATTATGATGAGCTGGTGTTGTTTCTGTAGTGTTAACATTAGTGAGGCTGTGATATTATGATGAGCTGGTGTTGTTTCTGTAGTGTTAACATTAGTGAGGCTGTGATATTATGATGAGCTGGTGTTGTTTCTGTAGTGTTAACATTAGTGAGGCTGTGATATTATGATGAGCTGGTGTTGTTTCTGTAGTGTTAACATTAGTGAGGCTGTGATATTATGATGAGCTGGTGTTGTTTCTGTAGTGTTAACATTAGTGAGGCTGTGATATTATGATGAGCTGGTGTTGTTTCTGTAGTGTTAACATTAGTGAGGCTGTGATATTATGATGAGCTGGTGTTGTTTCTGTAGTGTTAACATTAGTGAGGCTGTGATATTATGATGGGCTGGTGTTGTTTCTGTAGTGTTAACATTAGTGAGGCTGTGATATTATGATGAGCTGGTGTTGTTTCTGTAGTGTTAACATTAGTGAGGCTGTGATATTATGATGAGCTGGTGTTGTTTCTGTAGTGTTAACATTAGTGAGGCTGTGATATTATGATGAGCTGGTGTTGTTTCTGTAGTGTTAACATTAGTGAGGCTGTGATATTATGATGAGCTGGTGTTGTTTCTGTAGTGTTAACATTAGTGAGGCTGTGATATTATGATGGGCTGGTGTTGTTTCTGTAGTGTTAACATTAGTGAGGCTGTGATATTATGATGAGCTGGTGTTGTTTCTGTAGTGTTAACATTAGTGAGGCTGTGATATTATGATGAGCTGGTGTTGTTTCTGTAGTGTTAACATTAGTGAGGCTGTGATATTATGATGAGCTGGTGTTGTTTCTGTAGTGTTAACATTAGTGAGGCTGTGATATTATGATGAGCTGGTGTTGTTTCTGTAGTGTTAACATTAGTGAGGCTGTGATATTATGATGAGCTGGTGTTGTTTCTGTAGTGTTAACATTAGTGAGGCTGTGATATTATGATGAGCTGGTGTTGTTTCTGTAGTGTTAACATTAGTGAGGCTGTGATATTATGATGAGCTGGTGTTGTTTCTGTAGTGTTAACATTAGTGAGGCTGTGATATTATGATGAGCTGGTGTTGTTTCTGTAGTGTTAACATTAGTGAGGCTGTGATATTATGATGAGCTGGTGTTGTTTCTGTAGTGTTAACATTAGTGAGGCTGTGATATTATGATGAGCTGGTGTTGTTTCTGTAGTGTTAACATTAGTGAGGCTGTGATATTATGATGAGCTGGTGTTGTTTCTGTAGTGTTAACATTAGTGAGGCTGTGATATTATGATGAGCTGGTGTTGTTTCTGTAGTGTTAACATTAGTGAGGCTGTGATATTATGATGAGCTGGTGTTGTTTCTGTAGTGTTAACATTAGTGAGGCTGTGATATTATGATGAGCTGGTGTTGTTTCTGTAGTGTTAACATTAGTGAGGCTGTGATATTATGATGGGCTGGTGTTGTTTCTGTAGTGTTAACATTAGTGAGGCTGTGATATTATGATGAGCTGGTGTTGTTTCTGTAGTGTTAACATTAGTGAGGCTGTGATATTATGATGAGCTGGTGTTGTTTCTGTAGTGTTAACATTAGTGAGGCTGTGATATTATGATGAGCTGGTGTTGTTTCTGTAGTGTTAACATTAGTGAGGCTGTGATATTATGATGAGCTGGTGTTGTTTCTGTAGTGTTAACATTAGTGAGGCTGTGATATTATGATGAGCTGGTGTTGTTTCTGTAGTGTTAACATTAGTGAGGCTGTGATATTATGATGAGCTGGTGTTGTTTCTGTAGTGTTAACATTAGTGAGGCTGTGATATTATGATGAGCTGGTGTTGTTTCTGTAGTGTTAACATTAGTGAGGCTGTGATATTATGATGGGCTGGTGTTGTTTCTGTAGTGTTAACATTAGTGAGGCTGTGATATTATGATGAGCTGGTGTTGTTTCTGTAGTGTTAACATTAGTGAGGCTGTGATATTATGATGGGCTGGTGTTGTTTCTGTAGTGTTAACATTAGTGAGGCTGTGATATTATGATGAGCTGGTGTTGTTTCTGTAGTGTTAACATTAGTGAGGCTGTGATATTATGATGAGCTGGTGTTGTTTCTGTAGTGTTAACATTAGTGAGGCTGTGATATTATGATGAGCTGGTGTTGTTTCTGTAGTGTTAACATTAGTGAGGCTGTGATATTATGATGAGCTGGTGTTGTTTCTGTAGTGTTAACATTAGTGAGGCTGTGATATTATGATGGGCTGGTGTTGTTTCTGTAGTGTTAACATTAGTGAGGCTGTGATATTATGATGAGCTGGTGTTGTTTCTGTAGTGTTAACATTAGTGAGGCTGTGATATTATGATGAGCTGGTGTTGTTTCTGTAGTGTTAACATTAGTGAGGCTGTGATATTATGATGAGCTGGTGTTGTTTCTGTAGTGTTAACATTAGTGAGGCTGTGATATTATGATGAGCTGGTGTTGTTTCTGTAGTGTTAACATTAGTGAGGCTGTGATATTATGATGAGCTGGTGTTGTTTCTGTAGTGTTAACATTAGTGAGGCTGTGATATTATGATGGGCTGGTGTTGTTTCTGTAGTGTTAACATTAGTGAGGCTGTGATATTATGATGGGCTGGTGTTGTTTCTGTAGTGTTAACATTAGTGAGGCTGTGATATTATGATGAGCTGGTGTTGTTTCTGTAGTGTTAACATTAGTGAGGCTGTGATATTATGATGAGCTGGTGTTGTTTCTGTAGTGTTAACATTAGTGAGGCTGTGATATTATGATGAGCTGGTGTTGTTTCTGTAGTGTTAACATTAGTGAGGCTGTGATATTATGATGAGCTGGTGTTGTTTCTGTAGTGTTAACATTAGTGAGGCTGTGATATTATGATGAGCTGGTGTTGTTTCTGTAGTGTTAACATTAGTGAGGCTGTGATATTATGATGGGCTGGTGTTGTTTCTGTAGTGTTAACATTAGTGAGGCTGTGATATTATGATGAGCTGGTGTTGTTTCTGTAGTGTTAACATTAGTGAGGCTGTGATATTATGATGAGCTGGTGTTGTTTCTGTAGTGTTAACATTAGTGAGGCTGTGATATTATGATGAGCTGGTGTTGTTTCTGTAGTGTTAACATTAGTGAGGCTGTGATATTATGATGAGCTGGTGTTGTTTCTGTAGTGTTAACATTAGTGAGGCTGTGATATTATGATGAGCTGGTGTTGTTTCTGTAGTGTTAACATTAGTGAGGCTGTGATATTATGATGAGCTGGTGTTGTTTCTGTAGTGTTAACATTAGTGAGGCTGTGATATTATGATGAGCTGGTGTTGTTTCTGTAGTGTTAACATTAGTGAGGCTGTGATATTATGATGAGCTGGTGTTGTTTCTGTAGTGTTAACATTAGTGAGGCTGTGATATTATGATGAGCTGGTGTTGTTTCTGTAGTGTTAACATTAGTGAGGCTGTGATATTATGATGAGCTGGTGTTGTTTCTGTAGTGTTAACATTAGTGAGGCTGTGATATTATGATGAGCTGGTGTTGTTTCTGTAGTGTTAACATTAGTGAGGCTGTGATATTATGATGAGCTGGTGTTGTTTCTGTAGTGTTAACATTAGTGAGGCTGTGATATTATGATGAGCTGGTGTTGTTTCTGTAGTGTTAACATTAGTGAGGCTGTGATATTATGATGAGCTGGTGTTGTTTCTGTAGTGTTAACATTAGTGAGGCTGTGATATTATGATGAGCTGGTGTTGTTTCTGTAGTGTTAACATTAGTGAGGCTGTGATATTATGATGAGCTGGTGTTGTTTCTGTAGTGTTAACATTAGTGAGGCTGTGATATTATGATGAGCTGGTGTTGTTTCTGTAGTGTTAACATTAGTGAGGCTGTGATATTATGATGAGCTGGTGTTGTTTCTGTAGTGTTAACATTAGTGAGGCTGTGATATTATGATGAGCTGGTGTTGTTTCTGTAGTGTTAACATTAGTGAGGCTGTGATATTATGATGAGCTGGTGTTGTTTCTGTAGTGTTAACATTAGTGAGGCTGTGATATTATGATGGGCTGGTGTTGTTTCTGTAGTGTTAACATTAGTGAGGCTGTGATATTATGATGAGCTGGTGTTGTTTCTGTAGTGTTAACATTAGTGAGGCTGTGATATTATGATGGGCTGGTGTTGTTTCTGTAGTGTTAACATTAGTGAGGCTGTGATATTATGATGAGCTGGTGTTGTTTCTGTAGTGTTAACATTAGTGAGGCTGTGATATTATGATGAGCTGGTGTTGTTTCTGTAGTGTTAACATTAGTGAGGCTGTGATATTATGATGAGCTGGTGTTGTTTCTGTAGTGTTAACATTAGTGAGGCTGTGATATTATGATGAGCTGGTGTTGTTTCTGTAGTGTTAACATTAGTGAGGCTGTGATATTATGATGAGCTGGTGTTGTTTCTGTAGTGTTAACATTAGTGAGGCTGTGATATTATGATGAGCTGGTGTTGTTTCTGTAGTGTTAACATTAGTGAGGCTGTGATATTATGATGAGCTGGTGTTGTTTCTGTAGTGTTAACATTAGTGAGGCTGTGATATTATGATGAGCTGGTGTTGTTTCTGTAGTGTTAACATTAGTGAGGCTGTGATATTATGATGAGCTGGTGTTGTTTCTGTAGTGTTAACATTAGTGAGGCTGTGATATTATGATGAGCTGGTGTTGTTTCTGTAGTGTTAACATTAGTGAGGCTGTGATATTATGATGGGCTGGTGTTGTTTCTGTAGTGTTAACATTAGTGAGGCTGTGATATTATGATGGGCTGGTGTTGTTTCTGTAGTGTTAACATTAGTGAGGCTGTGATATTATGATGAGCTGGTGTTGTTTCTGTAGTGTTAACATTAGTGAGGCTGTGATATTATGATGAGCTGGTGTTGTTTCTGTAGTGTTAACATTAGTGAGGCTGTGATATTATGATGAGCTGGTGTTGTTTCTGTAGTGTTAACATTAGTGAGGCTGTGATATTATGATGAGCTGGTGTTGTTTCTGTAGTGTTAACATTAGTGAGGCTGTGATATTATGATGAGCTGGTGTTGTTTCTGTAGTGTTAACATTAGTGAGGCTGTGATATTATGATGAGCTGGTGTTGTTTCTGTAGTGTTAACATTAGTGAGGCTGTGATATTATGATGAGCTGGTGTTGTTTCTGTAGTGTTAACATTAGTGAGGCTGTGATATTATGATGAGCTGGTGTTGTTTCTGTAGTGTTAACATTAGTGAGGCTGTGATATTATGATGAGCTGGTGTTGTTTCTGTAGTGTTAACATTAGTGAGGCTGTGATATTATGATGAGCTGGTGTTGTTTCTGTAGTGTTAACATTAGTGAGGCTGTGATATTATGATGGGCTGGTGTTGTTTCTGTAGTGTTAACATTAGTGAGGCTGTGATATTATGATGAGCTGGTGTTGTTTCTGTAGTGTTAACATTAGTGAGGCTGTGATATTATGATGAGCTGGTGTTGTTTCTGTAGTGTTAACATTAGTGAGGCTGTGATATTATGATGAGCTGGTGTTGTTTCTGTAGTGTTAACATTAGTGAGGCTGTGATATTATGATGAGCTGGTGTTGTTTCTGTAGTGTTAACATTAGTGAGGCTGTGATATTATGATGATGAGCTGGTGTTGTTTCTGTAGTGTTAACATTAGTGAGGCTGTGATATTATGATGAGCTGGTGTTGTTTCTGTAGTGTTAACATTAGTGAGGCTGTGATATTATGATGAGCTGGTGTTGTTTCTGTAGTGTTAACATTAGTGAGGCTGTGATATTATGATGAGCTGGTGTTGTTTCTGTAGTGTTAACATTAGTGAGGCTGTGATATTATGATGAGCTGGTGTTGTTTCTGTAGTGTTAACATTAGTGAGGCTGTGATATTATGATGAGCTGGTGTTGTTTCTGTAGTGTTAACATTAGTGAGGCTGTGATATTATGATGAGCTGGTGTTGTTTCTGTAGTGTTAACATTAGTGAGGCTGTGATATTATGATGAGCTGGTGTTGTTTCTGTAGTGTTAACATTAGTGAGGCTGTGATATTATGATGAGCTGGTGTTGTTTCTGTAGTGTTAACATTAGTGAGGCTGTGATATTATGATGAGCTGGTGTTGTTTCTGTAGTGTTAACATTAGTGAGGCTGTGATATTATGATGAGCTGGTGTTGTTTCTGTAGTGTTAACATTAGTGAGGCTGTGATATTATGATGAGCTGGTGTTGTTTCTGTAGTGTTAACATTAGTGAGGCTGTGATATTATGATGAGCTGGTGTTGTTTCTGTAGTGTTAACATTAGTGAGGCTGTGATATTATGATGAGCTGGTGTTGTTTCTGTAGTGTTAACATTAGTGAGGCTGTGATATTATGATGAGCTGGTGTTGTTTCTGTAGTGTTAACATTAGTGAGGCTGTGATATTATGATGAGCTGGTGTTGTTTCTGTAGTGTTAACATTAGTGAGGCTGTGATATTATGATGAGCTGGTGTTGTTTCTGTAGTGTTAACATTAGTGAGGCTGTGATATTATGATGAGCTGGTGTTGTTTCTGTAGTGTTAACATTAGTGAGGCTGTGATATTATGATGAGCTGGTGTTGTTTCTGTAGTGTTAACATTAGTGAGGCTGTGATATTATGATGAGCTGGTGTTGTTTCTGTAGTGTTAACATTAGTGAGGCTGTGATATTATGATGAGCTGGTGTTGTTTCTGTAGTGTTAACATTAGTGAGGCTGTGATATTATGATGAGCTGGTGTTGTTTCTGTAGTGTTAACATTAGTGAGGCTGTGATATTATGATGAGCTGGTGTTGTTTCTGTAGTGTTAACATTAGTGAGGCTGTGATATTATGATGAGCTGGTGTTGTTTCTGTAGTGTTAACATTAGTGAGGCTGTGATATTATGATGAGCTGGTGTTGTTTCTGTAGTGTTAACATTAGTGAGGCTGTGATATTATGATGGGCTGGTGTTGTTTCTGTAGTGTTAACATTAGTGAGGCTGTGATATTATGATGAGCTGGTGTTGTTTCTGTAGTGTTAACATTAGTGAGGCTGTGATATTATGATGGGCTGGTGTTGTTTCTGTAGTGTTAACATTAGTGAGGCTGTGATATTATGATGAGCTGGTGTTGTTTCTGTAGTGTTAACATTAGTGAGGCTGTGATATTATGATGGGCTGGTGTTGTTTCTGTAGTGTTAACATTAGTGAGGCTGTGATATTATGATGAGCTGGTGTTGTTTCTGTAGTGTTAACATTAGTGAGGCTGTGATATTATGATGAGCTGGTGTTGTTTCTGTAGTGTTAACATTAGTGAGGCTGTGATATTATGATGAGCTGGTGTTGTTGGTTAGGGTCTGACACACTGTGTGTTTGTGCAGGTGAGAAGTGAGAACTGCTTTGTGAAAGCTGCAAACGAATTGCCCTCTGGGATCAATAGTTTTCTGAATCTGAATTAAGAATTTGTTAAGTGAGACTTCAGACCAGAGAATAATGAAGTTTGTATTTGACTTTTTAAATTCAGCCAACCTTAAGAATAGAATATGGGTT
>CM068359.1:302278-354778 GCA_034769755.1 Odontamblyopus lacepedii
ATGTGAAATCAAGCGCCCCCGAAACTGCACGCCGTTCGCGCTGGCGGCGGGGCTTCAAACAATCGCATCCTGCCTCCTCAATGGGAAAGCAGGCACCCCGAAAACGCGCCATTTCCTTAGCGAGGGGCTTAAGCTCATCGCATCCTGCCTCCTCAATGCGAAATCAAGCGCCCCCGAAACTGCGCATTTCCTTAGCGGCGAGGGAGCTTCAAACAATGCGCATCCTGCCCCTCCTCAATGGGAAAGCAGGCACCCCCGAAACGCGCCATTTCCTTCCCAGCGAGGAAGTAGCGCTTGAAACCATCGCATCCTGCCTCCTCAATGTGAAATCAGGCGCCCCCGAAACTGGCTTGTTTCCTTGGCGGCAGGGCTTCAAACAATACGCAGATCCTGCCTCCCTCAATGGGGAAAGCAGGCACCCCGAAACGCGCCGCTTACTTCCTTGAAGTGAGGGGGTTTGAAACCATCGCATCTCTGCCTCCTCAATGTGAAATCAGGCGCCCTTGAAACCAGCGCCCGTTTCGCTTCTGGCGACGGGGCTTCAAACAATCGCATCCTGCTTTGTCCTCAATGGGAAAGCAGGCGCTCTCGGAACTGGCGCCGTTTCCTTGGCGGCAGGGGGCTTTGAAACCATCAGCATCTCTGCCTCCTCAATCGTGGAATCAGGCGCCTCTAAATCTGCAACATTTCATGAATGGGGCTTAAACAACGATCCTGCCGCCTCAATGGAAAGCAGGCGCCCCAGAAACCGAAGGCTGCCCGTTTCCCTTGGCGAGGGGGCTTCAAACCGCCGCATCCTGCCTCTCTCAATCGGGGAAATCAGGCGCCCGACCAACTCGCCGTTTCCTTGGCGGCGAGGGCACAAACCATGTCGCATCCTCTCGAACCCGCTGCTTCATGGCGGCGACGGGTTTCAAACCATCGATCCTGCCTCCTCAATGTGAAATCAGGCGCCCCGAAACCAGCTGGCCGTTTCATCGGCGACAGAGGAGCTTCAAACCATCGCATCCTGCATACCTCCTCAATGGCATGTGATCAGGCGCCCCGAAATCGCTGCGCCGTTTCTTTGGCGGCGGGAAGCTTAAACCATCGCATCCTGCACCTCCTCATCGGGAAATCAGGCTGCCCCGTAAAAACCGCTGCCCGTTTCGCTTAGCGGCGGGGGCTTCAAAAACCATCGCATCCTGCCTACCTCGCTAATGGGGAAATCAGTTGCCCCCAGCTCCAACGCGCTACCAAGTTTCCTTGGCGGCGGGCTTCAAACCATCGCATCACTCGCCTCCTCACTGGAAATCGCGCCTAAATCAAGGCATTGCTTGGCGAAGCGGGGCTTCAAACCATCTATCCTGCCTCCTCAATGGGGTAATCGTAGGCGCTCCGAAACGCTACTGCTTCAAGCCTTGGCGACACGGGAGCTTCAAACCATCGCGTGATCCTGCCTCCTCAATGGGAAATCAGGTGCCCCCGAAACCGCGCCCGTTTCCTTGGCGGCGAGGGCTTCAAACCATCGCATCCTGCACCTCCTCAATGGGAAATCAGGGTGCCTCCAACGCTACAAAGCTTCCTTGGCGACGGGGCTTCAAACCATCGCAGATCCTGCCTCCTCAATGAGAAATCGTGCGCCGAACTGCACAAGCTTCGCTTGGCGACGGGCTTCAAACCATCGATCCTGCCTCTCCTCAATGGGAAATCAGGTTGCCTCTCAAACCACGCTTGCCGTTTCCTTGGCGGCCAGGGAGCTTTCAAACCATCGCATCCTCGCCTCCTCAATGAGAAATCAGGCGCTTCCTTGAAACCGCAGCCCGTTTCCTTGGCGACGGGAGCTTCAAACCAAAAACCGTAAAAAAAAAAATGTTTTTATAATATAAAAAAATAAAAAATCATATTTAAGTGAAATAAATACTTATTTCACTTAAATATGAAATAAGAAATGTGCTTTTTAATTTTGGAAATTAAACATCGAATCTACCATTTTGGGAAGTTTATACTGCCATCTTGTGGCCTCTTTTCCAACTCCATATCGCCAAAACCTATTTTGGAAGTTTTATACTGCCATATATAAATCAAAACCCATTTTTGGAGAGTTTATACTGCCATCTTGTGGCCTTTTCCAACTCCATGTAAATCAAAACCCATTTTGGAAGTTTATACTGCCATCTTGTGGCCTTTTTCCAACTCCATATCACAAAACCCATTTTGGGAATCTGCCATTTTTAAGATTATACACTGCCATCTAGTGGCCAAAAATATATCCAAGAATGTTCCCAGAATTTTATCCCTGTACCAGAATTTCATCCGTGGTTTCCATTTATATAGATGAGAATGTGGGATGAAAATATGGAGTTATTCGCCGCCCATTGACTTTGGAATGGATGTCTCCTGACCCTAACCCTAACCCTAACCCTAACCCTAACCCTAACCCTAACCCTAACCCTAACCCAACCCCTAACTCTAACCTAACCCTAACCCTAACCTAACCCTAACCCTAACCCTAACCCAAACCCCAAACCCAAACCCCAACCCTAACTCCTAACCCTAACCCTAACCCTAACAAGGGGTATTCTACCTAACTACCATCTTTTACCTGAACATCGTACAGAGATGGGACCAACACAGAAATGTTTGTCTTGGCCTGCTGAACACAGGAAATGCTTATTCAAATTGTGGTATTTTATTAAATTTGATACCAAAAAATCCTCAAGCGTTTTCTGGTGATGAGAGTTGCATTTTTGGATTGCTACTGTTGTGCCCTTTCCGGTGATACCATTTTTATTGGGATTGGACAACATGCAAAATGTCCTGGACACCAGGTGGCGCTGTCTTCCAATTCCAAATTCCAGGTCCAAGTTACCCCCTAACCCTAACCCTAACCCTAACTACAAATTTCAATGTAATGTATATATATTTGGAAGCCTTTTGGCAGGAAAATCAGGAAAAGCAGGAGAAAGGTCTGATATGTACTAAATTTGAAAGGGTAAGCAAGTGACCCATGCTGATGACCATATTATTGACCATTTTTCAAAATGACCTTGGGGAAGCTAAGTAGACTTCCTCAAGTGCTACAAGCATGATATTTTAGAAAACGTTTCTAATTCTGTTTTTGTGGTAGAGTTGTGAATTTCAAGTCATTTGGTTCATGTTTGACGATTTGACGGGGCTTTGTTTATGAAAAACGGCGCTCGGTCGAGGCTCCGCCTATAGAAAAGCGCGAGGCCGACTGACACCAAACTGACATCGTTCTACTCGGCTCAACAATCCCGACGACATATTTTAAAATGAGCTCTGTGTGACATTGTGAAAAAGTGCATGGTCCAAAAGTCAAGCTTGTAACCCTTGGGTCTAATGGATCTAAGGCCATACTGCGGAGGTTATTTTGAGAAAAGCAATTAACTCTACCGATGGTCTGAGGTACTTTTCATGTCAATATTATTGTAGAGGGGTGTCAGGACATCTACTGAGTCAAATTTGGTGGGCCTGGGTTCAATTATCACTGATTGGCAGCCAAAAAGCATTTTACATGGTACAAATGAGAATGTGGAAGATCACTGAAGGCCCAAAGTGGAGCCTGGCTAAATTTGTCAGTCTTTTGAATTTTCATGGGGAGAACAAGGTCCTATCGTCATCAAATTTGGGTCACGTAATAAAGACTGTACAGTGATGGACATATGTGATTGCCATGTCTTAATTCCTTTGGGTAAAAAATGGGAGCAGAAAAGAGAATGAATCAATGCTGCCATGCAATATAGATGTAAATTTGTAATTTTTTTTTTGGCGGGAAAATCAATTTGTCAGTCTTTTCCTGAACTTAATGAACAGAAAAAGGTCTGATATGTACCAAATTTGAAAGGATAAGCAAGTGACCCATGCTGATAACCATGTTATTGACCATTTTTCAAAATGACCTTCGGAAAGCTAAGTAGAGTTCCTCAAGTGCTACAAGCATGATATTTTAGAAAACGTTTCTAATTCTGTTTTTGTGGTAGAGTTGTGAATTTCAAGTCATTTGGTTCATGTTTGACGATTTCACTGGTCTTTGTTTATTAAAAACGGCGCTGCTCGAGGCTCCGCCTATAGAAAAGCGCGAGGCCGACTGACACCAAACTGACATCGTTCTACTCGGCTCAACAATCCCGACGACATATTTGAAAATGAGCTCTGTGTGACATTGTGAAAAAGTGCATGGTCCAAAAGTCAAGCTTGTAACCCTTGGGTCTAATGGATCTAAGGCCATACTGCGGAGGTTATTTTGAGAAAAGCAATTAACTCTACCGATGGTCTGAGGTACTTTTCATGTCAATATTATTGTAGAGGGGTGTCAGGACATCTACTGAGTCAAATTTGGTGGGCCTGGGTTCAAAGATCACTGATTGGCAGCCAAAAAGCATTTTACATGGTACAAATGAGAATGTGGAAGATCACTGAAGGCCCAAAGTGGAGCCTGGCTAAATTTGTCAGTCTTTTTTGAATTTTCATGGGGAGAACAAGGTCCTATCGGCATCAAATTTGGGTCACGTAATAAAGACTGTACAGTGATGGACATATGTGATTGCCATGTCTTAATTCCTTTGGGTAAAAAAATGGGAGCAGAAAAGAGAATGAATCAATGCTGCCATGCAATATAGATGTAAATTTGGAAGATTTTTTTTGGCGGGAAAATCAATTTGTCAATCTTTTTTTAATTTTCATGGGGAGAACAAAGTCCTATCGGCATCAAATTTGGGTCACGTAATAAAGACTGTACAGTGATGGACATATGTGATTGCCATGTCTTAATTCCTTTGGGTAAAAAAATGGGAGCAGAAAAGAGAATGAATCAATGCTGCCATGCAATATAGATGTAAATTTGGAAGAATTTTTTTGGCGGGAAAATCAATTTGTCAGTCTTTTTTGAATTTTCATGGGGAGAACAAGGTCCTATCGGCATCAAATTTGGGTCAGTTAATAAAGACTCTACAGTGATGCACATATGTGATTGCCATGTCTTAATTCCTTTGGGTAAAAAAATGGGAGCAGAAAAGAGAATAAATCACTACTGCCATGCAATATAGATATAATTTTGGAATTAAAAAAAAAATGCCGCTTTTTTTGGCGACGGGGGATTCAAACCATCGCATCTTGCCTCCTCAATGGGAAAGCAGGCGCTAGATAAATATGGAAGACTTTTTGGTGGGAAAATCAATTTGGCAGGTGCCTGTAGTGGCAGGTGTGTGTAGTGGCAGGTGTGTGTAGTGGCAGGTAAATGTAGTGACAAGTGCTGTAGTGGCAGGTGCATGTAGTGACAGGTGCATGTATTGACAGGTGCTTGTAGTGACAGGTGCTTGTAGTGACAGGTGCAAGTAAGTAAGAAGTGGCAGGTGCTGTAGTGGCAGGTGTGTGTAGTGACAGGTGCGTGTAGTGACAGGTGCATATAGTGACAGGTGCATCTTAATTCCTTTGGGTAAAAAATGCAAGCAGAAAAGAGAATGAATCAATGCTGCCATGCAATATAGATGTAAATTTGGAAGAATTTTTTTGGCGGGAAAATCAATTTGTCAGTCTTTTTTGAATTTTCATGGGGAGAACAAGGTCCTATCGGCATCAAATTTGAGTCACGTAATAAAGACTGTACAGTGATGGACATATGTGATTGCCATGTCTTGATTCCTTTGGGTAAAAAAATGGGAGCAGAAAAGAGAATGAATCAATGCTGCCATGCAATATAGATGTAAATTTGTAATTTTTTTTTGGCGGGACAATCAATATGTCAGTCTTTTGAATTTTCATGGGGAGAACAAGGTCCTATCGGCATCAAATTTGTGTCACGTAATAAAGACTCTACAGTGATGGTCATATGTGATTGCCATGTCTTAATTCCTTTGGGTAAAAAAATGGGAGCAGAAAAGAGAATGAATCATTGTTGCCATGCAATATAGATATAATTTTGGAAAATAAATTTGGCGGGAAACCACGCCGTTTCCTTGGCGACGGGGGTTTCAAACCATCGCATCCTGCCTCCTCAATGGGAAAGCAGGCGCCCCGAAACCGCGCCGCTTCCTTGGCGACGGGGCTTCAAACCATCCCAAGTTGACATGATTTCTATGCCATTTTTCCTGTCAAATTACACTTTTTGACCCTATAATTATCACATTGAAAACAACCCATATTTTCTCCATATTTTTCTCAATATTTTTCTCAATATATTTATCCATAATTTTATCCATATTTTATTACATATATTAAAATTACGCAGATTAAGGTATATAAAGGTGTATTAGGTTTAAGATGGGATTTAAGGTTTTCTATGCCATTTTTCCTGTCAAATTACACTTTTTGACCATATAATTTATCACATTGAAAACAACCCATATTTTTTCTCCATATTTTTCTCCATATTTTCTCCATATTTTTCTCCATATTTTCTCTCATCATATTTTTTTCTCCATATTTTTCTCCATATTTTCTCCATATTTTCAAAATTACGAAGATTAAGGTATATAAAGGTGTATTAGGTTTAGATGGGAGTTTAATGATTTCTATGCCCATTTTATCTGTTAAATACCACTTTTGACCCTACAATTATCACATTCTAACTTCCAACTTCCAACTTCCAGAAGTGAGTGGCTTCCGCAGACTAAGGTAGATAGAGGTCTGATATGTACCAAATTTGAAAAGAGGTAAGCAAGTGACCCATGCTGATAACCATGTTAATTGACCATTTTTCAAAATGACCTTCGGGAAGATAAGTAGAGTTCCTCCAAGTGCTACAAGCATGATATTTTAGAAAACGTTTCTAATTCTGTTTTTGTGGTAGAGTTGTGAATTTCCAAGTCATTTTGGTTCATGTTTGTGATTGTGGAGCTTTGTTTGCATGAAGAAAAGCGAGCGCTCGTTAGAAGGCTCCGCCTATAGAAAAGCGAGGCCGACAGAACACCAAAATGACATCGTTCTACTCGGCTCCAACAATCCTGAAGACATATTTGAGAAATGAGCTCTGTGCGACATTGTGAAAAAAGTGCATAGTCTAAAAAGTCATGCTTGCAACCTTTGGAGTCTAATGGATCTAAGGGCCATACTGCACGGAGGTTAGTTGTTTGAGAAAGCTTAATTAACTCTACCGATGGTCTAGAGGTACTTTTCATGTCAATATTATTGTAGAGGTGTCCAAGGGACATCTACTGGAGTCAAATTTAATGTGGGCCTGGGTTCAAAGATCACTGATTGGCAGCCAAAAAAGCATTTTACATGGTATACAAATATGAGAATGTGGAAGATCACTGAAGGCCCAAAGTGGAGCCTGGCTAAATTTGTCAGTCTTTTTGAATTTTCATAGGGGAGAACAAAGGTCAATCGTCATCATTAATTTGGGTCACGTAATAAAGACTCTACAGTGATGCGCATATGGCTGATTGCCATGTGTCTTAATTCCTTTGAGTCAAAAATCTGAGCAAGAAAAGAGAATGAATCAATGCTGCCCATGCAATATAAATGTAAATTTGGAAGAATTTTTGGCGGAAAATCAATTTGTCAGTCTTTTGAATTTTCATGGGGAGAACAAAGGTCCTATAGGCATCAAATTTGGGTCCAGTTAATAAAGACTCTACCCAGTGATGCACATATGCTTGATTTATGTCTTGAATTCCTTTAGGGTAAAAAATGGGGAGCAGAAAAAGAGAATAAATCACTACTGCCACTTGCAATATAGATATAATTTTTGGAATAAAAAAAAAATGCCGTTTTTGTGACGGGGGGAATTCAAACCATCGCATCTTGCCTCCTCAATGGAAAGCAGGCGCTAGAATAAATATGGAAGACTTTTGGTGGGAAAATCAATTTGGCAGGTGCCTGTAGTGGCAGGTGTGTGTAGTGTGCAGGTGTATTAGTGGCAGGTAAATGTAGTAGACAAGTGCTGTAGTGGCAGGTGCGCATGTAGTGACAGGTGCTTGTAGTGACAGGTGCTTGTAGTGACAGATGCTTGTGCACTGACAGGTGCTTGTAGTGACAGGTGCAAGTAAGTAAGAAGTGGCAGGTGCTGTAGTGGCAGGTGTGTGTAGTGACAGGTGCGCGTGTAGTGACAGGTGCATATAGTGACAGGTGCATCTTAATTCCTTTAGTCAAAAATCACGAGCAGAAAGGAATGAATCAATGCTGCCATGCAATATAAATGTAAATTTGGAAGAATTTTTTGGCGGAGAAAGTCAATTTGTCAGTCTTTTTTGAATTTTCATGGGGAGAACAAGGTCCTATCGGCATCAAATTTGGGTCAGTTAATAAAGACTCTACAGTGATGCACATATGTGATTGCCATGTCTTAATTCCTTTAGGGTAAAAAAATGGGAGCAGAAAGAGAGAATAAATCACTACTGCCATGCAATATAGATATAATTTTGGAATAAAAAAAACCATGCCGTTTTTTTGGCGGCCAGGGGGATTCAAACCATCGCATCTTGCCTCCTCAATGGGAAAGCAGCGCTAGATAAATATGGAAGACTTTTTGGTGGGAAAATCAGATTTGGCAGCTGCCTGTAGTGGCAGGTGTGTGTAGTAACGGCAGTGTGTGTGTAGTGGCAGGTAAATGTAGATGATAAGTGCTGTAGTGGCAGAGTGCATGTAGTGACAGGTGCTTGTAGTGACAGGTGGCAGCAGTGACAGGTGCAAATGTAAGAAGTAAGAAGTGGCAGGTGCTGTAGTGGCAGGTGCTAGCAAAGTGACTTGGAGGTGCGTGTAGTGACAGGTGCATATAGTGACAGGTGCATCTTAATTCCTTTGAGTCAAAAATGCTGAGCAAGAAAAGAGAATGAATCAATGCTGCCATGCAATATAAATGTAAATTTGGAAGAATTTTTTTTTGGCCCGGGGAAAATCAATTTGTCCAGTCTTTTTTTGAGTTTTCATGGGGAGAACAAAAGGGTCCTATCGATCGGTTTAGGGTCAGTTAATAAAGACTCTACAGTGATGCACATATGTGGTTGCCATGTCTTAATTCCTTTGGGTAAAAAAATGGGAGCAGAAAGAAGAATAAATCACTACTGCCATGCAATATAGATATAATTTTGGAATAAAAAAAAAAATGCGCTTTTTTTGGCGGCGAGAGGATTCAAACCATACGCATCTTGCCTCCTCAATGGGAAAGCTTAGAGCGCTGAGATAAATATGGAAGGCTTTTTGGTGGGAAAATCAATTTGTGGTGCCTGTAGTAGCAGAGTGTGTGCGGTAGTGGCAGGTGTGTGTAGTGGCTGAGGTGAAATGTAGTGACAAATTAACAGTGCCAGTGGCAGGTGCATGTAGTGACAGGTGCTTGTAGTGACAGGTGCTTGTAGTGACAGGAATTCTTGTACTGACAGGTGCTTGTAGTGACTGTTGCAATTATGTATTAAGTGGCTTGTGCTGTAGTGGATGGTGTGTGGATGGACATGTGCTTGTTGTGACTGGTGCATATAGTGACTGGTGCATCTTAATTCCTTTGAGTCTAAAATGCGAGCAGAAAAGAGGAATGAATCAATGCTGCCATGCAATATAAATGTAAATTTGGAAGAATTTTTTTGGCGGGAAAATCAATTTGTCAGTCTTTTTTGAATTTTCATGGGGAGAACAAGGTCCTATCGGCATCAAATTTGGGTCACGTAATAAAGACTCTACAGTGATGCGCATATGTGATTGCCATGTCTTAATTCCTTTGGGTAAAAAAATGGGAGCAGAAAAGAGAATGAATCATTGTTGCCATGCAATATAGATATAATTTTGGAAAATAAATTTGGCGGAAACCACGCCGTTTCCTTGGCGACGGGGTTTCAAACCATCGCATCCTGCCTCCTCAATGGGAAAGCAGGCGCCCCGAAACCGCGCCGCTTCCTTGGCGACGGGGCTTCAAACCATCCCAAGTTGACATGATTTCTATGCCATTTTTCCTGTCAAATTACACTTTTTGACCATATAATTATCACATTGAAAACAACCCATATTTTTCTCCATATTTTTCTCCATATTTTTCTCCATATTTTTCTCCATATTTTTCTCCATATTTTCTTCCATATTTTAAAATTACGCAGATTAAGGTATATAAAGGTGTATTAGGTTTAAGATGGGATTTAAGGTTTTCTATGCCATTTTTCCTGTCAAATTACACTTTTTGACCATATAATTATCACATTGAAAACAACCCATATTTTTCTGCCATATTTTTCTCCATATTTTTCTCCATATTTTTCTCCATATTTTTCTCCATATTTTCTTCCATATTTTAAAATTACGCAGATTAAGGTATATAAAGGTGTATTAGGTTTAAGATGGGATTTAAGGTTTTCTATGCCATTTTTCCTGTCAAATTACACTTTTTGACCATATAATTATCACATTTTTTTCTGCCATATTTTTCTCCATATTTTTCTCCATATTTTTCTCCATATTTTTCTCCATATTTTTCTCCATATTTTAAAATTACGAAGATTAAGGTATATAAAGGTGTATTAGGTTTAAGATGGGATTTAATGATTTCTATGCCATTTTATCTGTTAAAATACACTTTTTGACCCTACAATTATCACATTCTAACTTCCAACTTCCAACTTCCAAGTGAGTGGCTTCCGCAGACTAAGGTAGATAGAGGTCTGATATGTACCAAATTTGAAAGGGTAAGCAAGTGACCCATGCTGATAACCATGTTATTGACCATTTTTCAAAATGACCTTCGGGAAGATAAGTAGAGTTCCTCAAGTGCTACAAGCATGATATTTTAGAAAACGTTTCTAATTCTGTTTTTGTGGTAGAGTTGTGAATTTCAAGTCATTTGGTTCATGTTTGACGATTTGACGGGGCTTTGTTTATGAAAAACGGCGCTCGTTCGAGGCTCCGCCTATAGAAAAGCGCGAGGCCGACAGACACCAAAATGACATCGTTCTACTCGGCTCAACAATCCTGAAGACATATTTGAAAATGAGCTCTGTGCGACATTGTGAAAAAGTGCATGGTCTAAAAGTCATGCTTGCAACCTTTGGGTCTAATGGATCTAAGGCCATACTGCGGAGGTTATTTTGAGAAAAGCAATTAACTCTACCGATGGTCTGAGGTACTTTTCATGTCAATATTATTGTAGAGGGGTGTCAGGACATCTACTGAGTCAAATTTGGTGGGCCTGGGTTCAAAGATCACTGATTGGCAGCCAAAAAGCATTTTACATGGTACAAATGAGAATGTGGAAGATCACTGAAGGCCCAAAGTGGAGCCTGGCTAAATTTGTCAGTCTTTTGAATTTTCATGGGGAGAACAAGGTCCAATCGTCATCAAATTTGGGTCACGTAATAAAGACTCTACAGTGATGCATATGTGATTGCCATGTCTTAATTCCTTTGAGTCAAAAATGCGAGCAGAAAAGAGAATGAATCAATGCTGCCATGCAATATAAATGTAAATTTGGAAGAATTTTTTGGCGGGAAAATCAATTTGTCAGTCTTTTGAATTTTCATGGGGAGAACAAGGTCCTATCGGCATCAAATTTGGGTCAGTTAATAAAGACTCTACAGTGATGCACATATGTGATTGCCATGTCTTAATTCCTTTGGGTAAAAAAATGGGAGCAGAAAAGAGAATAAATCACTACTGCCATGCAATATAGATATAATTTTGGAATAAAAAAAAAAATGCCGCTTTTGGCGACGGGGATTCAAACCATCGCATCTTGCCTCCTCAATGGGAAAGCAGGCGCTAGATAAATATGGAAGACTTTTGGTGGGAAAATCAATTTGGCAGGTGCCTGTAGTGGCAGGTGTGTGTAGTGGCAGGTGTGTGTAGTGGCAGGTAAATGTAGTGACAAGTGCTGTAGTGGCAGGTGCATGTAGTGACAGGTGCTTGTAGTGACAGGTGCTTGTAGTGACAGGTGCTTGTACTGACAGGTGCTTGTAGTGACAGGTGCAAGTAAGTAAGAAGTGGCAGGTGCTGTAGTGGCAGGTGTGTGTAGTGACAGGTGCGTGTAGTGACAGGTGCATATAGTGACAGGTGCATCTTAATTCCTTTGAGTCAAAAATGCGAGCAGAAAAGAGAATGAATCAATGCTGCCATGCAATATAAATGTAAATTTGGAAGAATTTTTGGCGGGAAAATCAATTTGTCAGTCTTTTGAATTTTCATGGGGAGAACAAGGTCCTATCGGCATCAAATTTGGGTCAGTTAATAAAGACTCTACAGTGATGCACATATGTGATTGCCATGTCTTAATTCCTTTGGGTAAAAAATGGGAGCAGAAAAGAGAATAAATCACTACTGCCATGCAATATAGATATAATTTTGGAATAAAAAAACCATGCCGTTTTTTTGGCGACGGGGATTCAAACCATCGCATCTTGCCTCCTCAATGGGAAAGCAGGCGCTAGATAAATATGGAAGACTTTTGGTGGGAAAATCAATTTGGCAGCTGCCTGTAGTGGCAGGTGTGTGTAGTGGCAGGTGTGTGTAGTGGCAGGTAAATGTAGTGATAAGTGCTGTAGTGGCAGGTGCATGTAGTGACAGGTGCTTGTAGTGACAGGTGCTTGTAGTGACAGGTGCAAGTAAGTAAGAAGTGGCAGGTGCTGTAGTGGCAGGTGTGTGTAGTGACAGGTGCGTGTAGTGACAGGTGCATATAGTGACAGGTGCATCTTAATTCCTTTGAGTCAAAAATGCGAGCAGAAAAGAGAATGAATCAATGCTGCCATGCAATATAAATGTAAATTTGGAAGAATTTTTTGGCGGGAAAATCAATTTGTCAGTCTTTTGAGTTTTCATGGGGAGAACAAGGTCCTATCGGCATCAAATTTGGGTCAGTTAATAAAGACTCTACAGTGATGCACATATGTGATTGCCATGTCTTAATTCCTTTGGGTAAAAAATGGGAGCAGAAAAGAGAATAAATCACTACTGCCATGCAATATAGATATAATTTTGGAATAAAAAAAAAAAAATGCCGCTTTTTTGGCGACGGGATTCAAACCATCGCATCTTGCCTCCTCAATGGGAAAGCAGGCGCTAGATAAATATGGAAGACTTTTTGGTGGGAAAATCAATTTGGCAGGTGCCTGTAGTGGCAGGTGTGTGTAGTGGCAGGTGTGTGTAGTGGCAGGTAAATGTAGTGACAAGTGCTGTAGTGGCAGGTGCATGTAGTGACAGGTGCTTGTAGTGACAGGTGCTTGTAGTGACAGGTGCTTGTACTGACAGGTGCTTGTAGTGACAGGTGCAAGTAAGTAAGAAGTGGCAGGTGCTGTAGTGGCAGGTGTGTGTAGTGACAGGTGCGTGTAGTGACAGGTGCATATAGTGACAGGTGCATCTTAATTCCTTTGAGTCAAAAATGCGAGCAGAAAAGAGAATGAATCAATGCTGCCATGCAATATAAATGTAAATTTGGAAGAATTTTTTTGGCGGGAAAATCAATTTGTCAGTCTTTTTTGAGTTTTCATGGGGAGAACAAGGTCCTATCGGCATCAAATTTGAGTCACGTAATAAAGACTCTACAGTGATGCGCATATGTGATTGCCATGTCTTAATTCCTTTGGGTAAAAAAATGGGAGCAGAAAAGAGAATGAATCAATGCTGCCATGCAATATAGATGTAAATTTGTAATTTTTTTTTGGCGGGAAAATCAATTTGTCAGTCTTTTTTGAATTTTCATGGGGAGAACAAGGTCCTATCGGCATCAAATTTGGGTCACGTAATAAAGACTCTACAGTGATGCGCATATGTGATTGCCATGTCTTAATTCCTTTGGGTAAAAAAATGGGAGCAGAAAAGAGAATGAATCATTGTTGCCATGCAATATAGATATAATTTTGGAAAATAAATTTGGCGGGAAACCACGCCGTTTCCTTGGCGACGGGGGTTTCAAACCATCGCATCCTGCCTCCTCAATGGGAAAGCAGGCGCCCCCCGAAACCGCGCCGGTTCCTTGGCGACGGGGGCTTCAAACCATCCCAAGTTGACATGATTTCTATGCCATTTTTCCTGTCAAATTACACTTTTTGACCATATAATTATCACATTGAAAACAACCCATATTTTTCTGAGATATTTTTCTCCATATTTTTCTCCATATTTTTCTCCATATTTTTCTCCATATTTTCTTCCATATTTTAAAATTACGCAGATTAAGGTATATAAAGGTGTATTAGGTTTAAGATGGGATTTAAGGTTTTCTATGCCATTTTTCCTGTCAAATTACACTTTTTGACCATATAATTATCACATTGAAAACAACCCATATTTTTCTGCCATATTTTTCTCCATATTTTTCTCCATATTTTTCTCCATATTTTTCTCCATATTTTCTTCCATATTTTAAAATTACGCAGATTAAGGTATATAAAGGTGTATTAGGTTTAAGATGGGATTTAAGGTTTTCTATGCCATTTTTCCTGTCAAATTACACTTTTTGACCATATAATTATCACATTTTTTCTGCCATATTTTTCTCCATATTTTTCTCCATATTTTTCTCCATATTTTTCTCCATATTTTTCTCCATATTTTAAAATTACGAAGATTAAGGTATATAAAGGTGTATTAGGTTTAAGATGGGATTTAATGATTTCTATGCCATTTTATCTGTTAAAATACACTTTTTGACCCTACAATTATCACATTCTAACTTCCAACTTCCAACTTCCAAGTGAGTGGCTTCCGCAGACTAAGGTAGATAGAGGTCTGATATGTACCAAATTTGAAAGGGTAAGCAAGTGACCCATGCTGATAACCATGTTATTGACCATTTTTCAAAATGACCTTCGGGAAGATAAGTAGAGTTCCTCAAGTGCTACAAGCATGATATTTTAGAAAACGTTTCTAATTCTGTTTTTGTGGTAGAGTTGTGAATTTCCAGTCATTTGGTTCATGTTTGACGATTTGACGGGCTTTGTTTATGAAAAACGGCGCTCGTTCGAGGCTCCGCCTATAGAAAAGCGCGAGGCCGACAGACACCAAAATGACATCGTTCTACTCGGCTCAACAATCCTGAAGACATATTTTAAAATGTGCTCTGTGCGACATTGTGAAAAAGTGCATGGTCTAAAAGTCATGCTTGCAACCTTTGGGTCTAATGGATCTAAGGCCATACTGCGGAGGTTATTTTGAGAAAAGCAATTAACTCTACCGATGGTCTGAGGTACTTTTCATGTCAATATTATTGTAGAGGGGTGTCAGGACATCTACTGAGTCAAATTTGGTGGGCCTGGGTTCAAAGATCACTGATTGGCAGCCAAAAGCATTTTACATGGTACAAATGAGAATGTGGAAGATCACTGAAGGCCCAAAGTGGAGCCTGGCTAAATTTGTCAGTCTTTTTTGAATTTTCATGGGGAGAACAAGGTCCAATCGTCATCAAATTTGGGTCACGTAATAAAGACTCTACAGTGATGCGCATATGTGATTGCCATGTCTTAATTCCTTTGAGTCAAAAATGCGAGCAGAAAAGAGAATGAATCAATGCTGCCATGCAATATAAATGTAAATTTGGAAGAATTATTTTGGCGGGAAAATCAATTTGTCAGTCTTTTTAGAATTTTCATGGGGAGAACAAGGTCCTATCGGCATCAAATTTGGGTCAGTTAATAAAGACTCTACAGTGATGCACATATGTGATTGCCATGTCTTAATTCCTTTGGGTAAAAAAATGGGAGCAGAAAAGAGAATAAATCACTACTGCCATGCAATATAGATATAATTTTGGAATAAAAAAAAAATGCCGCTTTTTTTGGCGACGGGGGATTCAAACCATCGCATCTTGCCTCCTCAATGGGAAAGCAGGCGCTAGATAAATATGGAAGACTTTTGGTGGGAAAATCAATTTGGCAGGTGCCTGTAGTGGCAGGTGTGTGTAGTGGCAGGTGTGTGTAGTGGCAGGTAAATGTAGTGACAAGTGCTGTAGTGGCAGGTGCATGTAGTGACAGGTGCTTGTAGTGACAGGTGCTTGTAGTGACAGGTGCTTGTACTGACAGGTGCTTGTAGTGACAGGTGCAAGTAAGTAAGAAGTGGCAGGTGCTGTAGTGGCAGGTGTGTGTAGTGACAGGTGCGTGTAGTGACAGGTGCATATAGTGACAGGTGCATCTTAATTCCTTTGAGTCAAAAATGCGAGCAGAAAAGAGAATGAATCAATGCTGCCATGCAATATAAATGTAAATTTGGAAGAATTTTTTTGGCGGGAAAATCAATTTGTCAGTCTTTTTTGAATTTTCATGGGGAGAACAAGGTCCTATCGGCATCAAATTTGGGTCAGTTAATAAAGACTCTACAGTGATGCACATATGTGATTGCCATGTCTTAATTCCTTTGGGTAAAAAAATGGGAGCAGAAAAGAGAATAAATCACTACTGCCATGCAATATAGATATAATTTTGGAATAAAAAAACCATGCCGTTTTTTTGGCGACGGGGGATTCAAACCATCGCATCTTGCCTCCTCAATGGGAAAGCAGGCGCTAGATAAATATGGAAGACTTTTTGGTGGGAAAATCAATTTGGCAGCTGCCTGTAGTGGCAGGTGTGTGTAGTGGCAGGTGTGTGTAGTGGCAGGTAAATGTAGTGATAAGTGCTGTAGTGGCAGGTGCATGTAGTGACAGGTGCTTGTAGTGACAGGTGCTTGTAGTGACAGGTGCAAGTAAGTAAGAAGTGGCAGGTGCTGTAGTGGCAGGTGTGTGTAGTGACAGGTGCGTGTAGTGACAGGTGCATATAGTGACAGGTGCATCTTAATTCCTTTGAGTCAAAAATGCGAGCAGAAAAGAGAATGAATCAATGCTGCCATGCAATATAAATGTAAATTTGGAAGAATTTTTTTGGCGGGAAAATCAATTTGTCAGTCTTTTTTGAGTTTTCATGGGGAGAACAAGGTCCTATCGGCATCAAATTTGAGTCACGTAATAAAGACTCTACAGTGATGCGCATATGTGATTGCCATGTCTTAATTCCTTTGGGTAAAAAAATGGGAGCAGAAAAGAGAATGAATCATTGTTGCCATGCAATATAGATATAATTTTGGAAAAGAATTTTGGCGGGAAACCGCGCCGTTTCCTTGGCGACGGGGGCTTCAAACCATCGCATCCTGCCTCCTCAATGTGAAATCAGGCGCCCCCCGAAACCGCGCCGTTTCCTTGGCGACGGGGGCTTCAAACCATCGCATCCCGCCTCCTCAATGGGAAAGCAGGCGCCCCCCGAAACCGTGCCGTTTCCTTGGCGACGGGGGCTTCAAACCATCGCATCCCACCTCCTCAATGGGAAAGCAGGCGCCCCCCGAAACCGCGCCGTTTCCTTGGCGACGGGGGCTTCAAATCATCGCATCCTGCCTCCTCAATGGGAAAGCAGGCGCCCCCCGAAACCGCGCCGTTTCCTTGGCGACGGGGGCTTCAAACCATCCCAAGTCGACATGATTTCTCTGCCATTTTACTTGTTAAATTACACTTTTTGACCCTACAATTATCACATTCTAACTTCAATATTCCAAAAATAAATCTATTGAACGATTATTCTAAATTCCAATTCAAACTTTCATATTCCAGAAATACATCTATTGAAATTCCAATTAAAACTTCCATGTTACATTTTTTTTATTTTATCACAAATCCTTTCATAGAACATGTCACATGACATTTTTATTGAACCAGGGGCATAAGAAATATACATTTCTATCAGAAAACATCATTTTTTGCTCCCTCATTGAAAATAAATAACATTCCAAATAAATAAAGTAAAATAACTGTTTCATAAATTTTTTTTTTTTTTTTTTAACTTGAAATACACTTTTTTCCAGGCTCAAACCTTATTGCATAATAATTAACTCTTGTTCCAACATTTTGAATACCTGTTGCCACTGAGAAACATAATGGGCATAAAATAAAACAATTAGCTAAAATAAACAAGTACCCTGAATTCCTTTCAGAAGGTGTGGCTCCCACTGGGGTTGAGGATTTTGCCCCCTGCCAAATCCCCCATCAGGTGTATGCTGCACAATAACTGTGGTCTTCATCTATCACCTCTCCACCTCTTTTCTCTGGCTCCTCTCCACCTAATTTCTCTGGCTCCTCTCCACCTTTTTTCTCTGGCTCCTCTTCACCTCTTTTCTTTGAGTCATCTCCACCTCTTTTCTCTGACTCCTCTCCACCTCTTTTCTCTGACTCTTTTCCACCTCTTTTCTCTGACTCATTCATTTGACCTAAATTAAAATTTGCAATTGGCTTACTCAATTTATCCAATATCACCGAGCACTCGGATAGTGTAAACATTTTAGAAGATTTTGGAGAGAACTCTAACTTCCACGTTGTTACTCAGATTTTGCATTTAGAGGTCTTCTTCTGACAAAGACAGATCTTCTTCTGACAAGGAGAGCTCTTCTTCTGACGAGGAAACCTCAGCCTTGCCTTTTTTTCTTTTTGCTTCCACTTTGTTGTTCTTGACACTTGATTGTCTTTTTCTTGATGAATTGGTCTCTTCTGAAGATGACTCTTTGGTTATATCTGGACTATCATCATAAACTGGTTGCTCATTATCTGATGTTGAGTTTTCAGAGCCACTGAGGGTGGCCTCTTGAACAACATCCTTTTGGCATTGGACATTTTCAGAGCCTTCATTCTGAGTTTCCTAGTTTGAAAGGCTTTCTTTTTGTCAGGTAGAGCCACATAGAAACGTTCTGCTGTTGCCGGATCGTGGCACATTGCTTTGCCACCTGTTTTCTCTGTTTTTCGGAGAGGTGTTCGTTGGCCTAAAAACACAATTAAAAGCAGGATTAATTCATTTATATAATTAACGTAACCCTAACCCCGCCATCTTAAAGAGGTGGAGGGGTTTGAGTGCACAGATGATCCTAGGAGCTACGCTCAGCAGCCCTGGGGACCACTTGGGGTCCTTCTGGAGGAGCTGGAGGACGTGTACGTGGACATCCATCCATCCATCTTCTCCCGCTTAGTCCGGCTGGGTCGCGGGGGCAGTTTACTGCCCAATCCTCATAGCACCTGACCCCCCCTATGAACCCCTCTGCAGGTGGTGAGCCCACAGGAGGGTGGACAACATGGTCCTTGATGTTAGTTCATAGGGGTGCGGGCATGTTTTAGGTTGATGGGGGAAACCGGAGTACCCGGAGGAAACCCATCCAGACACAGTGAGGAACATGCAAACTCCACACAGAAAGGGGCGACCGGGATCACCGGGCGACCCGGGGATCGAACCCGCAACCTTCTTGCTGTGAGGCCTGAGTGTTGCCACTCAGCCACCGTGCCGCGTGTACGTGGACAAGTCTGGCCCAATCTGGGCCAAAGTCCACATATTCCAAAATTACAACTACTGATTGGCTTACTCCAAATTCCAAATGCAAGTTCCATATTCCACAATTGAATCTACTGAAGGGCCTAAGCTACATATTCCAAAATGACATCTGTTGAGTGGTTTACTACCTGAGTAGACACACTGCTCCGGATCTTATTGAAGGTGATGGTGTCTTTTCCACCCGAATCCTTCCATGCCAAGTCAATGTAGTTGGAGGGCTTCGAATCTGGTTGCCACGTGTTGTGTGGAAAACATAACTGCTGCCTTGACATCCAACACAGCACCTTCCTTCGCTCAGATGTTTAAGCCACCCATACTCCTCCTTATTGACACACACTGACGCTTGGCCAAATGATTTTGTAGTCTTGTGGTCATCCACCTTGGAAAATAAAAAGCATAAAATGTGTTGGTGTGGGTCAGTGGACTAAATTTGGCACAAAAATACTTATTATGAAGTTAGGCATTCGACTGTTTCCCTCGTGTTGTGGTTAGTATGTGTGTAGTACATAAATATGAGCTTCCCCAACAGCTTGACCATCCATAACCTAGCTCTAGAAAAGCTGTGGCTCGCACAAATGCTAATATTGTGTCCACAAATGTTAAAAATTGAACATAACAGCAGTGTAATCTGTTAAAAGACTGACCAGAATTTGAAAAATCTTTCCATCTTTCCTATCATGCCAACTTTCACAGTTGGTCACGCTGTCCTTGGTCATGTTTGTAAAGACAACAGACCTGTGCCCAGTTAAAATGGCCAAATAGCACAAGATGTATCCCGAGAGCAGAGCGTGCTGATTTTTTGGAGTTTCAGCTTCAGATAAACCCTCTACAAAACAATGATTAGGGGAAAAACACAGTGTTAGAATGATAAACAAAGAAACACAAAAATAAGGTCTACTTACGAATGAGTTCAGCAATTTTCATCCTGGCACTGGTCATAAATTTACTTGACTGGTTTACATCAAGCTGGTTATCTGTGAAAATAGCATCCAATAACTTAATCAGGCTCTGAATTACATTTCCATTGAATTACATATATATAATCTGTTTTTGAAAGTACACTGTCATCTACCGGTCTTTTTGCGGAGCACTTTCTGCTGGTGATCAAACACTTGTCTTTGGACATCAGATTGTATCCTCTTCATTTCATATTGAATGGTAGTCAGTTCTTTCTGCTTGAGTTTGCAAACAGGCATGAATGATGATTGTACATGTTTTAAGAACATCACCACATTGGTCATCATCTTTTTTATTGTGGTAGGTGCATAGCCCTTCTTAGCAAGGTAGGATGGCCAACTGTGAAAAAAGGCATACATACATTCAATTTTCAAATTTCAACACCTAGAACTTAATAATAGAATAATATAATAGAAAATTGCTCACGTGCGCAGTCTGTCCATTTTGTTGAGAAACCTTAGGTCATTGCAGATGGAACTATACGGTAGGTCCGCTGACATGTAGAGGCAAAAGCGATGAGCATGACTTGCACTCTGCTGTGCATTTTCAATGTCTTTGTATCCATCCCGTGAGCCAAGTCGAAAATTCTGATAATCTTCAACAATTTTTTCTGAAACCAAAAAGAAAAGAAAACATTTCTGTTAGATCCCATTTAACATCTCAAATTAAACTTTTTGACCTTATAATTATCACATTACAAATTCCAATTACAACAGCCATATTCCAAAATGAACTCTACTCAGTGTCATAATCCACATTTCACATAAAAGAGGCGTGGTTTACACAAAAAAGCATGGATTACATTAAGAGGCATGGCTTAGATATCCTCAAGAGGGGAGGGACTCTCCATGTCTCTGGAGTTGCCCATGGGGAGAAGCGGTGAGATGGTGTAAAGCGGCCAAAACGGATGGATGGACAAATACATTTAACCTCTTTCACGCCTCTCCCCACCTTTTAGTTGAGTACAAATAAAAACTTACCAAATAACCATTTCTTCTTGACACCCTTTTTAAAGCGGGATTGAAGCTTCGCAATGCGGGAGCTGCATGAGCGTGGATCACTTTCACTATTGCATCCCTGACTTCTGAAGGAAGAACGCGCACTAGTGGAGGAAGAGTTGAATGAGGCCGAAACAGGGGTTGAATGCAGTGGTTGACTGAGTGTGTTTTCATTGTCCAAGTCACTGCCAACTGTCCATTTCACTGCTAATGTCTCTGACTGATCCTGACCCTCAGAGAAATTCTTGTCTGTAAGAAAAATAATAATTTAAATTACTTAATGATTCCGCATTCTGGTCTATGCAATCACAGATGTATGAACACTCACCAGAGTTTTCATCTTCCAGGCCCTGGGACTGGTCAGGACTCACAAAATGCTCTGACTGTTCCTCATTGATGTCTGTCATAAAATAATGTTTCAACACTTGGGCCATCTTCTACCCTCGCCGCTGTGCTGACCAGGCAGAGGAGCTGGTGTCAAGTTTCAAAAAGGTAGCAGGACCCATGGGTGTTAGAGTGGAGCGCCCCATTCGTGTGGAGCTCCGGGATGACCGCACAGAAAGCTATGTAAAGTGCATCCACTCACAACTCACCAGTGAGCCCAACATCCAGCTGATTGTATGCATTATGGTTGGCAACAGGGATGACCTTTACAGTGCTATCAAGAAACTTTGCTGCGTTAAAAGCCCAATCCCATCTCAGGCAATCAATGTTAGGACCATTTCTCAGCCTCTGAAACTGAAGAGTGTTGCCCAAAAAATAATCCTGCAGATCAACAGTAAACTTGGTGGTGAATTGTGGACAGTCAATGTCCCTCTGAAAAATGTAATGGTGGTAGGTGTTGATGTTCACCATGACACTAGCAAGGCCCGTCAGTCTGTTATGGGCTTTGTTGCAAGTGTGAACAGTTCATTGACCCGATGGTACTCAAGAGTAACTTTCCAGACCCCACAGAGGAGCTCATCCGTGGCTTCAGGGTTTGCTTGTTGGCTGCTCTCCAAAAGTACTATGAGGTGAACCACAATTTGCCAGAGAAAATAGTGGTTTATCGTGATGGGGTGTCCGAAGGCCAGCTCAAGATGGTGGAGGAGTACGAAGTCCCACAGATCCTAAAGTGCTTTGAAACATTCCCCAACTATGAACCCAAACTGGTCTTCATTGTGGTCCAAAAGCGCATCAACACTGTGCTCTACTCCTGGTCTGCAAACACCTTTGGAAGTGCAGCTCCTGGGACCATCCTGGACCACACACTCACAAACAGGAAGTGGGTGGACTTCTTTTTGATGGCGCACACCATACGCCAAGGCTGTGGACTTCCAACTCACTATATCTGTGTGTACAACACTGCAAATCTGTCACCTGACCATCTGCAAAGACTCACATTTAAGATGTGCCATTTGTACTGGAATTGGCCTGGTACCATTCGCGTTCCAGCTCCCTGCAAGTACGCCCACAAACTGGCTTTCCTGGCAGGGCAGTATCTACACTCTGAACCGGCCATCCAACTGTCAGACAAGCTCTTCTTCCTCTAAGCTGCACAAGTCCTGACACAGAATGACCTTAAATAATACTGGAACAATATTAGCAGCAGTAAATTATTGTTTTATTGTTGATATTATTTATTATTATTATTATTTTTTTTTTATTAGTTTAATAATTTTTTATATTTTTCTATTTTGAATCTTGCATGGATCAACGTTGGTTATAATGTGTAGGGCAATCACCATAAAAGGGTGATGTCTTGGATTGTACAATAAGTATATTTCTTATTTTTATGAGCAGATTTTGACTAAAGGTTTTTAAGTTTTATTGTTCATGGAATTGTGTGTGCTTTCGTTGTGGAATGATTAGAGCTTTTATTTGGTTTGTACAAGTTGAATTCAGTGACACTTTGATGTTTAGAGTTTAAAACAATAAATTGGATGTTCGCTGTCTTTTTTATATATTCACTTATCAGAGACATGAGTAACTTTTATCAATATTACTGTGTCAACTTGCAACTTTATCTAACTACAACAAACTATCTGCTGACCATTACCAATCCAAACATGATAACACAGTTCACAGCTTTACTCTGAAAAAAAAAATAATAATAATAATAATGTTTCAAAGTATTTAATGATTCCACATTTCAGTCTATGCAATAACAGATGTATGAACACTCACCAGAGTTTTCATCTTCCAGGCCCTGGGACTGGTCAGGACTCACAAAATGCTCTGACTGTTCCTCATTGATGTCTGTCATAAAATAATGTTTCAAAGTATTTAATGATTCCACATTTCAGTCTATGCAATAACAGATGTATGAACACTCACCAGAGTTTTCACGTTCTAGGCCTGGATCCATAATGCCTAAATCCATTGATGAAACAAGCGGCTTATCAGGATTGGATGCTCGCAATTTGGCTATTTTGTTTGCTATTGCTGTCCTCTTGGCTTCCTGAGGACTGATTCTCGTTCCTGTTCACATAAGTATATTGTATCGAATGGTGGTAAACCAGACAAATTACAGTAAAGTAAAAAAGAAACTATTGAACAGTTAAACATGAGTACCTTCACTGAAGACATGGAATGAGACCCTTGGAGGTGCTTATCAAGGTGCACAAGTGCTTTTTTCGCACATAATTTACAGTCCAAACGTTCTGTGGTTCTGTTGTAGGTAACATGAACACACAACGGAATATTGCAATCCATTACAACCATATTTACATACACACAATTATATACTCACCGTGCATACCCATAATTTAAGAGGAGCTTAAACTCTTTTTGATTGGGAATTTTGTGGGACACCGTGAGGTGTTGCTTCAAGTTGAATAATTTCCAAAACACAGTCCACACAATTTGTCTGTCTGTGAACAAAGAAAAATGACACCAAATTAGGGTTCTGCATTTTGAAAAAAAGTCTTTATCTACTTACCATTTTTATCAAGCGTAAAGAAATCAACACCTGTGGAGGGAAAAAGAAAATGTTATTAAAACTGTAACTTTATAAGCAAATAGCATACAAGCTGTAATGAAAAGTCAACCACAATTAATGGTCTTCTACAGCACAAACACAGAGTGAC
This sequence comes from Odontamblyopus lacepedii, assembly GCA_034769755.1. Classification (NCBI taxonomy): domain Eukaryota; kingdom Metazoa; phylum Chordata; class Actinopteri; order Gobiiformes; family Gobiidae; genus Odontamblyopus; species Odontamblyopus lacepedii. The sequence continues at coordinate 326,540 of CM068359.1, forward strand.
AGCACTAATGCTTTGTTCACACCAAATGCACATTTCACAAAAACACAGTTAGATCGTTATTTTTAAGGATTTTCTAATAATTTTTATTTGAAAAAAAAAGTCTATATCGACGTTCCATTTTTATAAAGCTTAAATAAAACAAAACCTGTGGGGGGACAAAAGAAAATGTTATTAAAACTGTAACTTTATAAGCAAATAGCATACAAGCTGTAATGAAAAGTCAACCACAATTAATGGTCTTCTACAGCACAAACACAGAGTGACAGCACTAATGCTTTGTTCACACCAAATGCACATTTCACAAAAACACAGTTAGATCGTTATTTTTAAGGATTTTCTAATAATTTATAATTATTTTCTATATTTTAACTTTTTTACGATTGCACATAAAATGAAAGAAATTCAGTTTTGGAAGTTTAGGTTCACATTTACATCTAATACATAATGTTTTACTTCACACGCTAACGCAAATAAAACGAATGTTTTGTTCAAAGCTCAAAATCACAAAAAATGACAAATAACTGCAACAGTTGAAGGTAAGAAGCTACAGTAAGGCAAAAGCAACCTTTCATGACAATGTATGTAAAAATGTAAATCAGCTAGAGAACGATTTTCAACTCACCATGCGGTCTACCGTCAACTTCCTACTTCCTGTTAACACAGGAAGTTCAAGTTTCTATCTACATACAAGTTATCCTCTAGATTGAAACATGGCATCAGGTAAATACATAATTGGATTGGGCCAGCAATTTCTGCAAATGGGTTACTAGTGGCAGGTGCATGTAGTGACAGGTGCTGTAGTGGCAGGTGCATGTAGTGGTAGGTGCGTTTAGTGGCAGGTGCAAGGTTTAGGTTTAGGATGGGATTTCATGATTTCTATGCCATTTTATCTGTTAAAATACACTTTTGACCCTACAATTATCACATTCCACCTTACAAGTTCCAACTTCCAAGTGAGTGGCTTACTACAAATTTCCATGCAATATAGATATAAATTTTGAAGAATTTTTAACGGGAAAATTAAGTTTTCAGTCTTTTTTGAATTTTCATGGGGAGAACAAGCTCCTATCAGCATCAAATTTGGGTCACGTAATAAAGACACTATAGTGAATCACATGTATGAGTGCCATTGGTAATGGTACAAATTCCATATTTACTTTGATATTTTAAAATTCCGCAGACTAAGGTAGATAAAGGAAGATTATTAGGTTTATGAAGGGATTTAATTATTTCTATGCCATTTTACCTGTTAAATTACACTTTTTGACCCTATAATTATCACATTGAAAACAACCCATATTTTCTGCCATATTTTCTTCCATATTTTAAAATTAGGCAGATTAAGGTAGATAAAGGTGTATTAGGTTTACGATGGAATTTAATGATTTCTATGCCACTTTACCTGTTAAATTACACTTTTTGACCCTATAATTATCACATTCTAACTTCAATATTCCAAAAATACATCTATTGAGTATCTTATGAAATTCCAATTACAACTTCCATGTTACATGGTTTTATTTTTTCACAAATCCTTTCATGGAACACGTCACATGACCTTTTTATTGAACCAGGGGCATAAGAAATATACATTTCTCTCAGAAAACATCATTTTTGCTCCCCATTGAAAATAAATAACATTCCAAATAAATAAAGTAAAATAACTTTCATAATTTTTTTTTTTTTTTTTTTTTTTTTGCATTGATAGGTCTTATTCTGAGAAAGACAGAGGGTCTGCTGACAAGGAGAGCTCTTCTTCTGACGAGGAAACCTCAGCCTTGCCTTTTTTCTTTTGCTTCCATTTTGTTGTTCTTGACACTTGATTGTCTTTTTCTTGATGAATTGGTCTCTTCTGAAGATGACTCTTTGGTTATATCTGGACTGTCATCATAAACTGGTTGCTCATCATCTGATGTTGAGTTTTCAGAGCCACTGAGGGTGGCCTCTTCAACAACATCCTTTTGGCATTGGACAGTCATTTTCAGAGCCTTCATTCTGAGTTTCCTAGTTTGAAAGGCTTTCTTTTGTCAGGTAGAGCCACATAGAAATGTTCTGCTGTTACCGGATCGTGGCACATTGCGTTTGCCACCTGTTTTCTCTGTTTTTCTGAGAGGTGTTCGTTGGCCTAAAAACACAATTAAAAGCAGGATTAATTCATTTATATAATTAACGTAACCCTAACCCCGCCATCTTAAAGAGGTGGAGGGGTTTGAGTGCACAGATGATCCTAGGAGCTACGCTTAGCAGCCCTGGGGACCACTTGGGGTCCTTCTGGAGGAGCTGGAGGATGTGTACGTGGACAACTCTGGCCCAATCTGGGCCAAAGTCCACATATTCCAAAATTACAACTACTGATTGGCTTACTCCAAATTCCAATTGCAAGTTCCATATTCCACAATTAAAACTACTGAACGGCATATGCCACATATTCCAAAATGACATCTGTTGAGTGGTTTACTACCTGAGTAGACACACTGCTCCGGATCTTATTGAAGGTGATGGTGTCTTTTCCACCCGAATCCTTCCATGCCAAGTCAGTGTAGTTGGAGGGCTTCTGTATCTGGTTGCCAAGCGTAGTGTGAAAAACATAACTGCTGCCTTGACCTCCAACACAGCACCTTCCATCGCTCAGATGTTTAAACCACCCATACTCCTCCTTATTGACACACACTGACGCTTGGCCAAATGATTTTGTAGTCTTGTGGTCATCCACCTTGGAAAATAAAAAGCATAAAATGTGTTGGTGTGGGTCAGTGGACTAGATTTGGCACAAAAATACTTATTATGAAGTTAGGCATTCGACTGTTTCCCTCGTGTTGTGGTTAGTATGTGTGTAGTACGTAAATATGAGCTTCCCCAACAGCTTGACCATCCATAACCTAGCTCTAGAAAAGCTGTGGCTCGCACAAATGCTGATATTGTGTCCACAAATGTTAAAAATTGAACATAACAGCAGTGTAATCTGTTAAAAGACTGACCAGAATTTGAAAAATCTTTCCATCTTTCCTATCATGCCAACTTTCACAGTCGGTCACGCTTTCCTTGGTCATGTTTGTAAAGACAACAGACCTGTGCCCAGTTAAAATGGCCAAATAGCACAAGATGTATCCCGAGAGCAGAGCGTGCTGATTTTTGGAGTTTCAGCTTCAGATAAACCCTCTACAAAACAATGATTAGGGAAAAACACAGTGTTAGAATGATAAACAAAGAAACACAAAAATAAGGTCTACTTACGAATGAGTTGAGCAATTTTCATCCTGGCACTGGTCATAAATTTACTCGACTGGTTTGCATCAAGCTGGTTATCTGTGAAAATAGCATCCAATAACTTAATCAGGCTCTGAATTACATTTCCATTGAATTACATATACATAATCTGTTTTTGAAAGTACACTGTCATCTACCGGTCTTTTATGGAGCACTTTCTGCCGGTGAACAACCACTTGTCTTTGGACATCAGACTGTATCCTCTTCATTTCATATTGAATGGTAGTCAGTTCTTTCTGCTTGAGTTTGCAAACAGGCATGAATGATGATTGTACATGTTTTAAGAACATCACCACATTGGTCATCATGTTTTTATTGTGGTAGCTGCATAGCCCTTCTTAGCAAGGTAGGTTGGCCAACTGTGAAAAAAGGCATACATACATTCAGTTTTCAAATTTCAACACATAGAACTTAATAATAGAATAATATAATAGAAAATTGCTCACGTGCGCAGTCTGTCCATTCTGTTGAGAAACCTTAGGTCATTGCAGATGGAACTATACGGTAGGTCCGCTGACATGTAGAGGCAAAAGCGATGAGCATGACTTGCACTCTGCCGTGCATTTTCAATGTCTTTGTATCCATCCCGTGAGCCAAGTTGAAAAGTCTGATAATCTTCAACAATTTTTCTGAAACCAAAAGAAAAGAAAACATTTCTGTTAGATCCCATTTAACATCTCAAATTAAACTTTTGACCTTATAATTATCACATTACAAATTCCAATTACAACAGCCATATTCCAAAATGAACTCTACTCAGTGGCATATTCCACATTTCACATAAAAGAGGCGTGGTTTACACAAAAAAGCATGGATTACATTAAGAGGCATGGCTTAGATATCCTCAAGAGGGGAGGGACTCTCCATGTCTCTGGAGTTGCCCATGGGGAGAAGCGGTGAGATGGTGTAAAGCGGCCAAAACGGATGGATGGACAAATACATTTAACCTCTTTCACGCCTCTCCCCACCTTTTAGTTGAGTACAAATAAAAACTTACCAAATAACCATTTCTTCTTGACACCCTTTTTAAAGCGGGATTGAAGCTTCGCAATGCGGAGCTGCATGAGCGTGGATCACTTTCACTATTGCATCCCTGACTTCTGAAGGAAGAACGCGCACTAGTGGAGGAAGAGTTGAATGAGGCCGAAACAGGGGTTGAATGCAGTGGTTGACTGAGTGTGTTTTCATTGTCCAAGTCACTGCCAACTGTCCATTTCACTGCTAATGTCTCTGACTGATCCTGACCCTCAGAGAAATTCTTGTCTGTAAGAAAAATAATAATTAAAATTACTTAATGATTCCGCATTCTGGTCTATGCAATAACAGATGTATGAACACTCACCAGAGTTTTCATCTTCCAGGCCCTGGGACTGGTCAGGACTCACAAAATGCTCTGACTGTTCCTCATTGATGTCTGTCATAAAATAATGTTTCAAAGTATTTAATGATTCCACATTTCAGTCTATGCAATAACAGAGGTATGAACACTCACCAGAGTTTTCACGTTCTAGGACTGGATCCATAATGCCTAAATCCATTGATGAAACAAGCGGCTTATCAGGATTGGATGCTCGCAATTTGGCTATTTTGTTTGCTATTGCTGTCCTCTTGGCTTCCCTGAGGATTGATTCTCCTTCCTGTTCACATAAGTATATTGTATCGAATGGTGGTAAACCAGACAAATTACAGTAAAGTAAAAAGAAACTATTGAACAGTTAAACATGAGTACCTTCACCGAAGACATGGAATGGGACTCTTGGAGGTGCTTATCAAGGCGCACAAGTGCTTTTTTTTCGCACATAATTTACAGTCCAAACGTTCTGTGGTTCTGTTGTAGGTAACATGAACACACAACGGAATATTGCAATCCATTACAACCATATTTACATACACACAATTATATACTCACCGTGCACACCCATAATTTAAGAGGAGCTTAAACTCTTTTTGATTGGGAATTTTGTGGGACACCGTGAGGTGTTGCTTCAAGTTGGAATAATTTCCAAAACACAGTCCACACAATTTGTCTGTCTGTGAACAAAGAAAAATGACACCAAATTAGGGTTCTGCATTTTGAAAAAAAGTCTTTATCTACTTACCATTTTTATCAAGCTTAAATAAATCAACACCTGTGGAGGGAAAAAAGAAAATGTTATTAAAACTGTAACTTTATAAGCAAATAGCATACAAGCTGTAATGAAAAGTCAACCACAATTAATGGTCTTCTACAGCACAAACACAGAGTGACAGCACTAATGCTTTGTTCACACCAAATGCACATTTCACAAAAACACAGTTAGATCGTTATTTTTAAGGATTTTCTAATAATTTATAATTATTTTCTATATTTTAACTTTTTTACGATTGCACATAAAATGAAAGAAATTCAGTTTTGGAAGTTTAGGTTCACATTTACATCTAATACATAATGTTTTACTTCACACGCTAACGCAAATAAAACGAATGTTTTGTTCAAAGCTCAAAATCACAAAAATGACAAATAACTGCAACAGTTGAAGGTAAGAAGCTACAGTAAGGCAAAAGCAACCTTTCATGACAATGTATTTATATGTAAAAATGTAAATCAGCTAGAGAACGATTTTCAACTCACCATGCGGTCTACCGTCAACTTCCTACTTCCTGTTAACACAGGAAGTTCAAGTTTATATCTACATACAAGAGTTATCCTCTAGATTGAAACATGGCATCAGGTAAATACATAATTGGACTGGGCCAGCAATTTCTGCAAATGGGTTACTAGTGGCAGGTGCATGTAGTGACAGGTGCTGTAGTGGCAGGTGCATGTAGTGGTAGGTGCGTTTAGTGGCAGGTGCAAGGTTTAGGTTTAGGATGGGATTTCATGATTTCTATGCCATTTTATCTGTTAAAATACACTTTTTGACCCTACAATTATCACATTCCACCTTACAAGTTCCAACTTCCAAGTGAGTGGCTTACTACAAATTTCCATGCAATATAGATATAAATTTTGAAGAATTTTTAACGGGAAAATTAAGTTTTCAGTCTTTTGAATTTTCATGGGGAGAACAAGCTCCTATCAGCATCAAATTTGGGTCACGTAATAAAGACACTATAGTGAATCACATGTATGAGTGCCATTGGTAATGGTACAAATTCCATATTTACTTTGATATTTTAAAATTCCGCAGACTAAGGTAGATAAAGGAAGATTATTAGGTTTATGAAGGGATTTAATTATTTCTATGCCATTTTACCTGTTAAATTACACTTTTTGACCCTATAATTATCACATTGAAAACAACCCATATTTTCTGCCATATTTTCTTCCATATTTTAAAATTAGGCAGATTAAGGTAGATAAAGGTGTATTAGGTTTACGATGGAATTTAATGATTTCTATGCCACTTTACCTGTTAAATTACACTTTTTGACCCTATAATTATCACATTCTAACTTCAATATTCCAAAAATACATCTATTGAGTATCTTATGAAATTCCAATTACAACTTCCATGTTACATTTTTATTTTTCACAAATCCTTTCATAGAACACGTCACATGACATTTTTATTGAACCAGGGGCATAAGAAATGTACATTTCTCCCAAATAAATAAAGTAAAATAACTGTTTCATACATTTTTTTTTTTTTTTTTTTTTAACTTGAAATACACTTTTTCCAGGCTCAAACCTTATTGCATAATAATTAACTCTTGTTCCAACATTTTGAATACCTGTTGCCACTGAGAAACATAATGGGCATAAAATAAAACAATTAGCTAAAATAAACAAGTACCCTGAATTCCTTTCAGAAGGTGTGGCTTTCTTTTTGTCAGGTAGAGCCACATAGAAATGTTCTGCTGTTACCGGATCGTGGCACATTGCGTTTGCCACCTGTTTTCTCTGTTTTTCTGAGAGGTGTTCGTTGGCCTAAAAACACAATTAAAAGCAGGATTAATTCATTTATATAATTAACGTAACCCTAACCCCGCCATCTTAAAGAGGTGGAGGGGTTTGAGTGCACAGATGATCCTAGGAGCTACGCTTAGCAGCCCTGGGGACCACTTGGGGTCCTTCTGGAGGAGCTGGAGGATGTGTACGTGGACAACTCTGGCCCAATCTGGGCCAAAGTCCACATATTCCAAAATTACAACTACTGATTGGCTTACTCCAAATTCCAATTGCAAGTTCCATATTCCACAATTAAAACTACTGAACGGCATATGCCACATATTCCAAAATGACATCTGTTGAGTGGTTTACTACCTGAGTAGACACACTGCTCCGGATCTTATTGAAGGTGATGGTGTCTTTTCCACCCGAATCCTTCCATGCCAAGTCAGTGTAGTTGGAGGGCTTCTGTATCTGGTTGCCAAGCGTAGTGTGAAAAACATAACTGCTGCCTTGACCTCCAACACAGCACCTTCCATCGCTCAGATGTTTAAACCACCCATACTCCTCCTTATTGACACACACTGACGCTTGGCCAAATGATTTTGTAGTCTTGTGGTCATCCACCTTGGAAAATAAAAAGCATAAAATGTGTTGGTGTGGGTCAGTGGACTAGATTTGGCACAAAAATACTTATTATGAAGTCAGGCATTCGACTGTGTCCCTCGTGTTGTGGTTAGTATGTGTGTAGTACGTAAATATGAGCTTCCCCAACAGCTTGACCATCCATAACCTAGCTCTAGAAAAGCTGTGGCTCGCACAAATGCTGATATTGTGTCCACAAATGTTAAAAATTGAACATAACAGCAGTGTAATCTGTTAAAAGACTGACCAGAATTTGAAAAATCTTTCCATCTTTCCTATCATGCCAACTTTCACAGTCGGTCACGCTTTCCTTGGTCATGTTTGTAAAGACAACAGACCTGTGCCCAGTTAAAATGGCCAAATAGCACAAGATGTATCCCGAGAGCAGAGCGTGCTGATTTTTGGAGTTTCAGCTTCAGATAAACCCTCTACAAAACAATGATTAGGGGAAAAACACAGTGTTAGAATGATAAACAAAGAAACACAAAAATAAGGTCTACTTACGAATGAGTTGAGCAATTTTCATCCTGGCACTGGTCATAAATTTACTCGACTGGTTTGCATCAAGCTGGTTATCTGTGAAAATAGCATCCAATAACTTAATCAGGCTCTGAATTACATTTCCATTGAATTACATATACATAATCTGTTTTTGAAAGTACACTGTCATCTACCGGTCTTTTATGGAGCACTTTCTGCCGGTGAACAACCACTTGTCTTTGGACATCAGACTGTATCCTCTTCATTTCATATTGAATGGTAGTCAGTTCTTTCTGCTTGAGTTTGCAAACAGGCATGAATGATGATTGTACATGTTTTAAGAACATCATCATGTTTTTTATTGTGGTAGCTGCATAGCCCTTCTTAGCAAGGTAGGTTGGCCAACTGTGAAAAAAGGCATACATACATTCAGTTTTCAAATTTCAACACATAGAACTTAATAATAGAATAATATAATAGAAAATTGCTCACGTGCGCAGTCTGTCCATTCTGTTGAGAAACCTTAGGTCACTGCAGATGGAACTATACGGTAGGTCCGCTGACATGTAGAGGCAAAAGCGATGAGCATGACTTGCACTCTGCCGTGCATTTTCAATGTCTTTGTATCCATCCCGTGAGCCAAGTTGAAAAGTCTGATAATCTTCAACAATTTTTTTCTGAAACCAAAAAGAAAAGAAAACATTTCTGTTAGATCCCATTTAACATCTCAAATTAAACTTTTTGACCTTATAATTATCACATTACAAATTCCAATTACAACAGCCATATTCCAAAATGAACTCTACTCAGTGTCATAATCCACATTTCACATAAAAGAGGCGTGGTTTACACAAAAAAGCATGGATTACATTAAGAGGCATGGCTTAGATATCCTCAAGAGGGAGGGACTCTCCATGTCTCTGGAGTTGCCCATGGGGAGAAGCGGTGAGATGGTGTAAAGCGGCCAAAACGGATGGATGGACAAATACATTTAACCTCTTTCACGCCTCTCCCCACCTTTTAGTTGAGTACAAATAAAAACTTACCAAATAACCATTTCTTCTTGACACCCTTTTTAAAGCGGGATTGAAGCTTCGCAATGCGGGAGCTGCATGAGCGTGGATCACTTTCACTATTGCATCCCTGACTTCTGAAGGAAGAACGCGCACTAGTGGAGGAAGAGTTGAATGAGGCCGAAACAGGGGTTGAATGCAGTGGTTGACTGAGTGTGTTTTCATTGTCCAAGTCACTGCCAACTGTCCATTTCACTGCTAATGTCTCTGACTGATCCTGACCCTCAGAGAAATTCTTGTCTGTAAGAAAAATAATAATTTAAATTACTTAATGATTCCGCATTCTGGTCTATGCAATAACAGATGTATGAACACTCACCAGAGTTTTCATCTTCCAGGCCCTGGGACTGGTCAGGACTCACAAAATGCTCTGACTGTTCCTCATTGATGTCTGTCATAAAATAATGTTTCAAAGTATTTAATGATTCCACATTTCAGTCTATGCAATAACAGATGTATGAACAGTCACCAGAGTTTTCACGTTCTAGGCCTGGATCCATAATGCCTAAATCCATTGATGAAACAAGCGGCTTATCAGGATTGGATGCTCGCAATTTGGCTATTTTGTTTGCTATTGCTGTCCTCTTGGCTTCCCTGAGGATTGATTCTCCTTCCTGTTCACATAAGTATATTGTATCGAATGGTGGTAAACCAGACAAATTACAGTAAAGTAAAAAAGAAACTATTGAACAGTTAAACATGAGTACCTTCACTGAAGACATGGAATGGGACTCTTGGAGGTGCTTATCAAGGCGCACAAGTGCTTTTTTCGCACATAATTTACAGTCCAAACGTTCTGTGGTTCTGTTGTAGGTAACATGAACACACAACGGAATATTGCAATCCATTACAACCATATTTACATACACACAATTATATACTCACCGTGCACACCCATAATTTAAGAGGAGCTTAAACTCTGTTTGATTGGGAATTTTGTGGGACACCGTGAGGTGTTGCTTCAAGTTGGAATAATTTCCAAAACACAGTCCACACAATTTGTCTGTCTGTGAACAAAGAAAAATGACACCAAATTAGGGTTCTGCATTTTGAAAAAAAAAGTCTTTATCTACTTACCATTTTTATCAAGCGTAAAGAAATCAACACCTGTGGAGGGAAAAAAGAAAATGTTATTAAAACTGTAACTTTATAAGCAAATAGCATACAAGCTGTAATGAAAAGTCAACCACAATTAATGGTCTTCTACAGCACAAACACAGAGTGACAGCACTAATGCTTTGTTCACACCAAATGCACATTTCACAAAAACACAGTTAGATCGTTATTTTTAAGGATTTTCTAATAATTTTTTTGAGAAAAAAAAAGTCTTTATCGACTTACCATTTTTATCAAGCTTAAATAAATCAACACCTGTGGAGGGAAAAAAGAAAATGTTATTAAAACTGTAACTTTATAAGCAAATAGCATACAAGCTGTAATGAAAAGTCAACCACAATTAATGGTCTTCTACAGCACAAACACAGAGTGACAGCACTAATGCTTTGTTCACACCAAATGCACATTTCACAAAAACACAGTTAGATCGTTATTTTTAAGGATTTTCTAATAATTTATAATTATTTTCTATATTTTAACTTTTTTACGATTGCACATAAAATGAAAGAAATTCAGTTTTGGAAGTTTAGGTTCACATTTACATCTAATACATAATGTTTTACTTCACACGCTAACGCAAATAAAACGAATGTTTTGTTCAAAGCTCAAAATCACAAAAAATGACAAATAACTGCAACAGTTGAAGGTAAGAAGCTACAGTAAGGCAAAAGCAACCTTTCATGACAATGTATTTATATGTTAAAATGTAAATCAGCTAGAGAACGATTTTCAACTCACCATGCGGTCTACCGTCAACTTCCTACTTCCTGTTAACACAGGAAGTTCAAGTTTATATCTACATACAAGAGTTATCCTCTAGATTGAAACATGGCATCAGGTAAATACATAATTGGACTGGGCCAGCAATTTCTGCAAATGGGTTACTAGTGGCAGGTGCATGTAGTGACAGGTGCTGTAGTGGCAGGTGCATGTAGTGGTAGGTGCGTTTAGTGGCAGGTGCAAGGTTTAGGTTTAGGATGGGATTTCATGATTTCTATGCCATTTTATCTGTTAAAATACACTTTTGACCCTACAATTATCACATTCCACCTTACAAGTTCCAACTTCCAAGTGAGTGGCTTACTACAAATTTCCATGCAATATAGATATAAATTTTGACGAATTTTTAACGGGAAAATTAAGTTTTCAGTCTTTTGAATTTTCATGGGGAGAACAAGCTCCTATCAGCATCAAATTTGGGTCACGTAATAAAGACACTAGTGAATCACATGTATGAGTGCCATTGGTAATGGTACAAATTCCATATTTACTTTGATATTTTAAAATTCCGCAGACTAAGGTAGATAAAGGAAGATTATTAGGTTTATGAAGGGATTTAATTATTTCTATGCCATTTTACCTGTTAAATTACACTTTTTGACCCTATAATTATCACATTGAAAACAACCCATATTTTCTGCCATATTTTCTTCCATATTTTAAAATTAGGCAGATTAAGGGAGATAAAGGTGTATTAGGTTTACGATGGAATTTAATGATTTCTATGCCACTTTACCTGTTAAATTACACTTTTTGACCCTATAATTATCACATTCTAACTTCAATATTCCAAAAATACATCTATTGAGTATCTTATGAAATTCCAATTACAACTTCCATGTTACATTTTTTTATTTTATCACAAATCCTTTCATAGAACACGTCACATGACATTTTTATTGAACCAGGGGCATAAGAAATATACATTTCTCTCAGAAAACATCATTTTTTGCTCCCCCATTGAAAATAAATAACATTCCAAATAAATAAAGTAAAATAACTGTTTCATAATTTTTTTTTTTTTTTTTTAACTTGAAATACACTTTTTCCAGGCTCAAACCTTATTGCATAATAATTAACTCTTGTTCCAACATTTTGAATACCTGTTGCCACTGAGAAACATAATGGGCATAAAATAAAACAATTAGCTAAAATAAACAAGTACCCTGAATTCCTTTCAGAAGGTGTGGCTCCCACTGGGGTTGAGGATTTTGCCCCCTGCCAAATGCCTAACTCTCTTCTTTGGCTCCTCTCCGCCTCTTTTCTCTGGCCTCCTCTCTGCCTCTTTTCTCTGGCTCCTCTCCAATCCTCTTCTCTGGCTCCTCTCCACCTCTTTTCTCTGGTTCATCTCTACCTCTTTTCTCTGGCTGCTCTCCATCTCTTTTCACCAGCTTCTCTTCAGATCTTCTCTTTTGACTCAGATTTACAGGTGAGAGCTCTTCTCCTGATAATGACTCTGTGGTTGTATCTGGACCATCATCAGAAACTGTTTGGTCATCATCTGATGTTGAGTTTTCAGTTTGACAGGCTTTGTCAGCTAGAGCCACATCGAAAGGTTCTGCTGTTACCAGATCGTGGCACATTGCTTTGGTCACCTGTTTTTCGGAGAGGTGTTCGTTGGCCTAAAAAACACAAATAACAGCAGGGTTAATTCATTTATATAATTAATTTTCCCTCCTTGAATCGCCACCTTAAAGAGGTGGAGGGGTTTGATTGCACAGATGATCCTAGGAACTACGCTCAGCAGCCCTGGGGACCACTTGGGGTCCTTCCGGAGGAGCTGCAGGATGAGTACTTGGACAAGTCTGGACCTATCTGGCCCAAAGTCCACATATTACAAAAATTAAAACTATTTAGTGGCTTTAGGAATAATAATAATTTCCAAAACACAGTCCACACAATTTGTCTGTCTGTGAACAAAGAAAAATGACACCAAATTAGGGTTCTGCATTTTGAAAAAAAAAGTCTTTATCAACTTACCATTTTTATAAAGCGTAAATGAATCAACACCTGTGGAGGGAAAAAGAAAATGTTATTAAAACTGTAACTTTATAAACAAATAGCATACAAGCTGTAATGAAAAGTCAACCACAATTAATGGTCTTCTACAGCACAAACACAGAGTGACAGCACTAATGCTGTGTTCACACCAAATGCACATTTCACAAAAACACAGTTAGATCGTTATTTTTAAGGATTTTCTAATGATTTATAATTATTTTCTATATTTTAACTTTTTACGATTGCACATGAAAGAAATTCAGTTTTGGAAGTTTAGGTTCACATTTACAACTACTACATAAGTTTTTACTTCACACGCTAACGCAAATAAAAGTAATGTTTTGTTCAAAGCTCAAAATCACAAAAATGACAAATAACTGCAACAGTTGAAGGTAAGAAGCTACAGTAAGGCAAAAGCAACCTTTCATGACAATGTATTTATATGTAAAAATGTAAATCAGCTAGAGAACGATTTTCAACTCACCATGCGGTCTACCGTCAACTTCCTACTTCCTGTTAACACAGGAAGTTCAAGTTTCTATCTACATACAAGAGTTATCCTCTAGATTGAAACATGGCATCAGGTAAATACATAATTGGACTGGGCCAGCAATTTCTGCAAATGGGTTACTAGTGGCAGGTGCATGTAGTGACAGGTGCTGTAGTGGCAGGTGCATGTAGTGGTAGGTGTGTGTAGTGGTAGGTGTGTGTAGTGGTAGGTGCCTGTAGTGGCAGGTGCTGTAGTTGCAGGTGCGTGTAATGGCAGGTGCGTGTAGTGACAGGTGCGTGTACTGGCAGGTGCATGTAGTGGAAAGTACATGTAGTGACAGGTGTGTGTAGTGGTAGGTGCCTGTAGTGGCAGGTGCATGTAGTAACAGGTGCGTATAGTGACAGGTGCGTGTAGTGGCAGGTGCGTATAGTAACAGGTGCGTATAGTGACAGGTGCGTGTAGTGGCAGGTGAATGTAGTGACAGGTGGTTGTAGTGACAGGTGCGTGTCGTGGCAGGTGCGTGTAGTGACAGGTGAATGTAGTGACAGGTGGTTGTAGTGACAGGTGCGTGTAGTGACAGGTGCAAGTAAGTAAGAAGTGGCAGGTGCTGTAGTGGCAGGTGTGTGTAGTGACAGGTGCGTGTAGTGACAGGTGCATATAGTGACAGGTGCATCTTAATTCCTTTGGGTAAAAAATGCAAGCAGAAAAGAGAATGAATCAATGCTGCCATGCAATATAGATGTAAATTTGGAAGAATATTTATGGCTGGAAAAACAATTTGTCAGACTATTTTGAATTTTCAGGTGGAGAACAAGGTCCTATCGAAATCAAATTTGGGTCACGTAATAAAGACTGTACAGTGATGGACATATGTGATTGCCATGTCTTGATTCCTTTGGGTAAAAAAATGGGAGCAGAAAAGAGAATGAATCAATGCTGCCATGCAATATAGATGTAAATTTGTAATTTTTTTTTGGCGGGAAAATCAATTTGTCAGTCTTTTTTGAATTTTCATGGGGAGAACAAGGTCCTATCGGCATCAAATTTGGGTCACGTAATAAAGACTCTACAGTGATGCGCATATGTGATTGCCATGTCTTAATTCCTTTGGGTAAAAAATGCTAGCAGAAAAGAGAATGAATCAATGCTGCCATGCAATATAGATATAATTTTGGAAAATAAATTTGGCGGAAACCACGCCCGTTTCCTTGGCGACGGGGTTTCAAACCATCGCATCCTGCCTCCTCAATGGGAAAGCAGGCGCCCCGAAACCGCGCCCGTTTCCTTGGCGACGGGGCTTCAAACCATCCCAAGTTGACATGATTTCTATGCCATTTTTCCTGTCAAATTACACTTTTGACCATATAATTATCACATTGAAAACAACCCATATTTTTCTGCCATATTTTTCTCCATATTTTTCTCCATATTTTTCTCCATATTTTTCTCCATATTTTCTTCCATATTTTAAAATTACGCAGATTAAGGTATATAAAGGTGTATTAGGTTTAAGATGGGATTTAAGGTTTTCTATGCCATTTTTCCTGTCAAATTACACTTTTTGACCATATAATTATCACATTGAAAACAACCCATATTTTTCTGCCATATTTTCTCCATATTTTTCTCCATATTTTTCTCCATATTTTCATCCATATTTTAAAATTACGCAGATTAAGGTATATAAAGGTGTATTAGGTTTAAGATGGGATTTAAGGTTTTCTATGCCATTTTTCCTGTCAAATTACACTTTTTGACCATATAATTATCACATTGAAAACAACCCATATTTTTCTGCCATATTTTTCTCCATATTTTTCTCCATATTTTTCTCCATATTTTTCTCCATATTTTCTTCCATATTTTAAAATTACGCAGATTAAGGTATATAAAGGTGTATTAGGTTTAAGATGGGATTTAAGGTTTTCTATGCCATTTTTCCTGTCAAATTACACTTTTTGACCATATAATTATCACATTTTTTTCTGCCATATTTTTCTCCATATTTTTCTCCATATTTTTCTCCATATTTTTCTCCATATTTTAAAATTACGAAGATTAAGGTATATAAAGGTGTATTAGGTTTAAGATGGGATTTAATGATTTCTATGCCATTTTATCTGTTAAAATACACTTTTTGACCCTACAATTATCACATTCTAACTTCCAACTTCCAACTTCCAAGTGAGTGGCTTCCGCAGACTAAGGTAGATAGAGGTCTGATATGTACCAAATTTGAAAGGGTAAGCAAGTGACCCATGCTGATAACCATGTTATTGACCATTTTTCAAAATGACCTTCGGGAAGATAAGTAGAGTTCCTCAAGTGCTACAAGCATGATATTTTAGAAAACGTTTCTAATTCTGTTTTTGTGGTAGAGTTGTGAATTTCAAGTCATTTGGTTCATGTTTGACAATTTGACGGGGCTTTGTTTATGAAAAACGGCGCTCGTTCGAGGCTCCGCCTATAGAAAAGCGCGAGGCCGACAGACACCAAAATGACATCGTTCTACTCGGCTCAACAATCCTGAAGACATATTTTAAAATGTGCTCTGTGCGACATTGTGAAAAAGTGCATGGTCTAAAAGTCATGCTTGCAACCTTTGGGTCTAATGGATCTAAGGCCATACTGCGGAGGTTATTTTGAGAAAAGCAATTAACTCTACCGATGGTCTGAGGTACTTTTCATGTCAATATTATTGTAGAGGGGTGTCAGGACATCTACTGAGTCAAATTTGGTGGGCCTGGGTTCAAAGATCACTGATTGGCAGCCAAAAAGCATTTTACATGGTACAAATGAGAATGTGGAAGATCACTGAAGGCCCAAAGTGGAGCCTGGCTAAATTTGTCAGTCTTTTTTGAATTTTCATGGGGAGAACAAGGTCCAATCGTCATCAAATTTGGGTCACGTAATAAAGACTCTACAGTGATGGCCATATGTGATTGCCATGTCTTAATTCATTTGGGTAAAAAAATGGGAGCAGAAAAGAGAATGAATCAATGCTGCCATGCAATATAGATATAATTTTGGAATAAAAAAAATGCCGTTTTTGGCGACAGGGATTCAAACCATCGCATCTTGCCTCCTCAATGGGAAAGCAGGCGCTAGATAAATATGGAAGACTTTTGGTGGGAAAATCAATTTGGCAGGTGCCTGTAGTGGCAGGTGTGTGTAGTGGCAGGTGTGTGTAGTGGCAGGTAAATGTAGTGACAAGTGCTGTAGTGGCAGGTGCATGTAGTGACAGGTGCTTGTAGTGACAGGTGCTTGTAGTGACAGGTGCTTGTACTGACAGGTGCTTGTAGTGACAGGTGCAAGTAAGTAAGAAGTGGCAGGTGCTGTAGTGGCAGGTGTGTGTAGTGACAGGTGCGTGTAGTGACAGGTGCATCTTAATTCCTTTGAGTCAAAAATGCGAGCAGAAAAGAGAATGAATCAATGCTGCCATGCAATATAAATGTAAATTTGGAAGAATTTTTTTGGCGGGAAAATCAATTTGTCAGTCTTTTTTGAATTTTCATGGGGAGAACAAGGTCCTATCGGCATCAAATTTGGGTCAGTTAATAAAGACTCTACAGTGATGCACATATGTGATTGCCATGTCTTAATTCCTTTGGGTAAAAAAATGGGAGCAGAAAAGAGAATAAATCACTACTGCCATGCAATATAGATATAATTTTGGAATAAAAAACCATGCCGTTTTTTTGGCGACGGGGGATTCAAACCATCGCATCTTGCCTCCTCAATGGGAAAGCAGGCGCTAGATAAATATGGAAGACTTTTTGGTGGGAAAATCAATTTGGCAGCTGCCTGTAGTGGCAGGTGTGTGTAGTGGCAGGTGTGTGTAGTGGCAGGTAAATGTAGTGACAAGTGCTGTAGTGGCAGGTGCATGTAGTGACAGGTGCTTGTAGTGACAGGTGCTTGTAGTGACAGGTGCAAGTAAGTAAGAAGTGGCAGGTGCTGTAGTGGCAGGTGTGTGTAGTGACAGGTGCGTGTAGTGACAGGTGCATATAGTGACAGGTGCATCTTAATTCCTTTGAGTCAAAAATGCGAGCAGAAAAGAGAATGAATCAATGCTGCCATGCAATATAAATGTAAATTTGGAAGAATTTTTGGCGGGAAAATCAATTTGTCAGTCTTTTGAGTTTTCATGGGGAGAACAAGGTCCTATCGGCATCAAATTTGAGTCACGTAATAAAGACTCTACAGTGATGCACATATGTGATTGCCATGTCTTAATTCCTTTGGGTAAAAAATGGGAGCAGAAAAGAGAATGAATCATTGTTGCCATGCAATATAGATATAATTTTGGAAAAGAATTTTGGCGGGAAACCGCGCCCGTTTCCTTGGCGACGGGGCTTCAAACCATCGCATCCTGCCTCCTCAATGTGAAATCAGGCGCCCCGAAACTGCGCCGTTTCCTTGGCGACAGGGCTTCAAACAATCGCATCCTGCCTCCTCAATGGGAAAGCAGGCACCCCGAAACCGCGCCATTTCCTTGGCGAGGGGGGCTTGAAACCATCGCATCCTGCCTCCTCAATGTGAAATCAGGCGCCCCCCGAAACAGCGCCGTTTCCTTGGCGACGGGGGCTTCAAACAATCGCATCCTGCCTCCTCAATGGGAACGCAGGCACCCCGAAACCGCGCCATTTCCTTGGCGAGGGGCTTGAAACCATCGCATCCTGCCTCCTCAATGTGAAATCAGGCGCCCCGAAACTGCGCCGTTTCCTTGGCGACGGGGGCTTCAAACAATCGCATCCTGCCTCCTCAATGGGAAAGCAGGCACCCCCCGAAACCGCGCCATTTCCTTGGCGAGGGGGGCTTGAAACCATCGCATCCTGCCTCCTCAATGGGAAATCAGGCGCCCCCCGAAACCGCGCCGTTTCCTTGGCGACGGGGGCTTCAAACCATCGCATCCTGCCTCCTCAATGTGAAATCAGGCGCCACCCGAAACCGCGACGTTTCCTAGGCGACAGGGGCTTCAAACCATCGCATCCTGCCTCCTCAATGGGAAAGCAGGCGCCCCCCGAAACCGCGCCGTTTCCTTGGCGACGGGGGCTTCAAACCATCGCATCCTGCCTCCTCAATGGGAAAGCAGGCGCCCCCCGAAACCGCGCCGTTTCCTTGGCGACGGGGGCTTCAAACCATCGCATCCTGCCTCCTCAATGGGAAATCAGGCGCCCCCCGCGAAAACGCGCCCGTTTCCTTGGCGACGGGGCTTCAAACCATCGCATCCTGCCTCCTCAATGGGAAATCAGGTGCCCCGAAACGCGCCCGTTTCCTTGGCGACGGGGCTTCAAACCATCGCATCCTGCCTCCTCAATGAAATCAGGCGCCCCGAAACCGCGCCGTTTCCTTGGCGACGGGGGCTTCAAACCATCGCATCCTGCCTCCTCAATGGGAAATCAGGTGCCCCCCGAAACCGCGCCGTTTCCTTGGCGACGGGGGCTTCAAACCATCGCATCCTGCCTCCTCTTAGGTAATTCTGGTGCCCCCCGTATCCGCGCCGTTTCCTTGGCGACGGGGGCTTCAAACCATCGCATCCTGCCTCCTCAATGGGAAATCAGGCGCCCCCCGAAACCGCGCCGTTTCCTTGGCGACGGGGGCTTCAAACCATCGCATCCTGCCTCCTCAATGGGAAAGCAGGCGCCCCCCGAAACCGCGCCGTTTCCTTGGCGACGGGGGCTTCAAACCATCGCATCCTGCCTCCTCAATGGGAAATCAGGCGCCCCCCGAAACCGCGCCGTTTCCTTGGCGACGGGGGCTTCAAACCAAAAACCGGTAAAAAAAAAATGTTTTTATAATATAAAAAAAAATAAAAAATCATATTTAAGTGAAATAAATACTTATTTCACTTAAATATGAAATAAGAATGTGTTTTTTTAATTTTGGAAATTAAACATCGAATCTACCATTTTGGAAGTTTATACTGCCATCTTGTGGCCTTTTCCAACTCCATATCGTCAAAAACCCATTTTGGAAGTTTATACTGCCATCTTGTGGCCTTTTCCAACTCCATATCGTCAAAAACCCATTTTGGAATCTGCCATTTTTAAGATTATACTGCCATCTAGTGGCCAAAAATATATCCAAGAATGTTCCCCAGAATTTTATCCCTGTACCAGAATTTCATCCGTGTTTCCATTTATATAGATGAGAATGTGGATGAAAATATGGAGTTATCGCTCGCCCATTGACTTTGAATGGATGTCCTCTGACCCTAACCCTAACCCTAACCCTAACCCTAACCCTAACCCTAACCCTAACCCTAACCCTAACCCTAACCCCTAACCCTAACCCTAACCCTAACCCCTAACCCTAACCCTAACCCTAACCCAAACCCTAACCCTAACCCTAACCCTAACCCTAACCCTAACCCTAACCCTAACCCTAACCCATTGACTTTGAATGGATGTCCTCTCGCCCTAACCCTAACCCTAACCCTAACCCTAACCCTAACCCTAACCCTAACCCTAACCCCTAACCCTAACCCTAACCCTAACCCTAACCCTAACCCTAACCCCTAACCCTAACCCTAACCCTAACCCTAACCCTAACCCTAACCCTAACCCTAACCCTAACAAGGGGTATTCTACCTAACTACCATCTTTTTACCTGAACATCGTACAGAGATGGGACCAACACAGAAATGTTTGTCTTGGCCTGCTGAACACAGGAAATGCTTATTCAAATTGTGGTATTTTATTAAATTTGATACCAAAAAATCCTCAAGCGTTTTCTGGTGATGAGAGTTGCATTTTTGGATTGCTACTGTTGTGCCCTTTCGGTGATACCATTTTTATTGGGATTGGACAACATGCAAAAATGTCCTGGACACCAGGTGGCGCTGTCTTCCAATTCCAAATTCCAGGTCCAAGTTACCCCTAACCCTAACCCTAACCCTAACTACAAATTTCAATGTAATGTATATATATTTGGAAGCCTTTTGGCAGGAAAATCAGGAAAAGCAGGAGAAAGGTCTGATATGTACTAAATTTGAAAGGGTAAGCAAGTGACCCATGCTGATGACCATATTATTGACCATTTTTCAAAATGACCTTGGGGAAGCTAAGTAGACTTCCTCAAGTGCTACAAGCATGATATTTTAGAAAACGTTTCTAATTCTGTTTTTGTGGTAGAGTTGTGAATTTCAAGTCATTTGGTTCATGTTTGTGATTTGACGGGGCTTTGTTTATGAAAACGGCGCTCGGTCGAGGCTCCGCCTATAGAAAAGCGAGGCCGACTGACACCAAACTGACATCGTTCTACTCGGCTCAACAATCCCGACGACATATTTTAAAATGAGCTCTGTGTGACATTGTGAAAAAGTGCATGGTCCAAAAGTCAAGCTTGTAACCCTTGGGTCTAATGGATCTAAGGCCATACTGCGGAGGTTATTTTGAGAAAAGCAATTAACTCTACCGATGGTCTGAGGTACTTTTCATGTCAATATTATTGTAGAGGGGTGTCAGGACATCTACTGAGTCAAATTTGGTGGGCCTGGGTTCAATTATCACTGATTGGCAGCCAAAAAGCATTTTACATGGTACAAATGAGAATGTGGAAGATCACTGAAGGCCCAAAGTGGAGCCTGGCTAAATTTGTCAGTCTTTTTTGAATTTTCATGGGGAGAACAAGGTCCTATCGTCATCAAATTTGGGTCACGTAATAAAGACTGTACAGTGATGGACATATGTGATTGCCATGTCTTAATTCCTTTGGGTAAAAAATGGGAGCAGAAAAGAGAATGAATCAATGCTGCCATGCAATATAGATGTAAATTTGTAATTTTTTTTGGCGGGAAAATCAATTTGTCAGTCTTTTCCTGAACTTAATGAACAGAAAAAGGTCTGATATGTACCAAATTTGAAAGGATAAGCAAGTGACCCATGCTGATAACCTTGTTATTGACCATTTTCAAAATGACCTTGGAAAGCTAAGTAGAGTTCCTCAAGTGCTACAAGCATGATATTTTAGAAAACGTTTCTAATTCTGTTTTTGTGGTAGAGTTGTGAATTTCAAGTCATTTGGTTCATGTTTGACGATTTCACGGGGCTTTGTTTATGAAAAACGGCGCTCGTTCGAGGCTCCGCCTATAGAAAAGCGCGAGGCCGACTGACACCAAACTGACATCGTTCTACTCGGCTCAACAATCCCGACGACATATTTGAAAATGAGCTCTGTGTGACATTGTGAAAAAGTGCATGGTCCAAAAGTCAAGCTTGTAACCCTTGGGTCTAATGGATCTAAGGCCATACTGCGGAGGTTATTTTGAGAAAAGCAATTAACTCTACCGATGGTCTGAGGTACTTTTCATGTCAATATTATTGTAGAGGGGTGTCAGGACATCTACTGAGTCAAATTTGGTGGGCCTGGGTTCAAAGATCACTGATTGGCAGCCAAAAGCATTTTACATGGTACAAATGAGAATGTGGAAGATCACTGAAGGCCCAAAGTGGAGCCTGGCTAAATTTGTCAGTCTTTTGAATTTTCATGGGGAGAACAAGGTCCTATCGGCATCAAATTTGGGTCACGTAATAAAGACTGTACAGTGATGGACATATGTGATTGCCATGTCTTAATTCCTTTGGGTAAAAAAATGGGAGCAGAAAAGAGAATGAATCAATGCTGCCATGCAATATAGATGTAAATTTGGAAGATTTTTTTTGGCGGGAAAATCAATTTGTCAATCTTTTTTTAATTTTCATGGGGAGAACAAAGTCCTATCGGCATCAAATTTGGGTCACGTAATAAAGACTGTACAGTGATGGACATATGTGATTGCCATGTCTTAATTCCTTTGGGTAAAAAATGGGAGCAGAAAAGAGAATGAATCAATGCTGCCATGCAATATAGATGTAAATTTGGAAGAATTTTTTTGGCGGGAAAATCAATTTGTCAGTCTTTTTTGAATTTTCATGGGGAGAACAAGGTCCTATCGGCATCAAATTTGGGTCAGTTAATAAAGACTCTACAGTGATGCACATATGTGATTGCCATGTCTTAATTCCTTTGGGTAAAAATGGGAGCAGAAAAGAGAATAAATCACTACTGCCATGCAATATAGATATAATTTTGGAATAAAAAAATGCCGTTTTTGGCGACGGGGATTCAAACCATCGCATCTTGCCTCCTCAATGGGAAAGCAGGCGCTAGATAAATATGGAAGACTTTTTGGTGGGAAAATCAATTTGGCAGGTGCCTGTAGTGGCAGGTGTGTGTAGTGGCAGGTGTGTGTAGTGGCAGGTAAATGTAGTGACAAGTGCTGTAGTGGCAGGTGCATGTAGTGACAGGTGCATGTATTGACAGGTGCTTGTAGTGACAGGTGCTTGTAGTGACAGGTGCAAGTAAGTAAGAAGTGGCAGGTGCTGTAGTGGCAGGTGTGTGTAGTGACAGGTGCGTGTAGTGACAGGTGCATATAGTGACAGGTGCATCTTAATTCCTTTGGGTAAAAAATGCAAGCAGAAAAGAGAATGAATCAATGCTGCCATGCAATATAGATGTAAATTTGTAATTTTTTTTTGGCGGGAAAATCAATTTGTCAGTCTTTTTTGAATTTTCATGGGGAGAACAAGGTCCTATCGGCATCAAATTTGGGTCACGTAATAAAGACTCTACAGTGATGCGCATATGTGATTGCCATGTCTTAATTCCTTTGGGTAAAAAAATGGGAGCAGAAAAGAGAATGAATCATTGTTGCCATGCAATATAGATATAATTTTGGAAAATAAATTTGGCGGGAAACCACGCCGTTTCCTTGGCGACGGGGGTTTCAAACCATCGCATCCTGCCTCCTCAATGGGAAAGCAGGCGCCCCCCGAAACCGCGCCGTTTCCTTGGCGACGGGGGCTTCAAACCATCCCAAGTTGACATGATTTCTATGCCATTTTTCCTGTCAAATTACACTTTTTGACCATATAATTATCACATTGAAAACAACCCATATTTTTCTGCCATATTTTTCTCCATATTTTTCTCCATATTTTTCTCCATATTTTCTTCCATATTTTAAAATTACGCAGATTAAGGTATATAAAGGTGTATTAGGTTTAAGATGGGATTTAAGGTTTTCTATGCCATTTTTCCTGTCAAATTACACTTTTTGACCATATAATTATCACATTGAAAACAACCCATATTTTTCTCCATATTTTTCTCCATATTTTTCTCCATATTTTTCTCCATATTTTCTTCCATATTTTAAAATTACGCAGATTAAGGTATATAAAGGTGTATTAGGTTTAAGATGGGATTTAAGGTTTTCTATGCCATTTTTCCTGTCAAATTACACTTTTTGACCATATAATTATCACATTGAAAACAACCCATATTTTTCTGCCATATTTTTCTCCATATTTTTCTCCATATTTTTCTCCATATTTTTCTCCATATTTTCATCCATATTTTAAAATTACGCAGATTAAGGTATATAAAGGTGTATTAGGTTTAAGATGGGATTTAAGGTTTTCTATGCCATTTTTCCTGTCAAATTACACTTTTTGACCATATAATTATCACATTGAAAACAACCCATATTTTTCTGCCATATTTTTCTCCATATTTTTCTCCATATTTTTCTCCATATTTTTCTCCATATTTTCTTCCATATTTTAAAATTACGCAGATTAAGGTATATAAAGGTGTATTAGGTTTAAGATGGGATTTAAGGTTTTCTATGCCATTTTTCCTGTCAAATTACACTTTTTGACCATATAATTATCACATTTTTTTCTGCCATATTTTTCTCCATATTTTTCTCCATATTTTTCTCCATATTTTTCTCCATATTTTAAAATTACGAAGATTAAGGTATATAAAGGTGTATTAGGTTTAAGATGGGATTTAATGATTTCTATGCCATTTTATCTGTTAAAATACACTTTTTGACCCTACAATTATCACATTCTAACTTCCAACTTCCAACTTCCAAGTGAGTGGCTTCCGCAGACTAAGGTAGATAAAGGAAGATTATTAGGTTTATGATGGGATTTAAGGTTTTCTATGCCATTTTTCCTGTCAAATTACACTTTTTGACCATATAATTATCACATTGAAAACAACCCATATTTTTCTGCCATATTTTCTCCATATTTTTCTCCATATTTTTCTCCATATTTTCATCCATATTTTAAAATTACGCAGATTAAGGTATATAAAGGTGTATTAGGTTTAAGATGGGATTTAAGGTTTTCTATGCCCTTTTTCCTGTCAAATTACACTTTTTGACCATATAATTATCACATTGAAAACAACCCATATTTTTCTGCCATATTTTTCTCCATATTTTTCTCCATATTTTTCTCCATATTTTCTTCCATATTTTAAAATTACGCAGATTAAGGTATATAAAGGTGTATTAGGTTTAAGATGGGATTTAAGGTTTTCTATGCCATTTTTCCTGTCAAATTACACTTTTTGACCATATAATTATCACATTGAAAACAACCCATATTTTTCTGCCATATTTTTCTCCATATTTTTCTCCATATTTTTCTCCATATTTTTCTCCATATTTTCTTCCATATTTTAAAATTACGCAGATTAAGGTATATAAAGGTGTATTAGGTTTAAGATGGGATTTAAGGTTTTCTATGCCATTTTTCCTGTCAAATTACACTTTTTGACCATATAATTATCACATTTTTTTCTGCCATATTTTTCTGCCATATTTTTCTCCATATTTTTCTCCATATTTTTCTCCATATTTTTCTCCATATTTTAAAATTACGAAGATTAAGGTATATAAAGGTGTATTAGGTTTAAGATGGGATTTAATGATTTCTATGCCATTTTATCTGTTAAAATACACTTTTTGACCCTACAATTATCACATTCTAACTTCCAACTTCCAACTTCCAAGTGAGTGGCTTCCGCAGACTAAGGTAGATAGAGGTCTGATATGTACCAAATTTGAAAGGGTAAGCAAGTGACCCATGCTGATAACCATGTTATTGACCATTTTTCAAAATGACCTTCGGGAAGATAAGTAGAGTTCCTCAAGTGCTACAAGCATGATATTTTAGAAAACGTTTCTAATTCTGTTTTTGTGGTAGAGTTGTGAATTTCAAGTCATTTGGTTCATGTTTGACAATTTGACGGGGCTTTGTTTATGAAAAACGGCGCTCGTTCGAGGCTCCGCCTATAGAAAAGCGCGAGGCCGACAGACACCAAAATGACATCGTTCTACTCGGCTCAACAATCCTGAAGACATATTTTAAAATGTGCTCTGTGCGACATTGTGAAAAAGTGCATGGTCTAAAAGTCATGCTTGCAACCTTTGGGTCTAATGGATCTAAGGCCATACTGCGGAGGTTATTTTGAGAAAAGCAATTAACTCTACCGATGGTCTGAGGTACTTTTCATGTCAATATTATTGTAGAGGGGTGTCAGGACATCTACTGAGTCAAATTTGGTGGGCCTGGGTTCAAAGATCACTGATTGGCAGCCAAAAAGCATTTTACATGGTACAAATGAGAATGTGGAAGATCACTGAAGGCCCAAAGTGGAGCCTGGCTAAATTTGTCAGTCTGTTGAATTTTCATGGGGAGAACAAGGTCCAATCGTCATCAAATTTGGGTCACGTAATAAAGACTCTACAGTGATGCGCATATGTGATTGCCATGTCTTAATTCCTTTGGGTAAAAAAATGGGAGCAGAAAAGAGAATAAATCACTACTGCCATGCAATATAGATATAATTTTGGAATAAAAAAAAAATGCCGTTTTTTTGGCGACGGGGGATTCAAACCATCGCATCTTGCCTCCTCAATGGGAAAGCAGGCGCTAGATAAATATGGAAGACTTTTTGGTGGGAAAATCAATTTGGCAGGTGCCTGTAGTGGCAGGTGTGTGTAGTGGCAGGTGTGTGTAGTGGCAGGTAAATGTAGTGACAAGTGCTGTAGTGGCAGGTGCATGTAGTGACAGGTGCTTGTAGTGACAGGTGCTTGTAGTGACAGGTGCTTGTACTGACAGGTGCTTGTAGTGACAGGTGCAAGTAAGTAAGAAGTGGCAGGTGCTGTAGTGGCAGGTGTGTGTAGTGACAGGTGCGTGTAGTGACAGGTGCATCTTAATTCCTTTGAGTCAAAAATGCGAGCAGAAAAGAGAATGAATCAATGCTGCCATGCAATATAAATGTAAATTTGGAAGAATTTTTTTGGCGGGAAAATCAATTTGTCAGTCTTTTTTGAATTTTCATGGGGAGAACAAGGTCCTATCGGCATCAAATTTGGGTCAGTTAATAAAGACTCTACAGTGATGCACATATGTGATTGCCATGTCTTAATTCCTTTGGGTAAAAAAATGGGAGCAGAAAAGAGAATAAATCACTACTGCCATGCAATATAGATATAATTTTGGAATAAAAAAACCATGCCGATTTTTTGGCGACGGGGGATTCAAACCATCGCATCTTGCCTCCTCAATGGGAAAGCAGGCGCTAGATAAATATGGAAGACTTTTTGGTGGGAAAATCAATTTGGCAGCTGCCTGTAGTGGCAGGTGTGTGTAGTGGCAGGTGTGTGTAGTGGCAGGTAAATGTAGTGACAAGTGCTGTAGTGGCAGGTGCATGTAGTGACAGGTGCTTGTAGTGACAGGTGCTTGTAGTGACAGGTGCTTGTACTGACAGGTGCTTGTAGTGACAGGTGCAAGTAAGTAAGAAGTGGCAGGTGCTGTAGTGGCAGGTGTGTGTAGTGACAGGTGCGTGTAGTGACAGGTGCATCTTAATTCCTTTGAGTCAAAAATGCGAGCAGAAAAGAGAATGAATCAATGCTGCCATGCAATATAAATGTAAATTTGGAAGAATTTTTTTGGCGGGAAAATCAATTTGTCAGTCTTTTGAATTTTCATGGGAGAACAAGGTCCTATCGGCATCAAATTTGGGTCAGTTAATAAAGACTCTACAGTGATGCACATATGTGATTGCCATGTCTTAATTCCTTTGGGTAAAAAAATGGGAGCAGAAAAGAGAATAAATCACTACTGCCATGCAATATAGATATAATTTTGGAATAAAAAAACCATGCCGTTTTTTTGGCGACGGGGGATTCAAACCATCGCATCTTGCCTCCTCAATGGGAAAGCAGGCGCTAGATAAATATGGAAGACTTTTTGGTGGGAAAATCAATTTGGCAGGTGCCTGTAGTGGCAGGTGTGTGTAGTGGCAGGTGTGTGTAGTGGCAGGTAAATGTAGTGACAAGTGCTGTAGTGGCAGGTGCATGTAGTGACAGGTGCTTGTAGTGACAGGTGCTTGTAGTGACAGGTGCTTGTACTGACAGGTGCTTGTAGTGACAGGTGCAAGTAAGTAAGAAGTGGCAGGTGCTGTAGTGGCAGGTGTGTGTAGTGACAGGTGCGTGTAGTGACAGGTGCATCTTAATTCCTTTGAGTCAAAAATGCGAGCAGAAAAGAGAATGAATCAATGCTGCCATGCAATATAAATGTAAATTTGGAAGAATTTTTTTGGCGGGAAAATCAATTTGTCAGTCTTTTTTGAATTTTCATGGGGAGAACAAGGTCCTATCGGCATCA
>CM068359.1:364778-495737 GCA_034769755.1 Odontamblyopus lacepedii
ACGCCATGGACCATGGTGTCGCTGTGGCCCGCAAATCGGGAGAGGTTAGTCCAGAACCTTGTAGACTGTTCAGATCCTCCTCTAGGCCTGTTCAGATCCTCCTCTAGACCTGTTCAGATCCTCCTCTAGGCCTGTTCAGTTCCTCCTCTAGACCTTTTCAGTTCCTCCTCTAGGCCTGTTCAGAGTCTCCTCTAGACCTGTTCAGCTCCTCCTCTAGACCTTTTCAGAACCTCCTCTAGACCTTTTCAGTTCCTCCTCTAGGCCTGTTCAGATCCTCCTAGACCTTTTCAGGTCCTCCTCTAGGCCTGTTCAGAGTCTCCTCTAGACCTTTTCAGATCCTCCTCTAGGCCTGTTCAGATCCTCCTCTAGACCTTTTCAGAACCTCCTCTAGGCCTGTTCAGATCCTCCTCTAGGCCTGTTCAGAGTCTCCTCTAGACCTGTTCAGATCCTCCTCTAGACCTGTTAACGTCCTCCTCTAGACCTTTTCAGATCCTCCTCTAGGCCTGTTCAGATCCTCCTCTAGACCTTTTCAGAACCTCCTCTAGACCTGTTCAGTTCCTCCTCTAGACCTTTTCAGTTCCTCTTCTAGGCCTGTTCAGATCCTCCTCTAGACCTGTTCACATCCTCCTCTAGACCTTTTCAGAACCTCCTCTAGAACTTTTCAGACCCTCCTCTAGGCCTGTTCAGATCCTCCTCTAGACCTTTTCAGATCCTCCTCTAGGCCTGTTCAGATCCTCCTCTAGACCTTTTCAGAACCTCCTCTAGGCCTGTTCAGATCCTCCTCTAGACCTTTTCAGTTCCTCTTCTAGGCCTGTTCAGATCCTCCTCTAGACCTGACCTGTTCACATTCTCCTCTAGACCTTTTCAGATCCTCCTCTAGACCTTTTCAGATCCTCCTCTAGGCCTGTTCAGAGTCTCCTCTAGACCTTTTCAGATCCACCTTGAGACCTGGTCTCTGCAGATGATCCGAGAGGCGGTTCAGAACCAGGACCGGTCCAGTTTGGTCCAGACCAAGTCCTCGGCTGTGGACCTCGTTACAGAAACAGACCAGAAAGTGGAGCAGCTCATCATCCAATCAGTGAAGAGCAAGTTTCCCTCCCACAGGTATGCCCCGCCCCCAGACTCTCAGCTGTCAATCATGATGACAGACAGACAGGAGAGAGTCAATCAGGAACCACTACGTCTCCTGTGGGCAGGGCCACAGGCTGCAGTCTCCAAACACAACTCATGCATCTGAATCTTTTACCACATTTTACTCTTGCTATGAAGTGGACCTGACCTCTGACCCCTATGCCTAACCTCTGACCCCTATGCCTGACCCCTAACCTCTGACTCCTACGCCTGACCTCTAACCCCTGACTCCTGACCCCTAACCTCTGACCCCTACGCCTGACCCTAACCTGTTAAAGATGGTGTCTGACTCTGCAGGTTCATCGGGGAGGAGTCTGTTTCCTCTGGGGAGCTCTGTGTCCTGACTTCTGACCCCACCTGGATCATCGACCCCATCGACGGCACCACAAACTTCGTCCACGGGTGAGGAGCTAAAAACAGCTGTTCAGAGCGAAGCACAGAAGGACGGTAACGGCTTAGTGGACAAAAAAACAAACTTCACCTCATTTGAGACTAAAGCAACACAAAGTTTAGAATGAAACTGGGCCGGCAGGTTTCTGCAGCGGGTTCTGTGTGTGGACCACAGGATATAAACAGTAAACAGTGTCTACAGTAAAACCACTCGCTCTGAGACTCTGAAGTGTTCAAAGATCAGAGCTCAAGTCTAAATTGTGGGATTATTATGTGTGAAATGTGGAGCGATACTTCAGATCCAGGATTTTTAAAGCAGAAAAGAGGAGATAAAGTCCACAGGAAGTAGAGTCACTGTGGCTGTGGATGGAAACAGACACACGGGAGGAACTATCCAGACTTTTTCTTTAAAGAACGCCTCAAACTGTGTTCACACCACCGTTTTTCATTGTTTCCCGAGTTTGTATTTTGCGTCTCTGTCCGTCAGAGGCCACACAAACGATATCCTCCGTGTGCCCTTAGACCTGTGGAAATACTGTGTCGGTTCAGACACAAATATCTTAATGCCTGTCGGATGTGGGACGGATTCGGTCACTGCTCTGTCGGACGTGGGCCAGGATCAGAAATGTGCACATGTTTCTGTCATGTTTTCAAAGCATTTCCTGTTCATATCATTAAAGGTACCCATTTGTCGGAGTGTGCATCGGCTTTGCTGTCAATCAACAGGTGAGACCCGCCCCCACTGAGACACGCCCCCCACTGAGACACGCCCACTGAGACGTTCCCCCCACTGAGACACGCCCCCCTCTTAGACACGCCCCTTACTTAGACACGACCCCCACTGAGACACGCCCCCACTGAGACACCCCCCACTGAGACACGCCCACTGAGACACCCCCCCACTGAGACACGCCCCCACTGAGACAACCCCCCCACTGAGACATGCCCACTGAGACACCCCCCACTGAGACACGCCCACTGAGACACGCCCCCCCACTGAGACAACCCCCACACTGAGACACGCCCACTGAGACACCCTCCCCACTGAGACACGCCCCCTACTGAGACACGCCCCCCACTGAGACACGCCCACTGAGACACCCCCCACTGAGACACGCCCACTGAGACACGCCCACCACTGAGACACGCCCCCCACTGAGACAACCCCACTACTGAGACACGCCCACTGAGACACCCCCCACTGAGACATGCCCACTGAGACACCCCCCACTGAGATACGCCCACTGAGACACGCCCACCACTGAGACACGCCCCCACTGAGACACGCCCACTGAGACACGCCCCCCCACTGAGACACGCCCCCACACTGAGACACGCCCACACACAGACATGCCCACACACTGAGACACGCCCCCCGCACTGAGACACGCCCACACACTGAGACACGCCCACACACTGAGACACGCCCACACACTGAGACACGCCCACACACTGAGACACGCCCCCCCACTGAGACACGCCCACACACTGAGACACGCCCCCCCACTGAGACACGCCCACACACTGAGACACGCCCACACACTGAGACACGCCCCCACTGAGACACCCCCCCACTGAGACACGCCCACTGAGACACCCTCCCCACTGAGACACGCCCCCACTGAGACACGCCCCCCTGAGACACGCCCACTGAGACACCCCCCCACTGAGACACGCCCACTGAGACATGCCCCCCACTGAGACACGGCCACTAAGACACGCCCACTGAGACACGCCCACACACAGACACGCCCCCACTGAGACACGCCCACACACAGACACGCCCCCACTGAGACACGCCCCACTGAGACACGCCCACACACTGAGACACGCCCACACACTGAGACACGCCCACACACTGAGACACGCCCCCCCACTGAGACACGCCCCCCACTGAGACACGCCCCCACACTGAGACACGCCCACACACTGAGACACGCCCCCACTGAGACACGCCCCCACTGAGACACGCCCCCACTGAGACACGCCCCCCACTGAGACACGCCCCCCACTGAGACACGCCCCCCACTGAGACACGCCCACACTGAGACACGCCCCCCACTGAGACACGCCCACACACAGACACGCCCCCCACTGAGACACGCCCCCCCACTGAGACACGCCCCCACACTGAGACACGCCCCCCACTGAGACACGACCCCACACTGAGACACGCCCCCACACTGAGACACGCCCCCACACTGAGACACGCCCCCCACTGAGACACGCCCCCCACTGAGACACGCCCCCCACTGAGACACGCCCCCCCACTGAGACACGCCCCCACACTGAGACACGCCCCCCCACTGAGACACGCCCCCACACTGAGACACGCCCACACACTGCACATTTACATATATTTATTGCTCTTTTGACAGTCTTAATATATGTCCTGTGTCCTGAAAAGCACAATAGAAATAAATTTTTATATATATTTCCATACCCGGCGCAGGTGGAATGGGGCGTGGTCTACAGCGCCATTGAAGACAAAATGTTCACAGCACG
Organism: Odontamblyopus lacepedii; assembly: GCA_034769755.1. Classification (NCBI taxonomy): domain Eukaryota; kingdom Metazoa; phylum Chordata; class Actinopteri; order Gobiiformes; family Gobiidae; genus Odontamblyopus; species Odontamblyopus lacepedii. The sequence goes on from CM068359.1 coordinate 368,805, forward strand.
AAGAGGACGAGGAGCCTTCTGTAATGGGCGCCCCCTGCAGGTGTCCCCACAAACAGGTGTCAGGAGGGAGTGGATAATACGATAACTCTGAGCTGTTATTATGAACCTGAGCTGTTGTTATAACTCTGAGCTGTAGCTGTAGTGTCCGTAGCGTCCGTACTGTCCGTAGCGTCCGTACTGTCCAATCCAATCCACTTTATTTATATAGCACATTTCATAAACTGAAAGCGTTTCCAAAGTGCTGCACAAAACCATCAAACCACAGAAACTGTTTAAAATAAACAAGGAATCAAATGCCCTACCAGAGTGCATACAAATAAATATACCATAAAATAATAAAAACAATAAAAGATAAAAACACAAAAAAAAATAAAAAATACTCTAAGAACAATAAAATAATAAAAACCCCTAGAATACAATAAAAGACACAGAGGACCACACAACTCACGCGGTGTTAAAAGCCAGAGAATAAAAGTGGGTCTTAAGACGAGACTTAAAACACTCCACTGTGGAGCTGCTCGGACGTGGGGGGGGCAGGGCGTTCCATAGTTTAGGACCAACCACAGAAAAAGCTCTGTCCCCTCTGGATTTAAGTCTGGTCTTAGGCACCAGGAGCTGGAGCTGCCCTCAGACCTCAGAGCGCCGGAGTGTAGATTTGGATGAGGTCCGAGATGTAATCCGGGGCCAGTACATTCAAAGCTTTAAAAACAAACAATAAAATTTTAAAATCAATTCTAAAATGAACAGGAAGCCAGTGCAAAGACGCAAGAATTGGGGTGATGTGCTCACGTTTTTTTTATTCCTGTTAAAAGTCGTGCCGCGGAGTTCTGGACTAACTGTAAGCGTGAAAGAGCATTTTGTGATATGCCAGTATAAAGAGCATTTTGTGATATGCCAGTATAAAGAGCATTTTGTGATATGCCAGTATAAAGAGCATTTTGTGATATGCCAGTATAAAGAGCATTTTGTGATATGCCAGTATAAAGAGCATTACAGTTGTCCAGACGCGAGGAAATAAAGGCGTGAACGACTTGTTCAAAGTGCTTAAAACTTAAAAACGGCTTGACTTTGGATATAAGGCGAAGATGATAAAAGCCTGATTTAACGACTGTGTTGATCTGCTTGCTGAGTTTAAAATCCCTGTCCATGGTGACGCCAAGGTCTGCAGTGTCTGTAGCGTCCGTAGTGTCCGTAGCGTCTGTAGTGTCTGCAGTGTCTGTAGCGTCCGTAGTGTCCGTAGCGTCAGTAGTGTCTGTAGTGTCCATAGCGTCAGTAGCGTCAGTAGTGTCTGTAGCGTCCGTAGTGTCCGTAGTGTCTGCAGTGTCTGTAGCGTCCGTAGTGTCCGTAGCGTCCGTAGTGTCTGTAGATTCCGTAGCGTCCGTAGTCTCCGTAGTGTCTGCAGTGTCTGTAGCGTCTGTAGTGTCCGTAGCGTCAGTAGTGTCTGTAGTGTCCGTAGCGTCAGTAGCGTCCGTAGTGTCTGCAGTGTCTGTAGCATCCGTAGTGTCCGTAGCGTCAGTAGTGTCTGTAGCGTCCGTAGCGTCCGTAGTGTCTGCCGTGTCTGTAGCGTCCGTAGCGTCAGTAGTGTCTGTAGTGTCCGTAACGTCCGTAACGTCCGTAGTGTCCGTAGTGTCTGCAGTGTCTGTAGCGTCCGTAGTGTCCGTAGCGTCAGTAGTGTCTGTAGTGTCCGTAGCGTCAGTAGCGTCCGTAGTGTCTGCAGTGTCTGTAGTCTGACCCTGACCCATCTCTCACCCTCAGACGTGAACCGGGCGCTCGTGGCCACAGAGTTCGGCTCCAGCAGAGACCCTCAAGTCCTCGACAAGATCTTCAGCAGCCTCCGGAAAGTCCTGTCTCTGCCGGTACACGGGTGGGTGTCCTACTACACCCTACGACTACACCCTACTGACTACACCCTACCGAATACACCCTACCGACTGCACCCTACCGACTACACCCTACCGACTACACCCTACTGACTACACCCTACCGACTGCACCCTACCGACTGCACCCTACCGACTACACCCTACCGACTACACCCTACTGACTACACCCTACCGATTACACCCTACTGACTACACCCTACCAACTACACCCTACCGACTACACCCTACAGACTACACCCTACTGACTACACCCTACAGACTACACCGTACACCCTACAGACTACACCCTACCGACTACAACCTTTCGACTACACCCTACAGCCTACCGACTACACCCTACGCCCTACCGACTACACCCTACAGACTACACCCTACAGACTACACCGTACACCCTACAGACTACATCCTATGCCCTACCGACTACAACCTATCGACTACACCCTACCGACTACACCCTACGCCCTACCGACTACAACCTACCGACTACACCCTACATCTTACAGACTACAACCTACACCTTGCAAACTACAGATTTCACCCTACAGACTACACCCTACAGACTACACCCTACTGACTACACCCTACCAACTGCACCCTACCGACTACACCCTACCGACTACACCCTACTGACTACACCCTACGAAGTAGACTACACCCTCCTGACTACACCCTACTGACTACACCCTACGAACTACAGACTACACCCTCCTGACTACAGACTACCGACTACAGACTACCGACTACACCCTACCAACTACACCCTACTGACTACACCCTACCGACTACACCTTACACCCTACCGACTACACCCTACTGACTACACCTTACACCCTACCGACTACATCCTACCGACTACACCCTACAGACAACACCCTACAGACTACACCGTACACCCTACAACCTACCGACTACACCCTACAGACTACACCCTACACCTTACAGACTACACCCTCCAAACTACAGATTACACCCTACAGACTACATCCTACAGACTACACCCTACAGACTACACCCTACAGACTACATCATACAGACTACACCCTACAGACTACATCCTACAGATTACACCCTACAGACTACACCCTACCGACTACACCCTACAGACTACATCCTACAGACTACACTCTACAGACTACACCCTACCGACTACACCCTACAGACTACATCCTACAGACTACACTCTACAGACTACACCCTACCGACTACACCCTACAGACTACACCTTACAGACTACAGACTACACTCTACAGACTACACCCTACAGACTACATTCTACAGACTACACACTACAGACTACACCCTACAGACTACACCCTACAGACTACACCCTACACTCTACACACTACAGAGTCCTCTTTGTGCACGGCTCTGTGTCCTACACCACACCTTGCAAAGTAGATCCTACAGATTACACCCTAACTCCAAACTAACTCTACACACTGTAGTTACTCTCCTGTCCTGTAGGGTGCTGTAGGTGCAGTAGGTGTAGTTACACTCCTGTCCTGTAGGGGGCAGTAGGTGTAGTTACACTCCTGTCCTGTAGGGGGCAGTAGGTGTAGTTACACTCCTGTCCTGTAGGGGGCAGTAGGTGTAGTTACACTCCTGTCCTGTAGGGGGCAGTAGGTGTAGTTACACTCCTGTCCTGTAGGGTGCAGTAGGTGTAGTTACACTCCTGTCCTGTAGGGGGCAATAGGTGTAGTTACATTCCCGTCCTGTAGGGGGCAGTAGGTGTAGTTACACTGCTGTCCTGTAGGGTGCTGTAGTTGCAGTAGGTGTAGTTACACTCCTGTCCTGTAGGGGGCAGTAGGTGTAGTTACACTCCTGTCCTGTAGGTGCAGTAGGTGTAGTTACACTCCTGTCCTGTAGGGTGCAGTAGGTGTAGTTACACTCCTGTCCTGTAGGGTGCAGTAGGTGTAGTTACACTCCTGTCCTGTAGGGTGCAGTAGGTGTAGTTACACTCCTGTCCTGTAGGGTGCAGTAGGTGTAGTTACACTCCTGTCCTGTAGGGGGCAGTAGGTGTAGTTACACTCCTGTCCTGTAGGGGGCAGTAGGTGTAGTTACACTCCTGTCCTGTAGGGTGCGTGGCGCTGGCTCTGCTGCTCTGAACATGTGTGCTGTGGCTCTTGGGTCTGTGGAGCTTTATTATGAAACGGGGATCCACATTTGGGACGTTGCTGCAGCTTCAGTGATCGTCATCGAGGCCGGAGGAATCCTGAAGGACACAACAGGTACCTGTACACACAACACCATACACACACTAACACCATACACACACTCTATACACACACACACTATACACACACAATATACACACAACACCATACACACACTAACACCATACACACACTCTATACACACACACACTATACACACACAATATACACACAACACCATACACACACTCTATACACATACAACACTATACACACACACTATACACATACAACACTATACACACACTATATACACACAACACTAAACACACACTGTACTATGCACACACTATACACACACAACACTATGTACACACTATACACATACAACACTATACACACTCTAAACACATACACCACTATACACACACTGTACTATGCACACACTATACACACAACACTATGCACACACTATACACACACTATATACACACAAAACACTATACTCACACTATACACACTCTATACACTGTACACAGTACACACACAGTAACAGTTCCTCTCTGCTCCTTCAGGAGGCGCTGTGGACCTCATGTCACGCAGAGTCGTTGCTGCCAACAACGAAACCATAGCAACAAGAATCATCAGCGAGTTGGAGGTGTTCTCCCCCGAAAGGGACGACGGAGCGCCCGAAGGCGCGCCTGAAGGAGCGCCTGAAGGAGCACCCCACGGAGCGCCCTAAGGAGCGCCCCACGGAGCGCCCCACGGAGCGCCCCACGGAGCGCCCCACGGAGCGTCTCACGGAGCGCCCCACGGAGCGCCCCATGGAGCACCCGAAGGAGCGCCCCACGGAGCGCCCGAAGGAGCGCCCCACGGAGCGCCCTAAGGAGTGCCCCACGGAGCGCCCCACGGAATGCCCCATGGAGCACCCGAAGGAGCGCCCTAAGGAGTGCCCCACGGAGTGCCCGAAGGAGTGCCCCACGGAGCGCCCGAAGGAGTGCCCCACGGAGCGCCCGAAGGAGTGCCCGAAGGAGTGCCCGAAGGAGTGCCCGAAGGAGCGCTCCACGGAGTGCCCCACGGAGCGCCCGAAGGAGTGCCCCACGGAACGCCCGAAGGAGTGCCCTACGGAGCACCCTACGGAGCGCCCGAAGGAGTGCCCCACGGAGCGCCCTAAGGAGTGCCCAAAGGAGCGCCCGAAGGAGTGCCCCAACGGAACGCCCCACGGAATGCCCCATGGAGCACCCGAAGGAGCGCCCTAAGGAGTGCCCCACGGAGCGCCCGAAGGAGCGCCCCACGGAGCGCCCGAAGGAGCGCCCCACGGAGCGCCCTAAGGAGCGCCCCACGGAGCGCCCGAAGGAGCGCCCGAAGGAGCGCCGCCCCACGGAGCGCCCGAAGGAGCGCCCGAAGGAGTGCCCCACGGAGCGCCCCACGGAGCGCCCGAAGGAGCGCCCGAAGGAGTGCCCCACGGAGCGCCCGAAGGAGCGCCCCACGGAGCACCCTACGGAGCGCCCGAAGGAGTGCCCCACGGAGCGCCCTAAGGAGTGCCCGAAGGAGCGCCCGAAGGAGCGCCCGAAGGAGCGCCCGAAGGAGCGCCCGAAGGAGCACACACACTGTTGCGGTCATGGAACTATCATAAAATCTGGAGGTGAATCCAAAATGGTGTCGTGTTGTTTTCTGTGTTTTCATCATTTGGGCCTAAAAATATTTTCTTCTTCCTCATTACTTAGACTGAGGGAGGAGGAGCAGACTGAGGGAGGAGGAGCAGACTGAGGGAGGAGGAGCAGACTGAGGGAGGAGGAGATTGAGGGAGGAGGAGCAGACTGAGGGAGGAGGAGCAGACTGAGGGAGGAGGAGACTGAGGGAGGAGGAGCAGACTGAGGGAGGAGGAACAGACTGACGGAGGAGGAGACTGAGGGAGAAGGAGCAGACTGAGGGAGAAGGTGCAGCGGGAGGAGGAGCAGACTGAGGGAGAAGCAGACTGATGGAGGAGGTGCAGAGGGAGGAGGAGCAGACTGAGGGAGAAGGTGCAGGAGGAGGAGCAGACTGAGGGAGGAGGTGCAGAGTGAGGGAGGAGGTGCAGACTGAGGGAGGAGGTGCAGCGGGAGGAGGAGCAGACTGAGGGAGGAGGAGCAGACTGAGGGAGGAGTTGCAGAGGGAGCAGGAGCAGACAGAGGGAGGAGGTGTAGACTGAGGGAGGAGGAGCAGACTGAGGGAGGAGGTGCAGAGGGAGGAGGTGCAGACTGAGGGAGGAGGTGCAGACTGAGGGAGGAGGTGCAGCGGGAGGAGGAGGTGCAGAGGGAGGAGGAGCAGGCAGAGGGAGGAGGAGCAGACTGAGGGAGGAGGAGCAGACAGAGGGAGGAGGTGCAGACTGAGGGAGGAGGTGCAGAGGGAGCAGGAGCAGACAGAGGGAGGAGGTGTAGACTGAGGGAGGAGGTGCAGAGTGAGGGAGGAGGTGCAGACTGAGGGAGGAGGTGCAGACTGAAGGAGAAGGTGCAGCAGGAGGAGGAGCAGACTGAGGGAGGAGGTGCAGAGGGAGGAGGAGCAGACGTGAGGGAGGAGGTGCAGACTGAGGGAGAAGGTGCAGCGGGAGGAGGGGCAGACTGACGGAGGAGGAGACTGAGGGAGAAGGAGCAGACTGAGGGAGGAGGTGCAGACAGAGGGAGGAGGAGCAGACTGAGGGAGGAGGTGCAGAGGGAGGAGGAGCAGACTGAGGGAGGAGGTGCAGAGGGAGGAGGAGCAGACTGAGGAGGTGCAGAGGGAGGACGTGCAGAGGGAGGAGGAGCAGACAGGGAGGAGGTGTAGAGGGAGGAGGAGCAGACTGAGGGAGGAGGTGCAAAGGGAGGAGGAGCAGACTGGGGGAGGAGGTGCAGAGGGAGGAGGTGCAGAGGGAGGAGGAGCAGACTGAGGGAGGAGGTGCAGAGGGAGGAGGAGCAGACTGAGGGAGGAGGAGCAGAGGGAGGAGGTGCAGAGGGAGGAGGAGCAGACTGAGGGAGGAGGTGCAGAGGGAGGAGGTGCAGAGGGAGGAGGAGCAGACTGAGGGAGGAGGTGCAGAGGGAGGAGGAGCAGACTGAGGGAGGAGGAGCAGACTGAGGGAGGAGGTGCAGAGGGAGGAGGAGCAGACTGAGGGTGGAGGTGCAGAGGGAGGAGGAGCAGACAGAGGGAGGAGGAGCAGACTGAGGGAGGAGGTGCAGAGGGAGGAGGAGCAGACTGAGGGAGGAGGAGCAGAGGGAGGGAGGAGGTGCAGAGGGAGGAGGAGCAGACTGAGGGAGGAGGAGCAGAGGGAGGACGTGCAGAGGGAGGAGGAGCAGACAGGGAGGAGGTGCAGAGGGAGGAGGAGCAGACTGAGGGAGGAGGTGCAAAGGGAGGAGGAGCAGACTGAGGGAGGAGGTGCAGAGGGAGGAGGTGCAGAGGGAGGCGGAGCAGACTGAGGGAGGAGGAGCAGACTGAAGGAGGAGGAGCAGAGGGAGGAGGAGCAGACTGAGGGAGGAGGTGCAGAGGGAGGAGGTGCAGAGGGAGGAGGAGCAGACTGAGGGAGGAGGTGCAGAGGGAGGAGGAGCAGACTGAGGGAGGAGGAGCAGACTGAGGAGGTGCAGAGGGAGGAGGAGCAGAGGGAGGAGGAGCAGACTGAGGGAGGAGGAGCAGACTGAGGGAGGAGGAGCAGAGGGAGGGAGGAGCAGACTGAGGGAGGAGGAGCAGAGGGAGGAGGTGCAGAGGGAGGAGGAGCAGACAGGGAGGAGGTGCAGAGGGAGGAGGAGCAGACTGAGGGAGGAGGTACAAAGGGAGGAGGAGCAGACTGAGGGAGGAGGTGCAGAGGGAGGAGGAGCAGACTGAGGGAGGAGGAGACTGAGGGAGGAGGTGCAGAGGGAGGAGGAGCAGACTGAGGGAGGAGGAGCAGAGGGAGGGAGGAGGTGCAGAGGGAGGAGGAGCAGACTGAGGGAGGAGGTGCAGAGGGAGGAGGTGCAGAGGGAGGAGGAGCAGACTGAGGGAGGAGGTGCAGAGGGAGGAGGAGCAGACTGAGGGAGGAGGTGCAGAGGGAGGAGGAGCAGAGGGAGGAGGTGCAGAGGGAGGAGGAGCAGACTGAGGGAGGAGGTGCAGAGGGAGGAGGAGCAGACTGAGGGAGGAGGTGCAGAGGGAGGAGGAGCAGACTGAGGGAGGAGGAGCAGACCGAGGGAGGAGGAGCAGACTGAGGGAGGAGGTGCAGAGGGAGGAGGAGCAGACTGAGGGAGGAGGAGCAGACTGAGGGAGGAGGTGCAGAGGGAGGAGGTGCAGAGGGAGGAGGAGCAGAGGGAGGAGGTGCAGAGGGAGGAGGAGCAGACTGAGGGAGGAGGAGCAGACTGAGGGAGGAGGTGCAGAGGGAGGAGGAGCAGACTGAGGGAGGAGGAGCAGACCGAGGGAGGAGGAGCAGACTGAGGGAGGAGGTGCAGAGGGAGGAGGAGCAGACTGAGGGAGGAGGAGCAGACTGAGGGAGGAGGTGCAGAGGGAGGAGGAGCAGACTGAGGGGGGAGGAGGGGCAGACTGAGGGAGGAGGTGCAGAGGGAGGAGGAGGTGCATTCATTGAATTGCCAGAAATGTCAAAACAAATTTCAAACTCTTTTACTGAAAAACTTTCTGTGTGACACAAATCCAGGCCATAAAAAGCGGTTTTTATTTTTAAATGATGAATGTGTTTCATTCACACGTGCCGGACGTTCCCGCGCCTCCTGCAGCAGAGTACCCGCTCCCTGTGTCTCTCCTGCGCCTCCTGCAGCAGAGTACCCGCTCCCTGTGTCTCTCCCGCGCCTCCTGCAGCAGAGTACCCGCTCCCTGTGTCTCTCCTGCGCCTCCTGCAGCAGAGTACCCGCTCCTGTGTCTCTCTCCCGCGCCTCCTGCATCAGAGTACCCGCTCCCTGTGTCTCTCCCGCGCCTCCTGCAGCAGAGTACCCGCTCCCTGTGTCTCTCCTGCGCCTCCTGCAGCAGAGTACCCGCTCCCTGTGTCTCTCCCGCGCCTCCTGCAGCAGAGTACCCGCTCCCTGTGTCTCTCCCGCGCCTCCTGCAGCAGAGTACCCGCTCCCTGTGTCTCTCCTGCGCCTCCTGTAGCAGAGTACCCGCTCCCTGTGTCTCTCCCGCGCCTCCTGCAGCAGAGTACCCGCTCCCTGTGTCTCTCCCGCGCCTCCTGCAGCAGAGTACCCGCTCCCTGTGTCTCTCCCGCGCCTCCTGCAGCAGAGTACCCGCTCCCTGTGTCTCTCCCGCGCCTCCTGCAGCAGAGTACCGCTCCTGTGTCTCTCCGCGCCTCCAGGAGCAGTGTACACGCTCCCTGTGTCTCTCCCGCGCCTCCTGCAGCAGAGTACCCGCTCCCTGTGTCTCTCCCGCGCCTCCTGCAGCAGAGTACCCGCTCCCTGTGTCTCTCCCGCGCCTCCTGCAGCAGAGTACCCGCTCCCTGTGTCTCTCCTGCGCCTCCTCACTTTCACTCTCTCCTTTCTTGTCCCAGAGGGAGGCAGTTGCAGCAGTGACACACGACAATTAAATCATAAACTAAACCACAGCTTCAGCTCAACAGTGCAGACTGAGGGAGGAGGAGCAGACTGAGGGAGGAGGTGCAGACTGAGGGAGGAGGAGCAGAGGGAGGAGGAGCAGAGGGAGGAGGAGCAGACTGAGGGAGGAGGAGCAGAGAGAGGAGGAGCAGACTGAGGGAGGAGGAGCAGAGGGAGGAGGAGCAGACTGAGGGAGGAGGAGGAGCAGAGGGAGGAGGAGCAGACTGAGGGAGGAGGAGCAGAGAGAGGAGGAGCAGACTGAGGGAGGAGGAGCAGAGGGAGGAGGAGCAGACTGAGGGAGGAGGAGCAGAGAGAGGAGGAGCAGACTGAGGGAGGAGGAGCAGAGGGAGGAGGAGCAGACTGAGGGAGGAGGAGCAGAGGGAGGAGGAGCAGACTGAGGGAGGAGGTGCTGGAGTATTTGTTGGCCTTTGTACTTCTTTCTGCTGTGGGACAGTTTCACTTTGACCAACCAGACGAATTCTCCTGGATCCAGAGGCTCCAAACCAACAGATGACACAAAACCCAAGAACAGATTAGATTAAAAACATGACTGACATTAAAAGAAGTCATTTTCCTGAACAGAAAAGTCTTTGCTGCACTTTGCAGATGAGTTCAGTGTTGACGCTGTCAATAATTCTCCCGGATTTTTTCAGAGACAAACTCAACGTCTTTTCCCTGAATTACAGAACGATGCCACTAGGGGGCGACTGTGGACAGTCTACAGCATGTCTTTAGTCTCTGACACATTAACCCTAACCCTAACCCTAACCCTAACCCTAACGATGCCACTAGGGGGCGACTGTGGACAGTCTACAGCATGTCTTTAGTCTCTGACACATTAACAGACAAATAAAAATAAAATCATCCTCCACAGGTCTCAGTGTTCGGTCAGACTCAGAATCACTGTATCTGATTTCAGGACGCGCCTGTTCTCAAATGCACTTCTGCAGTTTTCTGGTTTACAAAATAAAAAGCAGGGACGCCACCCCCCCCGTGGAGACAAGTGGAACAGCCTCCAGTGGAACAGCCTCCAGTGGAGCAGCCTCCAGTGGAGCAGCCTCCAGTGGAACAGTCCTGAGGACATAACCCCGTTTAGGGTTAGGGTTCCTCAGGCCGCAGGTGAGGCTGGACAGTCCTGAAGTCTGCAGAGAAGTTTATGGACAGAAGCCGAAGCTTCACTTCTGTTTGTTCGATATGTGAAGTTTATGATGATGGAGCTGCTTTTCAGAGTCTGAAGTCATTAAACCTTAAATATGGGGGTTTGGGGGAATATTTTCTGAAATATGGGGCTCTTGGGGACTTTAGGGTTTAAAACGTTTTTCCACCTCAGCAGATTCCTGAAGGATTCGCTCCAGAAACTCGTCATTTTCAAAAATCATTTGAATCAAATCTCATAAAAACTCAGTTCATTTGACAAGAACTGAGGCCATTTAATAGAATGTTTCCTCCTCCTCTTCCTCCTCTCTCTCCTCTCTCTCCTCTTCCTCCTCTCTCTCCTCCTCTTCCTCCTCTTCCTCCACTTCCTCCTCCTCTTCCTCCTCTTCCTCCTCTCTCTCCTCTTCCTCCACTTCCTCCTCTTCCTCCTCTCTCTCCTCTTCCTCCTCTCTCTCCTCTTCCTTCTCTCTCTCCTCTTCCTCCTCTCTCTCCTCTTCCTCCTCTCTCTCCTCTTCCTCCTCTCTCTCCTCTTCCTTCTCTCTCCATCATCATCATCAGCTGGCTCCGGTCACGTGACGTGCCGCGATCACGTGACGGTGTAATCCTCGTCCTCGCGCTCAGGATCGGAGCTAAAATGGCGGAGCTGAAGAGCGGGATCTTCGCCAAAAATGTGCAGAAAAGAATCAACCGCGCGCAGGAGAAGGTGAGTCCCAGTACCGGGTCTGGACCGGGTCTGGACCTGGCCTGGACCTGGCCTGGACCGAGTCTGGACCTGGCCTGGACCTGGCCTGGACCTGGCCTGGACCGGGTCTGGACGTGAACGTCTTTTGGTCTTTCGGTTGTGCCTGGTTTGACGCGCTTTGGTTCGGTTAGTCTCGGGTCTGTGGCTGCGTGCGTCACGTAACCGCGCGGTCTCTGTCCGTGGTGCTGAAGCAGCGGGAGCTCAGAGCTCAGCTCGGCCCTGACTCGGCCCTGACTCGGCCCTGACTCGGCCCTGACTCGGCCCTGACTCGGGTCTGACTCGGGTCTGACTCGGGTCTGACTCGGGTCTGACTCGGTTCGGTTTGGTTCGGGTTTCCCCTCCCCCCGCAAGGTCAGGCCTGTACGCCATGACGTCACAGCACCACAAAAGGCAGCGTGAGAGCCGGAAGAAGACACGGACTCTTCCTCCTCCTCTCCTCCACACCTCCTTCTCCTCCTCCTCCTCTCTTCCTCCTCTTCTCCTCCTCCTCCTCTCCTCTCCTCCTCCTCCTCTCTTCCTCCTCTCTTCCTCCTCTCCTCCTCCTCCTCTTCATCCTCCTCTCTTCCTCCTCTCCTCCTCCTCCTCCTCCTCCTCCTCCTCCTCTCTTCCTCCTCTCCTCCTCCTCCTCCTCCTCCTCTCTTCCTCCTCTTTTCCTCCTCTCCTCCTCCTCCTCCTCCTCTCTTCCTCCTCTCGTCCTCCTCTCCTCCTCCTCCTCCTCCTCCTCCTCTCTTCCTCCTCTCCACCTCCTCCTCCTCTTCATCCTCCTCTCTTCCTCCTCTCCTCCTCCTCCTCCTCCTCCTCTCTTCATCCTCTCCTCCTCTTCTCCTCCTCCTGCTCCTCTCCTCCTCTTTTCCTCCCTCTTCCTCCTCTCTTCCTCCTCTCCTCTTCTCCTCCTCCTCTCTTCCTCCCTCTCTTCCTCCTCTCCTCTCCTCCTCCTCCTCTCCTCCTCCTCTCCTCCTCCTCCTCCTCTCCTCCCCCTCTCTTCCGCTCCTCCTCCTCCTCCTCTCTTCTTCCTCTCTTCCTCCTCTCATCCTCCTCCCCTCCTCCTCTCCTCCTCACCTCCTCCTCCTCCTCCTCCTCCTCCTCTCTTCCTCCTCTCTTCCTCCTCTCCTCCTCCTCCTCTCTTCCTCCTCTCCTCCTCTCCTCCTCCTCCTCCTCCTCTCTCCTCCTCTCCTCCTCCTCTCCTCCTCCTCTCTTCCTCCTCTTTTCCTCCTCTCCTCCTCTCTTCCTCCTCTCCTTCTCCTCCTCCTCCTCTCCTCCTCTCCTCCTCCTCTTCTCCTCCTCTCTTCCTCTTTTCCTCCTCTCTTCCTCCTCTCCTCCTCCTCTCCTTCTCCTCCTCCTCTCCTACTCCTCTTCTCCTCCTCTCCTCCTCCTCCTCCTCTCTTCCTCCTCTCTTCCTCCTCTCCTCCTACTCCTCCTCCTCTCTTCCTCCTCTCTTCCTCCTCTCCTCCTCCTCCTCCTCCTCTTCATCCTCCTCTCTTCCTCCTCTCCTCCTCCTCCTCCTCCTCCTCTCCTCCTCCTCCTCCTCCTCTCCTCCTCCTCCTCCTCCTCTCTTCCTCCTCTCTTCCTCCTCTCCTCCTCCTCCTCCTCCTCTCTTCCTCCTCTCTTCCTCCTCTCCTCCTCTCTCCTCCTCCTCCTCCTCCTCTCTTCCTCCTCTCCTCCTCCTCCTCCTGTTCCTCCTCCTCTCTTCCTCCTCTCCTCCTCCTCCTCCTCCTCCTCCTCCTCCTCTCTTCATCCTCTCCTCCTCTTCTCCTCCTCCTGCTCCTCTCCTCCTCTCTTCCTCCCTCTTCCTCCTCTCTTCCTCCTCTCCTCTTCTCCTCCTCCTCTCTTCCTCCTCTCTTCCTCCTGTCTTCCTCCTCCTCCTCCTCTCTTCCTCCTCTCCTCCTCCTCCTCCTCTCTTCCTCCTCTCTTCCTCTCCTCCTCCTCCTCTCTTCTTCCTCTCTTCCTCCTCTCATCCTCCTCACCTCCTCCTCTTCTCCTCCTCACCTCCTCCTCCTCCTCTCTTCCTCCTCTCTTCCTCCTCTCTTCCTCCTCTCCTCCTCCTCCTCTCTTCCTCCTCTCCTCCTCTTCTCCTCTCCTCCTCCTCCTGTCTTCCTCCTCTCCCCCTCCTCTTCTCCTCTCCTCCTCCTCCTCACCTCCTCCTCCTCCTCTCTTCCTCCTCTCTTCCTCCTCTCCTCCTCTCCTCCTCCTCTCCTCCTCCTCTCCTCTCCTCCTCCTCTCTTCCTCCTCCTCCTCCTCTCTTCCTCCTCTCTTCCTCCTCTTCTCCTCTCTTCCTCCTCCTCCTCCTCTCTTCCTCCTCTCTTCCTCCTCTCCTCTTCCTCCTCTCCTTCTCTCCTCTCCTCCTCCTCTCCTCCTCCTTTCCTTCTCCTCCTCCTCCTCTCCTCCTCTTAGGGTTCGGGTTAGTTAGGGTTAAGGTTAGTTAGGGTTAGTTAGCGTTAGTTAGGGTTCGGGTTAGTTAGGGTTAGTTAAGGTGAGTTAGGGTTAGTTAGGGTTAGGGTTAGTTAAGGTTAGTTAGGGTTAGTTAGGGTTAGGGTTAGTTAAGGTTAGTTAGGGTTAGTTAGGGTTCGGGTTAGTTAGGGTTAGTTAAGGTTAGTTAAGGTTAGTTAGGGTTAGGGTTAGTTAGGGTTAGGGTTAGTTAGGGTTAGGGTTAGTTAAGGTTAGTTAGGGTTAGTTAGAGTTGGTTAGGGTTAGTTAGGGTTCGTTAAGGTTAGTTAGGGTTAGTTAGGGTTAGTTAGGTTTAGGGTTAGTTAGGGTTAGTTAAGGTTAGTTAGGGTTAGTTAGGGTTAGGGTTAGTTAGGGTTAGGGTTAGTTAGGGTTAGTTAGGGTTAGGGTTAGTTAGGGTTCGTTAGTGTTAGTTAGGGTTAGGGTTAGTTTGGGTTAGTTAGGGTTAATTAAGGTTAGTTAAAGTTAGTTAGGGTTAGGGTTAGTTAGGGTTAGGGTTAGTTAGGGTTAGTTAAGGTTAGTTAGGGTTAGTTAGGGTTAGGGTTAGTTAGGGTTAGGGTTAGTTAGGGTTAGTTAGGGTTAGTTAGGGTTCGTTAGTGTTAGTTAGGGTTAGGGTTAGTTAGGGTTAGGGTTAGTTAAGGTTAGTTAGGGTTAGTTAGGGTTAGGGTTAGTTAGGGTTAGGGTTAGTTAGGGTTAGTTAAGGTTAGTTAGGGTTAGTTAGGGTTAGTTAGGGTTAGTTAGGGTTAGTTAAGGTTAGTTAGGGTTAGTTAGGGTTAGTTAGGGTTAGGGTTAGTTAGGGTTAGTTAAGGTTAGTTAGGGTTAGTTAGGGTTAGGGTTAGTTAGGGTTAGGGTTAGTTAGGGTTAGTTAGGGTTAGGGTTAGTTAGGGTTCGTTAGTGTTAGTTAGGGTTAGGGTTAGTTTGGGTTAGTTAGGGTTAGTTAAGGTTAGTTAGGGTTAGTTAGGGTTAGGGTTAGTTAGGTTTAGGGTTAGTTAGGGTTAGTTAAGGTTAGTTAGGGTTAGTTAGGGTTAGGGTTAGTTAGGGTTAGGGTTAGTTAGGGTTAGTTAGGGTTAGGGTTAGTTAGGGTTCGTTAGTGTTAGTTAGGGTTAGGGTTAGTTAGGGTTAGGGTTAGTTAAGGTTAGTTAGGGTTAGTTAGGGTTAGGGTTAGTTAGGGTTAGGGTTAGTTAAGGTTAGTTAGGGTTAGTGTTAGTTAGGGTTAGTTAAGGTTAGTTAGGGTTAGGGTTAGTTAAGGTTAGTTAGGGTTAGTTAGGGTTAGTTAGGGTTAGTTAAGGTTAGTTAGGGTTAGTTAGGGTTAGTTAAGGTTAGTTAGGGTTAGTTAAGGTTAGTTAGGGTTAGTTAAGGTTAGTTAGGGTTAGTTAGGGTTAATTAGGGTTAGGATTCGGTGAATATGCGTAAGCAAAGGTGACGTGGGGAATCTCCAAAACTTTCAAAAAATGTATAATGTGTTTCTTGTTAAAGGGTTAGGGTTGATATATTGTTTTTGCTAAAATTATCATTATTTTTCTTCTTCTGCTCTTCGAGCTCTAATTTAAAACTCACCAAATTTTGCCCAAAATTCAGTGGCAAGTGGCAAAACTGTGATAAAATATGTTGCACATGTGGGTCTAAAAACCTGGTGCGTTGCAAAAGTCAAAATACATTGCGCCTATGGGAGACGTCACGATGTAAAGTTTGTCGTACAGTCACGAAATTCGCTACAGACATTCCTCATGTGAAGACAGAAAAAAATATTATTATGGCCACACTCATCATTTTCACTCATGTCATATTTGAACGAACTCCTCTGAAGGCGGCGCCGGGTCACCCGGGGGAACGCCGGGTCACCCGGGGGAGCGCCGGGTCACCCGGGGGAGCTCCGGGTCACCCGGGGGAGCTCCGGGTCACCCGGGGGAGCGCCGGGGTTATTTTGTTTTTTGATTACTTATGTGAAGTGACCTTTGACCTTTGCAGGTTTTACAGAAACTGGGAAAAGCCGACGAAACAAAAGACGAACAGTTTGAACAAATCGTGATCAACTTCAGACGACAAGAGGTTTGTCCTGCACCACCCCCTCCTCTCCTCTCTCCTCATCCTCTCTCCTCCTCCTCCTCTCTCCTCCTCCTCCTCTCCTCCTTCTCCCCTCCTCTCTCCTCCTCCTCTCTCTCCTCCTCCTCCTCCTCCTCTCCTCTCTCCTCCTCCTCCTCTCCTCCTTCTCCCCTCCTCCTCCTCCTCTCTCTCCTCTTCCTCCTCTCTCCTCTCTCTCCTCTTCCTCCTCTCCTCTCTCCTCCTCCTTCTCCCCTCCTCCTCCTCTCTCTCTCCTCTTCCTCCTCTCCTCCTCTCCTCCTCTCCTCCTTTCCTCCTCTCCTCCTCCTCTCTTCCTCCTCTCCTCCTCCCCTCTCCTCTTCCTCTCCTCCTCCTCCTCTCTCTCCTCTTCCTCCTCTTCCTCCTCCTCTCTTCCTCCTCTTCCTCCTCTTCCTCCTCCTCTCCTCCTCCTCCTCTCTTTCTCCTCTCTTCCTCCTTTCCTCCTCTCTCCTCCTCCTCTCCTCTCTTTCCTCCTCTCTTCCTCCTCTCCTCCTCCTCTCTTCCTCCTCTCTTCCTCCTCTCCTCCTCCTCTCCTCCTCCTCCTCTCTCTCCTCTTCCTCCTCCTCTCTTCCTCCTCTCTCTCCTCTTCCTCCTCTCTTCCTCCTCTCCTCCTCCTCTCCTCTCCTTTTCCTCCTCTCTTCCTCCTCTCCTCCTCCTCTCTTCCTCCTCTCTTCCTCCTCTCCTCCTCCTCCTCTCTTCCTCCTCTCCTCCTCCTCTCTTCCTCCTCTCCTCCTCCTCTCCTCCTCCTCCTCTCTCTCCTCTTCCTCCTCCTCTCTTCCTCCTCTTCCTCCTCTTCCTCCTCCTCTCCTCCTCTCTTCCTCCTCCTCTCCTCCTCCTCCTCTCCTCCTCCTCTCCTCCTCCTCTCTTCCTCCTCTCTTCCTCCTCTCCTCCTCCTCCTCTCTTCCTCCTCTCCTCCTCCTCTCTTCCCCCTCTCCTCCTCCTCTCTTCCTCCTCTCCTCCTCCTCCTCTTCCTCCTCCTCTCTTCCTCCTCTCTCTCCTCCTCCTCCTCTCTTCCTCCTCTCTCTCCTCTTCCTCCTCTCTTCCTCCTCCTCTCCTCCTCATCCTCTCTTCCTCCTCTCCTCCTCCTCTCTTCCTCCTCTCCTCCTCTCCTCTCTTCCTCCTCTCTTCCTCCTCCTCTCCTCCTCCTCCTCTCTTCCTCCTCTCCTCCTCTCTTCCTCCTCTCCTCCTCTCCTCTCTTCCTCCTCTCTTCCTCCTCTCCTCCTCTCCTCCTCCTCTCCTCCTCTCCTCCTCTCTTCCTCCTCTCTTCCTTTCCTCTCTCCTCTTCCTCTCTTTCGTTCTAACTTCTTCTTCTTCAGTCTGAAGGTTCTCGTCTTCAGCGGGAGATGAAGAATTACATGTTGGCCATTAAAGGTGAGTCCCCTGATTGGTTGCTGTGAGTCATGTGTTCTGTGTTCTGATTGGTTGCTGTGAGTCATGTGTTCTGTGTTCTGATTGGTTGCTGTGAGTCATGTGTTCTGTGGTCTGTGTTCTGATTGGCTGCTGTGAGTCATGTGTGCTGTGTTCTGATTGGTTGCTGTGAGTCATGTGTTCTGTGTTCTGTGTTCTGATTGGTTGCTGTGAGTCATGTGTTCTGTGTTCTGATTGGTTGCTGTGAGTCATGTGTTCTGTGTTCTGATTGGTTGCTGTGAGTCATGTGTTCTGTGTTCTGATTGGTTGCTGTGAGTCATGTGGTCTGTGTTCTGTGTTCTGATTGGCTCTCGTCCCTCAGGGATGCAGCAGGCCTCCATAAACCTGACCCAGAGTCTCCACGAGGTCTACGAGCCCGACTGGCACGGCAAGGACGATGTGGTGCTTATCGGCAAGGTACTTCCTGCAGACCGGGTCCAGACCGGGTTTGGACCTGGTTTAGGCTGGGTTTAGGCCTGGTTTAGGCCAGGTTTGGACCTGGTTTAGTCCTGGTTTAGTCCTGGTTTAGTCCTGGTTTAGTCCTGGTTTATCTGGGTCTCTGTGCTCAGGACTGTGACGCGCTCTGGGAGGATTTTCATAATAAGATCGTGGACTCGACGCTGTTGAACCTCGACGCTTATCTGACGCAGTTCCCCGACCTGAAGGTGAGGGGGGGTTACTCTGGTTACCCTGGTTACCCTGGTTACAATGGTTACAATGGTTACCGTGGTTACTCTGGTTACCGTGGTTACCGTGTCTCACGCTTATTCCGGCGCAGACGCGAGTGGCGAAGAGGAGCCGTAAACTCATTGACTACGACAGCGCTCGACACCACGTGGAGACGCTGCAGGTGCAAGGACTGAAGAACGACCGCAAGATGATGAAGGTACCACCGGGAGGGCATCTGACACACGGGAGGGCATCTGACGCACGGGAGGGCATCTGACGCGCGGGAGGGCATCTGACGCGCGGGAGGGCATCTGACACACGGGAGGGCATCTGACATACGGGGAGGGCATCTGACACACAGGGAGGGCATCTGACTCTTTGTGTTTCAGGCAGAGGAGGAGCTGAAAAAGGCTCAAAGAGTTTTCGAGGATCTGAATGTCGGACTCCAGGATGAACTCCCCACACTGTGGGACAGGTGAGGTCAGGGGTCAGATGGGGTCAGAGGGGGTCAGGGGTCAGTCAGAGGTTGGGGTCAGAGGGGGTCAGAGGTCACAGGGGGTCAGAGGTTAGGGTTCAGTCAGAGGTTAGGGGTCAGAGATCAGAGGGGGTCATAGGTCAGAGGGGGTCATGGGTCAGAGGTCAGAGGGGGTCAGAGGTCAGAGGGTGTCATGGGTCAGAGGTCAGAGGGGGTCAGAGGTCAGGGGTCAGTCAGAGGTTAAGGGTCAGGGGTCAGAGGGGGTCAGAGGTCAGAGGGGGTCAGAGGGCCTGGGTCAGAGATCAGAGGGGGTCAGAGGTCAGAGGGGGTCAGAGGTCAGAGGGGGGTCAGAGGTCAGAGGGGGTCAGAGATCAGAGGGGGTCATAGGTCAGAGGGGGTCATGGGTCAGAGGTCAGAGGAGGTCCAGAGGGTCAGAGGTCAGAGGGGGTCGGAGAGGGGCCAGAGGTCAGAGGTCAGGGATGAACTCCCCACACTGTGGGACAGGTGAAGTCAGGGGTCAGATGGGGTCAGAGGGGGTCAGAGGTCAGAGGGGGTCAGAGGTCAGAGGGGGTCAGAGGTCAGAGGGAGTCAGAGGTCAGGGGTCAGTCAGAGGTTAGGGGTCAGGGGTCAGAGGTCAGAGGGGGTCAGAGGTCATGGGTCAGAGATCAGAGGGGGTCAGAGGTCAGGGTTCAGTCAGAGGTTAGGGGTCAGGGGTCAGAGGTCAGAGGGGGTCAGAGGTCAGAGGGGGTCATGGGTCAGAGGTCAGAGGGGGTCAGATGTCATGGGTCAGAGGTCAGAGGAGGTCAGAGGGGGTCAGAGGTCAGGGGTCAGAGGTCAGGGGTCAGAGGGGGTCAGAGGTCAGAGATTCACTGTTATTGATTTTTGTTTCAGTCGTGTCCAGTTTTACATCGACACTTTCAAAAGCGTCACAACACTTGAAGCAAAATTCCACCGAGAAATTTCTGTGGTGAGATACACACACACACTATACACACACACACTATACACACACACACTATACACACACACACTATACACACACACACTATACACACACACTATACACACACACACTATACACACACACACTATACACACACACTATACACACACACTATACACACACACTATACACACACACTATACACACACACTATACACACACACTATACACACACACACTATACACACACACTATACACACACACACTATACACACACACTATACACACACACACTATACACACACACTATACACACACACACTATACACACACACTATACACACACACACTATACACACACACTATACACACACACACTATACACACACACTATACACACACACACACACACTATACACACACACTATACACACACACACTATACACACACACTACACACACACTATACACACACACTATACACACACACACTATACACACACACACTATACACACACACACTATACACACACACACTATACACACACACTATACACACACACACTATACACACACACACTATACACACACACACTATACACACACACTATACACACACACACTATACACACACACACTATACACACACACTATACACACACACTATACACACACACTATACACACACACACTATACACACACACACTATACACACACACACTATACACACACACTATACACACACACTATACACACACACACTATACACACACACTATACACACACACTATACACACACACACTATACACACACACACTATACACACACACTATACACACACACTATACACACACACACTATACACACACACACTATACACACACACTATACACACACACACTATACACACACACTATACACACACACTATACACACACACACTATACACACACACACTATACACACACTATACACACACACACTATACACACACACTATACACACACACACTATACACACACACTATACACACACACTATACACACACTATACACACACACTATACACACACACTATACACACACACTATACACACACACACTATACACACACACTATACACACACACACTATACACACACACACTATACACACACACACTATACACACACACTATACACACACACTATACACACACACACTATACACACACACTATACACACACACTATACACACACACTATACACACACACTATACACACACACTATACACACACACACACACTATACACACACACACTATACACACACACTATACACACACACTATACACACACACACTATACACACACACTATACACACACACACTATACACACACACTATACACACACACTATACACACACACACTATACACACACACTATACACACACACTATACACACACACTATACACACACACTATACACACACACACTATACACACACACTATACACACACACACTATACACACACACTATACACACACACACTATACACACACACTATACACACACACTATACACACACACACTATACACACACACTATACACACACACTATACACACACACACTATACACACACACACTATACACACACACACTATACACACACTATACACACACACACTATACACACACACACTACACACACACTATACACACACACACTATACACACACACACTATACACACACACACACTATACACACACACTATACACACACTATACACACACTATACACACACACTATATACACACACACACTATACACACACACACTATACACACACACTATACACACACACACTATACACACACACTATACACACACACTATACACACACACTATACACACACACACACACTATACACACACACACTATACACACACACTATACACACACACACTATACACACACACACTATACACACACACTATACACACACACACTATACACACACACTATACACACACACTATACACACACACACTATACACACACACACTATACACACACACACTATATACACACACACTATACACACACACACACTATACACACACACACTATATACACACACACTATACACACACACACTATACACACACACACACTATACACACACACACTATACACACACACACTATACACACACACTATACACACACACTATACACACACACACACTATACACACACACACTATACACACACACTATACACACACACTATACACACACACACTATACACACACTATACACAAACACACTATACACACACACTATACACACACTATACACACACACACTATACACACACACACTATACACACACACTGTACACACACACACTATACACACACTATACACACACACTATACACACACACTATACACACACACATTATACACACACACTATACACACACACACTATACACACACACACACACTATACACACACACTATACACACACACACTATACACACACACTATACACATACACACTATATACACACACTATACACACTATATACACACACACTATATACACACACACTATACACACACACACTATACACACACACTATATACACACTATACACACACACACTATACACACACACTATATACACACTATATACACACACACTATATACACACAGACACTTTATACACACACACACCATATACACACACACTATACACACACACACTATACACACACTCACACTATATCCACACACACTATATACACACACACACACTATATACACATACACTATACACACATACTATATACACACACACTATATACACATGCACACTATATACACACACTATATAAACACACTATATACACACACACACACACACTATACACACACACACTATATACACACACTATATACACACACTATATACACACACACACAATATACACACACTATACACACACACTATACACACACACTATACACACACTATACACACACACTATATACAAACACACTATACACACACACTATATACACACACTATACACACACACTATACACACACACACTATGCACATACACACTATACACACACACTATATACACACACACTATATACACACACACTATACACACACACATTATACACACACACACTATATACACACACTATATACACACTATATACACACACACTATATACACATACTATACACACACACTATATACACACACTATACACACACACTATATACACACACTATATACACACACACTATACACACACTATACACACACACACTATATACACACACTACACACACTATACACACACACACTATATACACACACTATACACATACACACTATACACACACACTATATACACACACTATATACACACACACTATACACACACTATACACACACACACACTATATACACACACTATACACATACACACTATACACACACACTATATACACACACACTATACACACACACTATATACACACACTATATACACACACACTATACACACACTATACACACACACACTATATACACACACTACACACACTGTACACACACACACTATACACACACACAATATACACACACACTATATACACACACTATATACACACACATTATACACACACTATACACACACACACTATATACACACACTACACACACTATACACACACACACTATACACACACACTATATACACACTATATACACACACACTATATACACACACTATATACACACACACTATATACATACACACTATACACACACACACTATACACACACACTATATACACACTATATACACACACACTATACACACACACTATATACACACTATATACACACACTATACACACACACACTATATACACACACTATATACACACTATATACACACACACTATATACATACACACTATACACACACACACTATACACACACACTATATACACACTATATACACACACACTATACAGACACTATACACACACACACTATACACACACTATATACACACACACTATACACACACACACTATACACACACACACTATATACACACAGTATACACACACTATACACACACACTATACACACACACACTATACACACACACACACTATACACACACTATACACACACACTATACACACACACACTATACACACACACACTATACACACACTATACACACACACTATACACACACTATACACACACACACTATACACACACACACACTATACACACACACTATACACACACACACTATACACACACACTATATACACACACACTATACACACACACACTATACACACACACACTATATACACACACACTATACACACACACTATACACACACACACTATACACACACACACTATACACACACACACACTATACACACACACACACTATACACACACACAATATACACACACACTATACACACACACTATACACACACACACACTATACACACACACACTATACACACACACTATATACACACACACTATACACACACACTATACACACACACTATACACACACTATACACACACACACACACACTACACACACACACGCTATACACACACACACACTATACACACACACACGCTATACACACACACACTATACACACACACTATACACACACACACTATACACACACACACACACACTATACACACACACACACTATACACACACACACTATACACACACACTATACACACACACTATACACACACACACTATACACACACACACTATACACACACACTATATACACACACACTATACACACACACACTATACACACACTATACACACACACACTATACACACACACTATACACACACACACTATACACACACACTATACACACACACACACACACACACACAGACACACACACTATACACACACACTATACACACACACTATACACACACACATTATACACACACACTATACACACACACACTATACACACACACACACACTATACACACACACTATACACACACACACTATACACACACACTATACACATACACACTATATACACACACTATACACACTATATACACACACACTATATACACACACACTATACACACACACACTATACACACACACTATATACACACTATACACACACACACTATACACACACACTATATACACACTATACACACACACACTATATACACTGGACACTTTATACACACACACACTATACACACACACTATACACACACACACTATACACACACTCACACTATATCCACACACACTATATACACACACACACACTATATACACATACACTATACACACATACTATATACACACACACTATATACACATGCACACTATATACACACACTATATAAACACACTATATACACACACACACACACTATACACACACACACTATATACACACACTATATACACACACTATATACACACACACACAATATACACACACTATACACACACACTATACACACACACTATATACACACACTATACACACACACTATATACAAACACACTATACACACACACTATATACACACACTATACACACACACTATACACACACACACTATGCACATACACACTATACACACACACTATATACACACACACTATATACACACACACTATACACACACACATTATACACACACACACTATATACACACACTATATACACACTATATACACACACACTATATACACATACTATACACACACACTATATACACACACTATACACACACACTATATACACAAACTATATACACACACACTATACACACACTATACACACACACACTATATACACACACTACACACACTATACACACACACACTATATACACACACTATACACACACACACTATACACACACACACACTATACACACACACTATACACACACACACACTATACACACACACTATATACACACACACTATACACACACACACACTATACACACACACACTATACACACACACTATACACACACTATACACACACACACTATACACACACACACTATACACACACACACACTATACACACACACACACTATACACACACACTATATACACATACACTATACACACACACACTATACACACGCACACTATACACACACACACTATACACACACACTATATACACACACACTATACACACACACTATACACACACACACTATACACACACACACTATACACACACACACACACACTACACACACACACGCTATACACACACACACTATACACACACACACGCTATACACACACACACTATACACACACACTATACACACACACACTATACACACACACACACACTATACACACACACACACTATACACACACACTATACACACACACTATACACACACACTATACACACACACACACTATACACACACACTATACACACACACTATATACACACACACTATACACACACACACTATACACACACTATACACACACACACTATACACACACACTATACACACACACACTATACACACACACACTATACACACACACTGTACACACACACACTATACACACACACTGTACACACACACTATACACACACACTATACACACACACATTATACACACACTATACACACACACTATACACACACACACACACTATACACACACACTATACACACACACACTATACACACACACTATACACACACACTATATACACACACTATACACACTATATACACACACACTATATACACACACACTATACACACACACACTATACACACACACTATATACACACTATACACACACACACTATACACACACTATATACACACTATATACACACACACTATATACACACAGACACTTTATACACACACACACCATATACACACACACTATACACACACACACTATACACACACTCACACTATATCCACACACACTATATACACACACACACACTATATACACATACACTATACACACATACTATATACACACACACTATATACACATGCACACTATATACACACACTATATAAACACACTATATACACACACACACACACACTATACACACACACACTATATACACACACTATATACACACACTATATACACACACACACAATATACACACACTATACACACACACTATACACACACACTATATACACACACTATACACACACACTATATACAAACACACTATACACACACACTATATACACACACTATAAACACACACACACTATATACACACACACAATACACACTATACACACTCTATATACACACACACTATATACACACACACTATACACACACACACTATACACACACACACTATATACACACACTATATACACACTATACACACACACTATATACACACACTATACACACACACTATATACACACACTATACACACACACTATATACACACACTATATACACACACACTATACACACACTATACACACACACACTATACACACACACTACACACACTATACACACACACACTATACACACACACTATATACACACACTATACACACACACTATATACACACACTATACACACACACTATATACACACTATACACACACACACACTATATACACACACACTATACACACACACTATATACACACACTATACACACACACTATATACACACACTATACACACACACTATATACACACACTATACACACACACTCTATATACACACACTACACACACTGTACACACACACACTATACACACACACAATATACACACACACTATATACACACACTATATACACACACATTATACACACACTATACACACACACTATATACACACACTACACACACTATACACACACACTATATACACACTATATACACACACACTATATACACACACTATATACACACACACTATATACATACACACTATACACACACACACTATACACACACACTATATACACACTATATACACACACACTATACACACACACTATATACACACTATATACACACACTATACACACACTATATACACACACTATATACACACTATATACACACACACTATATACATACACACTATACACACACACACTATACACACACACTATATACACACTATATACACACACACTATACAGACACTATACACACACACACTATACACACACTATATACACACACACTATACACACACACTATACACACACACTATATACACACACTATACACATACACACTATACACACACACTATATACACACACACTATACACACACACACTATACACACACACACTATATACACACACTATACACACTATATACACACACACTATACACACACACACTATACACACACACTATATACACACTATACACACACACACTATACACACACACTATATACACACTATATACACACACACTATATACACACAGACACTTTATACACACACACACCATATACACACACACTATACACACACACACTATACACACACTCACACTATATCCACACACACTATATACACACACACACTATATACACATACACTATACACACATACTATATACACACACACTATATACACATGCACACTATATACACACACTATATAAACACACTATATACACACACACACACACTATACACACACACACTATATACACACACTATATACACACTATATACACACACAATATACACACACTATACACACACACTATACACACACACTATATACACACACTATACACACACACTATATACAAACACACTATACACACACACTATATACACAAACACTATATACACACACTATACACATACACACTATACACACACACTATATACACACACACTATACACACACACACTATACACACACACTATATACACACACACTATACACACACACTATACACACACACTATATACACACACACTCTACACACACACACACTATATACACACAGACACTTTATACACACACACCATATACACACACACTATACACACACACACTATACACACACTCACACTATATACACACACACTATATACACACACACACACACTATTTACACATGCACTATACACACACACTATATACACACACACTATATACACATGCACACTATATACACACACTATATAAACACACTATATACACACACACACTATACACACACACACTATATACACACACTATATACACACACTATATACACACACACACTATACACACACTATACACACACACTATATACACACACTATACACACACACTATACACACACACTATATACACACACTATACACACACACTATATACACACACACTATACACACACACTATATACACAAACACTATACACACACACTATATTCACACACTATACACACACACTATACACACACACAATATACACACACTATACACACACACTATATACAGACACACTATACACACACACTATATACACACACTATACACACACACTATACACGCACACTATATACACACACACTATACACACACACTATACACACTCACACACTATATACACACACACACTTTATACACACACACACACACCATATACACACACTATACACACACACTATACACACACACACACTATATACACACACTACACACACACACACACACACTATACACACACACTATATACACACACTATATACACACACACTATACACACACACTATACACACACTATATACACACACTTTATACACACACACTATACACACTATACACACACGATACACACACACTATATATATACACACATACACTATACACACACTATATACACACACTATACACACACACTACACACACACTCTATACACACACACGATACACAAACACTATATACACACACTATATATATACACACACACTATATACACACATTATATACACACACTATATACCCACACACTATATACACACACACTATATACACGCACACACACACACTATATACACACACTATATACACACATACACACTATATATACACACACACACTATCCTCACACACTATATACACACACACTATATACACACACACACTATACACACACACTCTACAAACACACTATACACACACTATATACACCCACTATATATACACACACACTATATACACACACTATATATACACACACACTATAAACACACACACTATATACACACACTCTATACACACACACTATATACACACACACACTATACACATACACACACACTATATATACACACACACTTTAAACACACACTCTATATACACACACTATATAGAGACACTATATACACACACACACTATATACACACACACTATATACACACACACTATATACATACACTATATACACACACACTATATATACACACACACTATATACACACACACTATATACACACACACACTATATACACACACTATATATACACATACACACTATATACACACACACTATATATACACACTATATACACACACACTATATATACACACACACACACTATACACACACACACTCTACAAACACACTATACACACACTATAAACACACACACTATATACACACACTCTATACACACACACACTATATACACACACACACTCTATACACACACACTATATAGACACACTGTATACACACACACACACACTATATACACACACACTATATACACACACACCATATACACACACTATATACACACATACTATATACACACACACGATATACACACACACACGATATACACACACTATACACACACACACTATACACACACTATACACACACACTCTATACACACACACACACTATACACACACACTATATACACACACTATACACACACTATACACACACACATTATACACACACACACACTATATACACACACACACACTATACACACACACACTCACTATACACACACACTATACACACACACACTATACACACACACACTATATACACACTATACACACACACTATATACACACACACTATACACACACATTATATACACACACACTATATACACACACTATACACACACACTATACACACATACACTATACACACACACTATACACACAAACACTATATACACACACACTATATACACAAAAATTATACACACACACACTATACACACACACTATATACACACACACTATACAGACACACTATACACACAGTATATACACACACACTATATACAGACACATTACACACACACTATACATACACTATACACACACACTATATACACACACTATACACACACACACTCTACAAACACACTATACACACACTATATATATACACACACTATAAACACACACTCTATACACACACACACTATATACACACACACACTCTATACACACACACTATATAGACACACTATATACACACACACACACTATATACACACACACTATATACACACACACTATATACACACACTATATACACACATACTATATACACACACACGATATACACGCACACACGATATACACACACTATACACACACACACTATACACACACTATACACACACACACTATACACACACACTCTATACACACACACTATACACACACACTATATACACACACTATACACACACTATACACACACACACTTTACACACACACACTATATACACACACACACTATACACACACACACTCACTATACACACACACTATACACACACACACTATACACACACACACTATATACACACTATACACACACACTATATACACACACACTATACACACATTATATACACACACACTATATACACACACTATACACACACACACTATACACACATACACTATACACACACACTATACACACAAACACTATATACACACACACTATATACACAAAAATTATACACACACACACTATACACACAGTTTATGCACACACACTGTATACACACACACTATATACACACACACTATACACACACACACACTATATACACACACTATATACACACACACTATCCACACATACACTATACACACACACTATATACACACACACTATACAGACACACTCTATACACACAGTATATACACTAGAGTTGGGCGGTATCCAAATTTTGATACCGTTAAACCGTCTCCACATTTTCCCGGGGTATACGGTATTACCGTTGCTAAGGCTAAAAAAAAAATAAAAATAAAAAACACTTCGTAGCACTAAGGTGGAGTCCGCTGGCCAAATGGCAGCTGCACTTATACCGTTTAGAAACAGAAAAGCATTACATAGGCCGAATGATACTGAAAACATAACAAAACATGTACAAAATTAGTAACTTTTATTAACAAAAAGTGCAAATACAGCAGTCAACCGACAGAACGAAATAACACATTGTCTGTGGGCTAAAGCCCACTTCCAGTACAGTAATCTATAGGCTACAGTAATTAAATGAAAACACAGCCCTATAGAATCCAGCACTCACAGGCTTATCAAATAACACAAATTAGATTAAATAACAAAGGCAGTAACAAACCAACAAGAATCAAATAAATAAAATACTTGATCTTATCAAATAAGAAAATCTGAACAATAAACAGGCTAACAAGACCGAAAATGTGCATATGAGAACGCAGCGGAAATGCTCGTTTGTATATTTTTAAAACATATTAACATGAATCAAATAAATTAAAAGTACAACTATACAACATTTCAAACCGTTTTTGTACGTCAGAAAAAGCCACTCCTTATTGAAAATAAAATGATTAAGCTATTGAATGTTTTTCGCCAGAAAAACCAGCATGTTCACTTTTTCCGGCTTGAGTAGGGCACGTTGTGGGTTGACAACTTTGCCCGCGGTGCTGAAGACCCGTTCCGATGGAGAGCTTGTGGCACAAACGCACAGGTATTTTCGGGCAACCCGCGACATTAAAGGAAAGCGCCCGACTCCATTGGATTTCCACCAAAGAAGCGGGTCTTCATCTCCCGGAATAACAGCCTCGCGACAATATGCAGTTGTCTCTGCTTCTGCTCGCTCCTCTACAGTGCCGACCGGATCTGCCTGGCTCTCCCTTGTCATTTGGCCGAAATCCGAAATGCTGCCAAATTGCAGACGTGTTTTTCTTTGGGACCAACTCCTTCTCCTTTCGGAGCGGTAATGTCACGTGACTACGCAACATCCAGGAACTTAAGAGCAACATTACACTATAACATAGTAATATTGGTTTTAAACTGTAATAGTATTAAATTAACAAACACAACCACACAAACATAAGTGCTGAAAAAACACTCTTTATTTAGGCATTAAATCAATTATAGTTAATATTATATTAGGGCAAGATTTTTTTTAATGACGGTAATGAATCTGATACCGTGGCTATTTTTAGATACCGCGGGAAACCTTATTACCGTATTACCGCCCAACCCTAATATACACACACACTATATACAGACACATTACACACACACTATACATACACTATACACACACACTATATACACACACTATATGCACACACACACTATATACACACACTATATGCACACACACACTATATACACACACTATATACACACACACTACACACACACACTCTATACACACACTATATACACACTATATACACACACACTATATACACACACACTATATACACACTATACACACACACAATACACACAGTATATGTACACACACTGTATACACACACACTATATACACACACTATATACAGTGATGGCCGAAAGTATTGGCACCCCTGCAATCCTGTCCTATAATACTCAATTTCTTCCAGAAAATGATTGCAATCACAAATGCTTTGGCATTAATATCTTCATTTATTTTTCTTGCAATGAAAAAACACAAAAGAGAATGAAAAAAAGTCAAATCAAATATTATTTTACACAAAATTCAACAAATGGGCTGGACAAAAGTATTGGCACCCTCAGCCTAATATTTGGTAGCACAACCTTTAGACAAAATAACTGTGAACAACCGCTTCCGGTAACCATCAGTGAGTTTATTACAACGCTCTGCTGGAATTTTAGACCATTCTTCTTTGGCAAACTGCTCCAGGTCCCTGAGATTTGAAGGGTGCCTTTTCCAAATTGCCATTTTGAGCTCTCTCCACAGGTTTTCTATGGGATTCAGGTCTGGACTCATTGCTGGCCACTTTAGAAGTCTCCAGTGCTTTCTCTCAAGCCATTTTCTAGTGCTGTTTGAAGTGTGCTTAGGGTCATTATCCTGCTGGAAGACCCATGACCTCTGAGGGAGACCCAGCTTTCTCACACTGGGCCCTACATTATGCTGCAAAATCTGTTGATAGTCTTCTGACTTCATAATTCCATGCACACGGTCAAGCAGTCCAGTGCCAGAGGCAGCAAAGCAACCCCAAAACATCAGGAACCTCCACCATGTTTGACTGTAGGGACCGTGTTCTTCTCTTTGAAGGCCTCATTTCTTTTCCTGAAAACTCTGTGTTGATGCCCGTTCCCAAAAAGCTCTACCTTTGTCTCATCTGACCAGAGAACATTCTTCCAAAATGTTTGTGGCTTTCTCAGGTAGGTTTTGGCAAACTCCAGCCTGGCTTTTTGTGTCTCTGGGTCAGAAATGGGGTTTTCCTGGGTCTTCTACCATAGAGTCCTTTTCATTCAGATGTCGGCGGATAGTGCGGGTTGATACTGTTGTACCCTCGGACTGCAGGGCAGCCTGAACTTGTTTGGATGTTAGTCTAGGATTTTTCCCACCATCTGCACAATCTTACGCTGAAATCTGTAATCGATTTTCCTTTTCCGTCCAGATCTGGGGAGGTTAGCCACAGTGCCATGCTCTTTAAACTTCTTGATGACACTGCGCACAGTAGACACAGGAACTTCAAGATCTTTGGAGATGGACTTGTAGCCTTGACATTGCTCATGCTTCTTCACAATTTTGTTTTTCAAGTCCTCAGAGAGTTCTTTGGTCTTCTTTCTTTTCTCCATGCTCAGTGTGGTGTGTGTGTGGCACAGGACAGAGGTTGAGTCAACTTCAATCCATTTTAACTGGCTGTTGGTGTGATTTAGTTATTGCCACCACCTGTTGTGTGCCACAGGTGAGTACCAGGTTTTATTAATTATTCAAATTAGAGAAGCAGCACATGATCTTTCAAAGGGTGCCAATACTTTTGTCCACCCCCTTTTTATGTTTGGTGCAGAATTATATTCAATTTGGCTTTTTGACAATTCCTTTTTGTGATTTGTCATTGAAGATAAATTAAATGAACATTTTAATGTCAAAGCAGTTGTGATTGCATTCATTTTTTGGGAGAAATTGGGCCTTTTCTGACGGAACTTCTGGGGTGCCAATACTTTCGGCCATCACTGTATACACACACTATACACACACTATATACACACACACTATATACACACACACACACTGTATATACACACACACACTATACACACACTATACACACACACACTATATACACACACACTATATACACACTATACACACACACAATACACACAGTATATGTACACACACTGTATACACACACACTATATACACACACTATATATACACACACTATACACACACTATATACACACACACACTATACACACACTATACACACACACACTATACACACAGTATATGCACACACACTATATACACACACTATAAACACACTATACACACACAAACAGACACACTATACACACACAGTTGTCACACATACACCTGTCAGCAGTATGTGTCTGATTGACAGGTGTGTGTGATTGACAGGTGTGTGTGACAGGTGTGTGTGTGACAGGTGTGTGTGACAGGTGTGTGTGATTGACAGGTGTGTGTGACAGGTGTGTGTGTGACAGGTGTGTTTGATTGACAGGTGTGTGACAGGTGTGTGTGACAGATGTTTGTGATTGACAAGTGTGTGTGATTGAAAGGTGTGTGTGTGATTGACAGGTGTGTGTGTGATTGACAGGTGTGTGTGATTGACAGGTGTGTGTGTGACAGGTGTGTTTGATTGACAGATGTGTGTGATTCACAGGTGTGTGTGTGTGACAGGTGTGTGTGTGATTGACGGGTGTGTGTGATTGACAGGTGTGTGTGTGACAGGTGTGTGTGTGATTGACGGGTGTGTGTGATTGACAGGTGTGTGTGATTGACAGGTGTGTGTGATTGACAAGTGTGTGTGTGATTGACAGGTGTGTGTCATTGACAGGTGTGTGTGATTGACAGGTGTGTGTGATTGACAGGTGTGTGTGATTGACAGGTGTCTGTGTGACAGGTGTGTGTGATTGACAGGTGTGTGTGATTGACAGGTGTGTGTGATTGACAGGTCTGTGTGATTGACAGGTGTGTGTGATTGACAGGTGTGTGTGTGACAGGTGTGTGATTGACAGGTGTGTGTGATTGACAGATGTGTGTGATTGACAGGTCTGTGTGATTGACAGGTGTGTGTGATTGACAGGTCTGTGTGATTGACAGGTGTGTGTGATTGACAGGTCTCTGTGATTGACAGGTCTGTGTGATTGACAGGTGTGTGTGATTGACAGGTTTGTGTGATTGACAGGTGTGTGTGATTGACAGGTTTGTGTGATTGACAGGTTTGTGTGATTGACAGGTTTGTGTGATTGACAGGTGTGTGTGATTGACAGGTGTGTGTGATTGACAGGTGTGTGTGATTGACAGGTTTGTGTGATTGACAGGTCTGTGTGATTGACAGGTGTGTGTGATTGACAGGTGTGTGTGATTGACAAGTGTGTGTGATTGACAGGTGTGTGTCATTGACAGGTGTGTGTGATTGACAGGTGTGTGTGATTGACAGGTGTGTGTGATTGACAGGTTTGTGTGATTGACAGGTGTGTGTGATTGACAGGTTTGTGTGATTGACAGGTTTGTGTGATTGACAGGTGTGTGTGATTGACAGGTCTCTGTGATTGACAGGTTTGTGTGATTGACAGGTTTGTGTGATTGACAGGTGTGTGTGATTGACAGGTGTGTGTGATTGACAGGTGTGTGTGATTGACAGGTGTGTGTGATTGACAGGTTTGTGTGATTGACAGGTGTGTGTGATTGACAGGTTTGTGTGATTGACAGGTGTGTGTGATTGACAGGTGTGTGTGATTGACAGGTTTGTGTGATTGACAGGTGTGTGTGATTGACAGGTCTGTGTGATTGACAGGTGTGTGTGATTGACAGGTCTGTGTGATTGACAGGTCTGTGTGATTGACAGGTCTGTGTGATTGACAGGTCTCTGTGATTGACAGGTCTGTGTGATTGACAGGTCTGTGTGATTGACAGGTCTCTGTGATTGACAGGTCTGTGTGATTGACAGGTCTGTGTGATTGACAGGTCTCTGTGATTGACAGGTGTGCCGGCAGCTCTATGAGGTCATGACCAAACTCGCCGAACAACATCCAGACAAAATGTTCAACATCCAGGGGGCGCCGAGGTAAAGACCCACCGAGACCTGACTTAGTCCTGGGTTAGTCCTGCTTTAGTCCTGCTTCAGACCCCCTTTACACCTGGTTTAGACCCGGTTCAGACCCGGGTTTAGACCCTCTTTAGACTTGGTTTAGACTTGGTTTAGACCTGGTTCAGACCCGGTTCAGACCCGGTTCAGACCCGGTTCAGACCTGTTTCTCTGCAGTGACTCTGGACCTCTGCGTTTGGCTCGGACTCCGTCTCCTCCTGAAGACGATTCTCCTCCAGAATCTCCAGAACCTCAGAACCACCTGAGACCCGTGTCCCCCGGACCCCCGAGACCCAAGAGCCCGGTCCAGGTAAGACCGAGACCAGAGACCAGAGACCAGACCAGAGACTAGACCAGAGACCAGACCAGAGACCAGAGACCAGATCAGAGACCAGACCAGAGACCAGAGACCAGAGACCAGAGACCAGACCAGAGACCAGACCAGAGACCAGACCAGAGATCAGAGACCAGACCAGAGACCAGACCAGAGACCAGAGACCAGAGACCAGAGACCAGACCAGAGACCAGACCAGAGACCAGAGACCAGACCAGAGACCAGACCAGAGACCAGACCAGAGACCAGACCAGAGACCAGAGACCAGAGACCAGAGACCAGACCAGAGACCAGACCAGAGACCAGACCAGAGACCAGACCAGAGACCAGAGACCAGAGACCAGAGACCAGACCAGAGACCAGACCAGAGACCAGACCAGAGATCAGAGACCAGACCAGAGACCAGACCAGAGACCAGAGACCAGAGACCAGAGACCAGACCAGAGACCAGACCAGAGACCAGAGACCAGACCAGAGACCAGACCAGAGACCAGACCAGAGACCAGACCAGAGACCAGACCAGAGACCAGACCAGAGACCAGAGACCAGAGACCAGAGACCAGAGACCAGAGACCAGACCAGAGACCAGACCAGAGACCAGACCAGAGACCAGACCAGAGACCAGAGACCAGAGACCAGAGACCAGAGACCAGAGACCAGATCAGAGACCAGACCAGAGACCAGAGACCAGAGACCAGACCAGAGACCAGAGACCAGAGACCAGAGACCAGATCAGAGACCAGACCAGAGACCAGAGACCAGAGACCAGACCAGAGACCAGAGACCAGAGACCAGAGACCAGAGACCAGAGACCAGAGACCAGACCAGAGACCAGAGACCAGAGACCAGAGACCAGAGACCAGACCAGAGACCAGACCAGAGACCAGATCAGAGACCAGACCAGAGACCAGAGACCAGAGACCAGAGACCAGACCAGAGACCAGACCAGAGACCAGAGACCAGAGACCAGAGACCAGAGACCAGACCAGAGACCAGAGACCAGACCAGAGACCAGACCAGAGACTAGACCAGAGACCAGACCAGAGACCAGAGACCAGATCAGAGACCAGACCAGAGACCAGAGACCAGAGACCAGAGACCAGACCAGAGACCAGAGACCAGACCAGAGACCAGACCAGAGACCAGACCAGAGACCAGACCAGAGACCAGATCAGAGACCAGAGACCAGAGACCAGACCAGAGACCAGACCAGAGACCAGACCAGAGACCAGACCAGAGACCAGATCAGAGACCAGAGACCAGAGACCAGACCAGAGACCAGAGACCAGAGACCAGACCAGAGACCAGAGACCAGACCAGAGACCAGAGACCAGAGACCAGAGACCAGAGACCAGAGACCAGATCAGAGACCAGACCAGAGACCAGAGACCAGACCAGAGACCAGAGACCAGAGACCAGAGACCAGAGACCAGACCAGAGACCAGAGACCAGACCAGAGACCAGACCAGAGACCAGACCAGAGACCAGAGACCAGAGACCAGACCAGAGACCAGAGACCAGAGACCAGAGACCAGAGACCAGACCAGAGACCAGAGACCAGATCAGAGACCAGAGACCAGAGACCAGACCAGACCAGACCAGAGACCAGAGACCAGACCAGAGACCAGAGACCAGAGACCAGAGACCAGAGACCAGAGACCAGAGACCAGACCAGAGACCAGACCAGAGACCAGACCAGACCAGAGACCAGAGACCAGACCAGAGACCAGAGACCAGAGACCAGAGACCAGACCAGAGACCAGACCAGAGACCAGAGACCAGAGACCAGAGACCAGAGACCAGACCAGAGACCAGACCAGAGACCAGACCAGAGACCAGACCAGAGACCAGACCAGAGACCAGAGACCAGACCAGAGACTAGAGACCAAAGACCAGACCAGAGACCAGACCAGAGACCAGAGACCAGACCAGAGACCAGAGACCAGACCAGAGACCAGACCAGAGACCAGACCAGAGACCAGAGACCAGAGACCAGAGACCAGAGACCAGAGACCAGAGACCAGAGGCCAGACCAAAGACCAGAGACCAGAGACCAGACCAGAGACCAGACCAGAGACCAGAGACCAGAGACCAGACCAGAGACCAGAGACCAGACCAGAGACCAGAGACCAGAGACCAGACCAGAGACCAGAGACCAGAGACCAGACCAGAGACCAG
Organism: Odontamblyopus lacepedii; assembly: GCA_034769755.1. Lineage (NCBI taxonomy): Eukaryota > Metazoa > Chordata > Actinopteri > Gobiiformes > Gobiidae > Odontamblyopus > Odontamblyopus lacepedii. Next base: position 408,478 of record CM068359.1, read on the forward strand.
AGACCAGAGACCAGACCAGAGACCAGACCAGAGACCAGACCAGAGACCAGACCAGAGACCAGAGACCAGACCAGAGACCAGACCAGAGACCAGAGACCAGACCAGAGACCAGACCAGAGACCAGACCAGAGACCAGAGACCAGAGACCAGACCAGAGACCAGACCAGAGACCAGAGACCAGACCAGACCAGAGACCAAAGACCAGACACCAGGACCTGAGACCAGACCAGAGACCAGAGACCAGACCAGACCAGAGACCAAAGACCAGACACCAGGACCTGAGACCAGACCAGACCAGACCAGAGACCAGAGACCAGACCAGACCAGAGACCAGAGGACGAAACCAGGACTGAACTAGGACTGAACCAGGACTGAACCAGGACTGAACCAGGACAAAACCAGGACTGAACCAGGACTGAACCAGGACTGAACCAGGACTAAACCAGGACTGAACCAGGACGAAACCAGGACTGAACCAAGACTGAACCAGGACTGAACCAGGACTGAACCAGGACTAAACCAGGACTAAACCAGGACTGAACCAGGACAAAACCAGGACTGAACCAGGACTGAACCAGGACTGAACCAGGACGAAACCAGGACTGAACCAGGACAGAACCAGGACTGAACCAGGACGAAACCAGGACTGAACCAGGACTGAACCAGGACAGAACCAGGACTGAACCAGGACTAAACCAGGACTGAACCAGGACAAAACCAGGACTGAACCAGGACGAAACCAGGACTGAACCAGGACTGAACCAGGACTAAACCAGGACAGAACCAGGACTGAACCAGGACAAAACCAGGACTGAACCAGGACTGAACCAGGACAGAACCAGGACTGAACCAGGACTAAACCAGGACTGAACCAGGACAAAACCAGGACTGAACCAGGACTGAACCAGGACTGAACCAGGACTAAACCAGGACTGAACCAGGACTGAACCAGGACTAAAGCCGGACTAGGCTCCTGGTCCTGGTTCAGGTTCTGGAGGTTTTGTTTGTGTTTTGTTTCTAACTCTGTCTGATTTTTCTGCTGCTGTTTCTCTGTTTCTGGTGAGTCTCAAGCTCTCTGACCCCTCTGACCCCGCTCCTCTGACCCCTCTGACCCCGCCCCTCTGACCCCACCCCTCTGACCCTGCCCCTCTGACCCCGCCCCTCTGACCCTGCCCCTCTGACCCCGCCCCTCTGACCCCACCCCTCTGACCCCTCTGACCCCTCTGACCCCGCCTCTCTGACCTCTCATCATAGTTCACCAGTTGTGTCGTGGTTGTGCAGTGATGTCACTCCCCACTCTGACAGGTGCAGGGCCTGGCAGGTGCAGGGCCTGGCAGGTGCAGGGCCTGGCAGGTGAAGGGCCTGGCAGGTGCAGGGCCTGGCAGGTGCAGGGCCTGGCAGGTGAAGGGCCTGGCAGGTGCCTGAGTTTGGGGAGTGACTGTGACGTTTGTGTCAATGTAAAAACTCTAGAGCTGTTTCCTCCTGTCTGACCCCTGACCTCTGACCCCGGAGGCTCAGGTTGTGTCTGACCCCTGATCCCGGAGACTCAGGTTGTGTCTGACCCGTGACCTCTGACCCCTGACCCCGGAGACACAGGTTGTGTCTGACCCCTGACCTCTGACCCCGGAGGCTCAGGTTATGTCTGACCCCTGACCTCTGACCCCGGAGACTCAGGTTGTGTCTGACCCCTGACCTCTGACCCCGGAGGCTCAGGTTCTCAGACTTTGATTCAAACTGAATCCTGGAAACAGACTCATCCATCAGCTCAGACTCATCCAGGACTGGTTATGATCCAAGTCCAGGCCCAGGTCCTTTGTGGACCTCAATCTGATGGATGGTTCAGTCCCGGTCCCGGTCTTAGTCCCGGTCTTAGTCCTGGTCTGGTTCTGTGTTTCAGGTGAGAAAGGGGCCCCCCGTTCCTCCGCCGCCCAAAGTGTCGCCCCCAAAAGAAGAAACCATCATCGACCTGTTTGGAGGAGAGTTCCTGCCGGCACCCTCGCCCTCCCACGTGAGTCCTGCTCAGCCCGGGTTTAGACCGGGTTAGACCTGCTTAGACCGGGTTAGTCCGGGTTTAGACCGGGTTAGACCTGCTTAGACCGGGTTAGCCCGGGTTTAGACCGGGTTAGACCTGCTTAGACCGGGTTAGACCGGGTTTAGACCACGTTAGACCGGGTTTAGACCGGGTTAGACCGGGTTTAGACCGGGTTAGACCTGCTTAGACCGGGTTAGACCAGGTTTAGACCGGGTTAGACCGGGTTTAGACCGGGTTAGACCTGCTTAGACCAGGTTAGACCGGGTTAGACCTGCTTAGACCGGGTTAGCCCGGGTTTAGACCGGGTTAGACCTGCTTAGACCGGGTTAGCCCGGGTTTAGACCGGGTTAGACCTGCTTAGACCGGGTTAGACCGGGTTTAGACCAGGTTAGACCGGGTTTAGACCGGGTTAGACCGGGTTTAGACCGGGTTAGACCTGCTTAGACCGGGTTAGACCAGGTTTAGACCGGGTTAGACCGGGTTAAACCTGCTTAGACCAGGTTAGACCGGGTTTAGACCGGGTTAGACCTGCTTAGACCGGGTTAGACCGGGTTAGACCAGGTTTAGACCGGGTTAGACCTGCTTAGACCGGGTTAGACCGGGTTTAGACCGGGTTAGACCGGGTTTAGACCGGGTTTAGACCGGGTTAGACCGGGGTTAGACCGGGTTAGACCGGGGTTAGACCGGGTTTAGACCGGGTTAGACCGAGTTTAGATCGGGTTAGACCGGATTTAAATCGGGTTAGACCGGGTTCAGATCGGGTTAGACCGGATTTAGACCGGGGTTAGACCGGGTTTAGACCGAGTTAGACCGGGTTTAGATCGGGTTAGACCGAATTTAGATCGGGTTAGACCGGGTTAGACCAGGTTTAGACTGGGTTAGACCTGCTTAGACCGGGTTAGACCGGGTTTAGGCCGGGTTAGACCTGCTTAGACCGGGTTAGACCGGATTTAGACCGGGTTAGACCAGGTTTAGACTGGGTTAGACCTGCTTAGACCGAGTTAGACCGGGTTTAGACCGGGTTAGACCAGGCTTAGACCAGGTTAGACCAGATTTAGACCGGGTTTAGACCGGGTTAGACCTGCTTAGCCTGGGTTAGACCGGGTTAGACCGGGTTTAGACCGGGTTAGACCTGCTTAGACCGAGTTAGACCGGGTTTAGACTGGGTTAGACCTGCTTAGCCCGGGTTAGACCGGGTTAGACCGGGTTTAGACCAGGTTAGACCGGTTTAGACCGGGTTTAGACCGGGTTTAGACCGGGATTAGACCGGGTTTAGACCGGGTTAGACCGGGTTTAGACCTGGTTAGACCGGGTTTAGACCAGGTTAGACCGGGCTTAGACCAGGTTAGACCGGTTTAGACCGGGTTTAGACCGGGTTTAGACCGGGTTAGACCAGGCTTAGACCGGGTTAGACCGGTTTAGACCGGGTTTAGACCGGGTTAGACCGGGGTTAGACCGGGGTTAGACCGGGATTAGACCAGGTTAGACCGAGTTTAGATCGGGTTAGACCGGATTTAGATCGGGTTAGACCGGGTTAGACCGGGTTTAGACCGGGGTTAGACCGGGTTTAGACCGAGTTAGACTGGGTTTAGACCTGGTTAGACCGGGTTTAGACCAGGTTAGACCGGGCTTAGACCAGGTTAGACCGGTTTAGACCGGGTTTAGACCGGGTTTAGACCGGGTTAGACCAGGCTTAGACCGGGTTAGACCGGTTTAGACCGGGTTTAGACCGGGTTAGACCGGGGTTAGACCGAGTTTAGATCGGGTTAGACCGGGTTTAGACCGAGTTAGACCGGGTTTAGACCGGGTTAGACCGGGTTAGACCGGGTTTAGACCTGGTTAGACCGGGTTTAGACCAGGTTAGACCGGGCTTAGACCAGGTTAGACCGGTTTAGACCGGGTTTAGACCGGGTTTAGACCGGGTTAGACCAGGCTTAGACCGGGTTAGACCGGTTTAGACCGGGTTTAGACCGGGTTAGACCGGGGTTAGACCGGGTTTAGACCGGGTTAGACCGAGTTTAGATCGGGTTAGACCGGATTTAGATCGGGTTAGACCGGGTTAGACCGGGTTTAGATCGGGTTAGACCGGATTTAGACCGGGGTTAGACCGGGTTTAGACCGAGTTAGACCGGGTTTAGACCTGGTTAGACCGGGTTTAGACCAGGTTAGACCGGGCTTAGACCAGGTTAGACCGGTTTAGACCGGGTTTAGACCGGGTTTAGACCGGGTTAGACCAGGCTTAGACCGGGTTAGACCGGTTTAGACCGGGTTTAGACCGGGTTAGACCGGGGTTAGACCGGGTTAGACCGGGGTTAGACCGGGGTTAGACCGGGTTTAGACCGGGTTAGACCGAGTTTAGATCGGGTTAGACCGGATTTAGATCGGGTTAGACCGGGTTTAGACCGAGTTAGACCGGGTTTAGACCGGGTTAGACCAGGTTAGACCAGGTTTAGACCGGGTCAGACCTGCTCAGACCTGTTAGACCGGGTTCTGCTCTGGTCCACAGCCCAATGAGAGGCCTGGCGAGTCCCTGCTGGACCTGGATCTTGACGCGTTCCAGGTGGACGAGAACGTGGCCCCGATTCCTCAGGTCTGAACTCAACATTTATCGAACCATCTGATTCCTCCATTACGACCTCTGACCTCTGACCCCTGACCCCTGATCTCTGACCTCTGACCCCCTGATCCCTAACCTCTGACCTCCTGATCTCTGACCTCTGATCTCTGACCTCTGACCCCCTGATCCCTAACCCTGACCTCCTGATCTCTGATCTCTGACCCCCTGATCCCTGACCTCTGACCCCCTGATCCCTGACCTGTGACCCCCTGATCCCTGACCTGTGACCTCCTGATCCCTGACCCCTGATCTCTGACCCCCTGATCCCTGACCTCCTGACCCCTGACCTTCTGATCCCTGATCTCTGACCCCCTGATCCCTGACCCCTGATCTCTGACCCCCTGATCTCTGACCCCTGATCCCTGACCTCCTGATCTCTGACCCTCTGATCTCTGACCCCTGATCCCTGACCTCCTGACCCCTGATCTCTGACCCCCTGATCCCTGACCTGTGACCTCCTGATCCCTGACCCCTGATCTCTGACCCCCTGATCCCTGACCCCTGATCCCTGACCTCCTGATCCCTGACCCCTGATCCCTGACCCCCTGACCTCTGACCTGTGTGAGGGAAGGTTGGCTGTAGAGATGTCATCTGAGACACAGTGATTATAATAACTCTGCCCGTCTGCTCCTGTCTGCCCCTGTCTGCACCCGTCTGCTCCTGTCTGCTCCTGTCTGCTCCTGCCTGACCCTGTCTGCTCCTGCCTGACCCTGTCTGCACCTGTCTGCTCCTGTCTGCACCTGTCTGCTCCTGTCTGCACCTGTCTGCTCCTGTCTGCCCCTGTCTGCACCCGTCTGCTCCTGTCTGCTCCTGTCTGCTCCTGCCTGACCCTGTCTGCACCTGTCTGCTCCTGTCTGCACCTGTCTGCTCCTGTCTGCACCTGTCTGCTCCTGTCTGCACCTGTCTGCTCCTGTCTGCACCTGTCTGCACCTGTCTGCTCCTGTCTGCACCTGTCTGAACCTGTCTGCATCTGTCTGCTCCTGTCTGCTCCTGTCTGCACCTGTCTGCACCTGTCTGCACCTGTCTGCTCCTGTCTCTACAGACCACGGTGCCCTGGGACATGTGGACGGTGAGTCTTTCACACACAACTGTTCTGATGGTTCTGTTTGGTTCTGTTTGGTTCTGATGGTTCTGTTTGGTTCTGGTTCCAGGCGGATTCACAGCAGGACCAGGTGAGTCCAAATCCAGGACCAGGACCAGCACCTGGACCAGGACCAGGACCAGGACCTGGACCAGGACCAGGACCTGGACCTGACCCTTTCATTTGTTAATTTTCTCTTTCATTGATCTGTCCATTCCTCTGTCAAACGAGTCTCCACAGTCCAGACCCGGTCCAGACCCAGTCTGGGGTCAGTCCAGATACAGACCACACAGACAGGTGCACAGACAGGTGCACAGACAGGTGCACAGACAGGTGCACAGGGTTTAGTTCTGATCTGTTTCTCAGGATCCAGGATTCAGCTGCAACTGGGCCTCATTTAGTCCATGTGCAGATCTGAGACCAGACCAGGACCTGAGACCAGACCAGGACCTGAGACCAGACCAGGACCAGAGACCAGACCAGGACCAGAGACCGGACCAGACCCAAGACCCTGGCCTAGACCCAGGCCTGGACTCTGGGATCCTCAGGAGAGATTCCACCGAGTCCGGGAGACCGGTCCAGCTCTTGAGACCTGCGAGTCTTGAAGGTTCTGGGTCGGACTACGAGACCGCGGAAGAGGGACCATCAGACCCGCCCCAAAGTCCGGACCAGAGACCAGACCAGAGCCTTGACCTGAGACCAGACCATGCAGAAGACAAAGGCCCTGAAATCCAACCAGAGCAAGACCTGCTCCAGAGCGTAGTCCAGACCCAAGGATCAGAGCCACATCAGGACCAGGTCTCAGGTCCAGGCAAAGGTACCAGGACTGGAGCAGGTCTGAGTCCTGCTGTAGACCCGGTCTCAGAGTTTGATCCGGACCTGTTTGAGGCCGGGTTTAGTCCAGGTTTTGACCAGGATCCATTTGCTGAGACTAAACCTGACTTTGGACTGGACCTGTTCGGGTTTGAGTCCACAGCGGGACCTGGTCTGGACCAAGGACCCACAGAGTTCGGACTTCACTCTGATGAAGATGAAGTGACCAATCAGAGGTTGGATTCAATTTACCAAGAACCGGACCAAGAACCGGACCAGGACCAGGTGTGAGACCAACTTAGACCAGTCTAGACCAAAGTAGAACTAGACTAGACCAGACTAGAGCCAGTCCAGTCCTGACCCAGTCCTCTTCCTCAGACCTACACCAAGTTTAGTCCCAGTTTAACCCTGGACGTTCTTCATGGTTCGATCCTTCACCTTTGTACCTCGTTAGCTCCAGTTCGTGAAATCGCTCAGAGAAACTGAACAAGAGTTTATTTGGTCAAACCCGTTTTTCAGCACCAAGATGCTGCTGCAGCTCAGACGCTGGAGACACAAAACCTGCCGGACGAGGTCCACAAACACTTTACGCTGCACTTAAGGACCTCAGTCTGCACCTAAAGGACCTCAGGGCCTCAGTCTGCACCTAAAGGACCTCAGGACCTCAGTCTGCACCTAAAGGACCTCAGGACCTCAGTCTGCGCCTAAAGGACCTCAGGACCTCAGTTTGCTGCACATCTGTGTGTGAGGGTTAGGGTGAACCCTAAATTTCTGTTTGTGAGCGCCCCCTTCAGGCTGGTATAAAGTGTGTGTGAGCGCCCCCTTCAGGCTGGTATAAAGTGTGTGTGAGCGCCCCCTTCAGGCTGGTATAAAGTGTGTGTGAGCGCCCCCTTCAGGCTGGTATAAAGTGTGTGTGAGCGCCCCCTTCAGGCTGGTATAAAGTGTGTGTGAGCGCCCCCTTCAGGCAGGTTTCAGGTTGTGTTTCCAGGAAGAGCTGAGGAACGGATTCGACCAAATAAACCTTTGTTCAGTGACAATTCAGTTTCTCTTTTGCTCTCGCGGCCTGTTTGCTCACACACTCCTGTCTGTCCCTTTGCTCTAAGTGTGTGTGTTATGGTTACTATGGAAACAGCGACACTTGTACCTGAGCCTGTAGGCTGTATGTAAATGTGTGTGTACATGTGTGTGTATATATATGTGTACAGTCCCTGACAAAAGTCTTGTCTCTTACCCATTTTGTAGAAACAAAATCTTATAACCGGACTTTAAATTAATCGATTGGTTTTAGAAATGTCTCATATTAAAGCTAAAACCCTCCCAAATTATGCTCAATATACTAAAATAAATTTGCTTCACTGAAGAAACATTGATCATTTAATGAACACAGAAAGGTCAGATTTTGGCAACACAAAAGTCTTGTCTCCTACAGAAAATTGAACAAATAATTTACTTCAAATACAAAAATCTGTTGCATAACGTCAGTGAATTAAGTAGTGGTGCTGTGAGCTCCATATTTAATATCTTGTATGACTTCCATGAGCTGAAGGACTTCATCCATGTGGTTCGACAATGATTCATACAGTTTGTTGATGAAGTCATCAGGAACAGCAAAGAAAGCGTCTCACAGCCTCCAGAGTTCATCCAGATTCTTTGGTTGTTCCTTCCGTGCTTCCTCTTTCATTCTACCCCAGACCTGCTCAGTGATGTTCATGTCTGGTGACTGGGCCAGTCCTGGAGCACCTTGATCTTCTTCACCTTGAGGAACTTTGATGTAGAGATAGAAGTTTGTGATGGAGCACCATCCTGCTGCAAAATGACCCCTTTTCTGGTTGGGAATGTAAGAGGTGCTAATACTTCTTGATATTTTAGGATATTGATTTTGCCTTCACCCTGCAAATGTCTCGCACACCCCCATACTGGATGGAACCCCAGACCATGATTTTTCCACCACCAAACTTAACTGTTTTCTGGGTGAATCTTGGATCCATGTGGGCTCCAGTAGGTCTCCTGCAATATTTGCGGCGGCTGTGATGTAATTCAGCCGAGGATTCATCTGAGAAATCCACCTTCTGCCACTTTTCCAGGGTCCATCCTTTTAGCAGGCTGTGGGCCTTGGCAAATGCCACACGGTTTTTTTAATTGCCTTTTGTTTAGTGCTGGTTTCTGTGCACTGATTCGACCATGGAGGCCATTTCCAGACAGAATTCTCCACACTGTTCTGGTTGACACAGGGACTTGAGGTGACCAGGCCTGGTGGAGCTCTGCTGCAGTGGAAAAGGGGCCTTGGATTTTCAAATCAACAAACGGTCCTCCTGAGCAGTTGTCTTGCGGGGTCTGCTGGACCTGGGCTTGTCAAAAACATCTCCAGTCTTTTCAGATCTTTTTCTTATTCTTTGTACTTGACGCTGAGACACACTGAAGGTGTCAGCCACCTCAGCAGTGGATCTGGTCTTCAGCCTCTTGATCATTAACGCTTTGGTCTCAGGGTGGATCTTAGGCAGGTTGTCAGAGGTCCAGTTGCAGTTGATGTGAGGGTCTGGTGTGCTGGGGTTCTTTTTATACACACCCACTAAGTGACTGATCAGTAACTGATCACAGGTGAGGCTGGAATCTAGGACTGGGTGCATCATATGACAAGGAGACAAGACTTTTGTCCTGCCAAAATCTGACCTTTCTGTGTTCATTAAATGATCAAAGTTTCTTCAGTGAAGCAAATTTATTTCCGTATATTGAGCAGAATGTGGGAGGGTTTAACTTTAATATGAGACATTTCTAAAACCAATCGATTCATTTAAAGTCAGGTTATAAGATTTTGTTTCTACAAAATGGATAAGAGACAAGACTTTTGTCAGGGACTGTATATACGTGTGTATATATATACACGTGTGTATATTTATACGCATGTATATTTATATGTAGGCGGCACGGTGGCTGAGTGACACTCAGGCCTCACAGCAAGAAGGTTGCGGGTTCGATCCCGGGTCACCCGGGCCTTTCTGTGTGGAGTTTGCATGTTCTCCCCGTGTCTGGATGGGTTTCCTCCGGGTGCTCCGGTTTCCCCCATCAACCCAAAACATGCAGCACCTGAACTAACATCAAGGACCATGTTGTCCACCCTCCTGTGGGCTCACCACCTGCAGAGGGGTTCATAGGGGGTCAGGGGCTATGAGGATTGGGCAGCAAACTGCCCCCACGACCCAGCCGGATTAAGCGGGAGATGATGGATGGATATATATATGTGTGTATACAATTCAATTCAATTTATTTTTGTCCATCCATCCATCCATCCATCTTCTTCCGCTTATCCGGGGCCGGGTCTCGGGGGCAGCAGTCTAAGCAGGGGCTCCCAAGCTTCCTTCTCCCCAGCCACTTCCTCCAGCTCCTCCGGATGGACCCCGAGGCGTTCCCAGGCCAGCTGAGAGACATAGTCCCTCCAGTGTGTCCTGGGTCTTCCCCGGGGCCTCCTACCGGTGGGACATGCCCGGAACACCTCCCGAGGGAGGCGTCCAGGAGGCATCCGGACCAGATGCCCGAACCACCTCAGCTGGCTCCTCTCGACGTGGAGGAGCAGCGACTCTCTCGAGCTCCTCCCGTGTGACCGAGCTCCTCACCCTATCTCTAAGGGAGCGCCCGGCCACTCTGCGGAGGAAACTCATTTCGGCCGCTTGTATCCGCGATCTCGTTCTTTCGGTCATTACCCAGAGCTCATGACCATAGGTGAGGGTAGGAACGTAGACTGAGGTAAATCCCTCTTCACCACAACGGTCCAATACAGCGACTGCATCACTGCCGACGCTGCACCGATCCGCCTGTCAATCTCATGCTCCATCCTCCCCTCACTGTGAACAAGACCCCGAGATACTTGAACTCCTCCACTTGAGGCAGAGACTCCCCACCCACCCGGAGAGGGCAATCCACCTTTTTCCGGTCGAGAACCATGGCCTCGGATTTGGAACAGCTGATTCTCATCCCAGCCGCTTCACACTCGGCTGCAAACCGCCCCAGTGCTGCAGGTCCTGGTTCGATGGAGCCAACAGGACAACATCATCCGCAAAAAGCAGCGATGAAATCCTGTGGCTCCCGAACCGGACCCCCTCCGGCCCCTGGCTGCGCCTAGAAATTCTGTCCATAAATACAATGAACAGAACCGGTGACAAAGGGCAGCCCTGGCGGAGTCCAACATGCACCGGGAACAGGTCTGACTTACTGCGGCAATCACGAACACAGCTCCTGCGCCCGGTCATACAGGGACCGGACAGCCCTTAGCAAAGGGCCCCGGACCCCATATTCCCGGAGCACCCCACAGGGCACCCACGAGGGACACGGTCGAATGCCTTCTCCAAGTCCACAAAACACATGTGGACTGGTTGGGCAAACTCCCATGAACCCTCGAGCACCCGATGGAGGGTGTAGAGCTGGTCCAGTGTTCCACGACCAGGCCGAAAACCACACTGCTCCTCTTGAATCTGAGGTTTGACTATCGGCCGAACTCTCCTCTCCAGTCCCCTGGCATAGACTTTACCGGGGAGGCTGAGAAGTGTGATTCCCCTGTAGTTGGAACACACCCTCCGGTCCCCCTTCTTATACAGAGGGACCACCGCCCCGGTCTGCCAGTCCAGAGGTACTGTTCCCGACCGCCACGCGATGTTGTAGAGACGTGTCAGCCAAGACCCACAACACCCAGAGACTTAAGGTCCTCAGGACGGATCTCATCCACCCCCGGAGCCTTGCCACCGAGGAGCTTTCCGACCACCTCAGTGACTTCGGCCAGGGTGATGGATGAGTCCGCCTCTGGGTCCCCAGCCTCGGCCTCCTCCTCGGAGGACGTGACGGTGGGATTGAGGAGATCCCCAAAGTATTCCTTCCACCGCCCGACAACATCCCCAGTCGAGGTCAGCAGCTCTCCCCCCGCACTGTAAACAGTGTTGGTGGAGCACCGCTTCCCCCTCCTGAGGCGCCGGACGGTTTGCCAGAATTTCCTTGGGGCCGTCCGATAGTCCTCCTCCATGGCCTCCCCGAACTCCTCCCAGACCCGAGTTTTTGCCTCTGCAACCACCCGGGCTGCAGCAACAGCCCGGCGGTACCCGTCAGCTGCCTCAGGAGTCCACCGGGCCAGCAAGGCCCGGTAGGACTCCTTCTTCAGCTTGACGGCATCCCTTACTTCCGGTGTCCACCACCGGGTTCGGGGATTGCCGCCGCGACAGGCACCGCAGACCTTACGGCCACAGCTACGAACGGCCGCATCGACAATGGAGGCCGAGAACGAAGCCCACTCGGGCTCCATGTCCCCACCCCCGGAGGCTGGGGACAAATTTATTTTTGTAGGGCCCAAAATCGCAACAACAGTTTCCTCTAAGGCCGTTCCAAGATATGGATGAGTAAAACATACACACAGACATATCAAAACAGGAATAAACAACATTCATGTAAAGCAGCAAATGAAACATGGTCCAGTCATCCCCTGTCCTTAGACCCTCCTTCTCAGCAAGGAAAAACTCCAAAAAACCCAGGGTCCTGGGAAAAAGAAGAAACCTCGGGGAGAACTACAGTGAAGGAGAGATCCACTCCCATGGACGGACATCTATATATACGTGTATATACGTGTGTATATACGTGTATACACATGTATATACGCGTGTATATACATGTGTATATACGTGTATATACATGTATATTTATACGTGTGTATACGTGTATATTTATACGTGTGTATATTTATGTGTATATTTATACGTGTATATACGTGTGTATATGTGTGTACATACGTGTATATATGTGTATATACGTGTGTATATACACGTATATACACGTGTATATACGCTTGTATATACGTGTATATACGTGTATATACGCTTGTATACACGTGTATATACGCTTGTATATACGTGTGTATACGTGTATATACGTGTATATACGTGTATATACGTGTATATACATGTATATACGCTTGTATATACGTGTGTATACGTGTATACACGTGTATATACGCTTGTATATACGTGTATATACGTGTATATACGTGTATATATGTGTGTATATACGCTTGTATATACGTGTATATACGCTTGTATATATGTGTATATACGTGTATATACGTGTATATACGTGTATATACGTGTATATACGTGTATATACGTGTATATACGTGTATATACATGTATATACGCTTGTATATACGTGTGTATACGTGTATACACGTGTATATACGCTTGTATATATGTGTATATACGTGTACACACTTGCTGAGCTCAGTGTGAACACACGGGTCATAATCTCCGCCTCTTTTTCAGGCGGCCAATGGCTTCAACGGATTCTCCACGGTGAGCTCTGATTGGTCAGTTCTTGCAGCTGAGTGTGTGAGTTCTTGAAGCTGATTGGTCGTTATGTTTTCAGGAGGGCGGGGCTCCAGCGTTCTTTGCTGATTTTGATAAAATGGTGAGTGGGAGGGCATCTGACACACGGGGAGGGCATCTGACACACGGGAAGGGCATCTGACACACGGGGAGGGCATCTGACACAATCTGACACATGGGGAAGGCATCTGACACACGGGGAGGGCATCTGACACACGGGGAGGGCATCTGACACAGGGGAGGGCATCTGACACACGGGGAGGGCATCTGACACAATCTGACACATGGGGAAGGCATCTGACACACGGGGAGGGCATCTGACACACGGGGAGGGCATCTGACACACGGGGAGGGCATCTGACACACGGGGAGGGCATCTGACACAGGGGAGGGCATCTGACACACGGGAGGGCATCTGACACACGGGGAGGGCATCTGACACACGGGGAGGGCATCTGACACACGGGGAGGGCATCTGACTCTTAAAAAAATTTTTTTTTTGAAGAACCAGTCTGAGGCTCCGTCCGAGGCTCCGCCCACTTCACACGCAGAGTGGACGGGGTCAACTCCGGGGGAGGAGCCTAAAGCCGAGGAGCAGCCAATGGAAGAGCCTCCAGTGAGTCACATGATCTCATCTGCCAATCAGCTCCTTCCTCCTCATCACAGCCCCTCCCACCTCAACCCCTGACCCCTCCCACCCCGACCTCTGACCCCTCCCACCCCAACCCCTCCCACCCCAACCCCAGTCTAGATCCTGGTCTAACCAAGCCCTGTTTTAGTCCACAGACCCGAGTCCAGCCCAAGTCCAAGAAGAACCAGAAAAACATGAAGAAGCAGAACCTGAGCAGGTACTGACGCCCCCCGGAGGAGGTGCCGACGCCCCCCCCCCCGGAGGAGGTGCCGACGCCCCCCCCCGGAGGAGGTGCCGACGCCCCCCCCGGAGGAGGTGCCGACGCCCCCCCCCGGAGGAGGTGCCGACACCCCCCTCCCGGAGGAGGTGCCGATGCCCCCCCCCCGGAGGAGATGCCGACGTCCCCCGGAGGAGGTGCCGACGCTCCCTAGAGGAGGTGCCGACGCCCCCCCCGGAGGAGGTGCCGACGCCCCCCGGAGGAGGTGCCGACGCCCCCCCCGGAGGAGGTGCCGACGCCCCCCGGAGGAGGTGCCGACGCCCCCCTCCCGGAGGAGGTGCCGACGCCCCCCCCCCGGAGGAGATGCCGACGTCCCCCGGAGGAGGTGCCGACGCTCCCTAGAGGAGGTGCCGATGCTCCTCTGGCTCGGAGGAGGTGCCGATGCTCCCTGGAGGAGGGAGCGTCTGCGCCTAAATGAAATGTTCCTTCTTTTTCAGGCTGTGGCGGAACGAGGAGCAGTGGAAGGAGGAGCAGAGGAGGGAGCAGAGAATGGAGGACCAGTGGAGGGAGAAGCAGAGGAAAGAGGAGCAGAGGAAGGAGGAGCAGAGGAAGGAGGAGCAAAGGAAGGAGCAAAGGAAGGAGCAGAGGAAGGAGCAGAGGAGCGAGGAGCAGAGGAAGGAGGAGCAGAGGAAGGAGGAGCAAAGGAAGGAGCAGAGGAAGGAGCAGAGGAAGGAGCAGAGGAGCGAGGAGCAGAGGAAGGAGGAGCAGAGGAAGGAGCAGAGGAGCGAGGAGCAGAGGAAGGAGGAGCAGAGGAAGGAGGAGCAGAGGAAGGAGCAGAGGAGCGAGGAGCAGAGGAGCGAGGAGCAGAGGAGCGAGGAGCAGAAGCTGAAGCTGAAGTTCAGAAAAAGGAGAGTCCAGTCGAGGAGCCTGTAAGTGTCTCTTTCCTGTTTAGGCCCTCCCTTGTCTCTCTCCTCCTTTCTCCTCTTTCCCTGTACCCTGCTGTACCCTGTACCCTGCTGTACCCTGTACCCTGCTGTACCCTGTACCCTGTACCCTGCTGAACCCTGTACCCTGCTGTACCCTGTACCCTGCTGAACCCTGTACCCTGCTGAACCCTGTACCCTGTACCCTGCTGAACCCTGTACCCTGCTGAACCCTGTACCCTGCTGAACCCTGTACCCTGCTGAACCCTGTACCCTGTACCCTGCTGAACCCTGTACCCTGCTGTACCCTGTACCCTGCTGTACCCTGTACCCTGCTGAACCCTGTACCCTGCTGAACCCTGTACCCTGCTGAACCCTGTACCCTGCTGTACCCTGTACCCTGCTGTACCCTGTACCCTGCTGTACCCTGTACCCTGCTGAACCCTGTACCCTGCTGTACCCTGTACCCTGCTGAACCCTGTACCCTGCTGAACCCTGTACCCTGCTGAACCCTGTACCCTGCTGAACCCTGTACCCTGTACCCTGCTGAACCCTGTACCCTGCTGAACCCTGTACCCTGCTGAACCCTGTACCCTGCTGTACCCTGTACCCTGCTGTACCCTGTACCCTGCTGAACCCTGTACCCTGCTGAACCCTGTACCCTGCTGAACCCTGTACCCTGCTGTACCCTGTACCCTGCTGAACCCTGTACCCTGCTGTACCCTGTACCCTGCTGAACCCTGTACCCTGCTGAACCCTGTACCCTGCTGAACCCTGTACCCTGCTGAACCCTGTACCCTGTACCCTGCTGTACCCTGTACCCTGCTGTACCCTGTACCCTGCTGAACCCTGTACCCTGCTGAACCCTGTACCCTGCTGAACCCTGTACCCTGCTGTACCCTGTACCCTGCTGAACCCTGTACCCTGCTGTACCCTGTACCCTGCTGTACCCTGTACCCTGCTGAACCCTGTACCCTGCTGAACCCTGTACCCTGCTGAACCCTGTACCCTGCTGAACCCTGTACCCTGTACCCTGCTGAACCCTGTACCCTGCTGTACCCTGTACCCTGCTGAACCCTGTACCCTGCTGTACCCTGCTGAACCCTGTACCCTGCTGAACCCTGTACCCTGCTGTACCCTGTACCCTGCTGAACCCTGTACCCTGCTGAACCCTGTACCCTGCTGAACCCTGTACCCTGCTGTACCCTGTGCCCTGCTGAACCCTGTACCCTGCTGAACCCTGTACCCTGCTGTACCCTGTACCCTGCTGAACCCTGTACCCTGCTGAACCCTGTACCCTGCTGAACCCTGTACCCTGCTGTACCCTGTGCCCTGCTGAACTCTGTACCCTGCTGAACCCTGTACCCTGCTGTACCCTGTACCCTGCTGAACCCTGTACACTGCTGTACCCTGTACCCTGCTGAACCCTGTACCCTGCTGAACCCTGTACCCTGCTGAACCCTGTACCCTGCTGAACCCTGTGCCCTGCTGAACCCTGTACCCTGCTGAACCCTGTACCCTGCTGTACCCTGTGCCCTGCTGTACCCTGTGCCCTGCTGTACCCTGTGCCCTGCTGTACCCTGTACCCTGCTGAACCCTGTACCCTGCTGTACCCTGTACCCTGCTCTACCCTGCTGTACCCTGTACCCTGCTGAACCCTGTACCCTGCTGAACCCTGTACCCTGCTGTATCCTGCTGTACCCTGTGCCCTGCTGTACCCTGTGCCCTGCTGTACCCTGTGCCCTGCTGTACCCTATACCCTGCTGAACCCTGTACCCTGCTGAACCCTGTACCCTGCTGTACCCTGTTGTACCCTGTGCCCTGCTGTACCCTGTACCCTGCTGTACCCTGTACACTGCTGTACCCTGTACCCTGCTGAACCCTGTACCCTGCTGTATCCTGCTGTACCCTGTGCCCTGCTGTACCCTGTGCCCTGCTGTACCCTGTGCCCTGCTGTACCCTATACCCTGCTGAACCCTGTACCCTGCTGAACCCTGTACCCTGCTGTACCCTGTTGTACCCTGTGCCCTGCTGTACCCTGTACCCTGCTGTACCCTGTACACTGCTGTACCCTGTGCCCTGCTGTACCCTGTACCCTGCTGTACCCTGTACCCTGCTGTACCCTGCTGTACCCTGTTGTACCCTGTACCCTGTGCCCTGCTGTACCCTGTGCCCTGCTGTACCCTGTACCCTGCTGTACCCTGTACCCTGCTGTACCCTGTACCCTGCTGTACCCTGCTGTACCCTGTTGTACCCTGTACACTGCTGTACCCTGTGCCCTGCTGTACCCTGTACCCTGCTGTACCCTGTACCCTGCTGAACCCTGTGCCCTGCTGTACCCTGTGCCCTGCTGTACCCTGTACCCTGCTGAACCCTGTACCCTGCTGTACCCTGTACCCTGCTGAACCCTGTACCCTGCTGAACCCTGTACCCTGCTGTACCCTGTACACTGCTGTACCCTGTGCCCTGCTGAACCCTGTACCCTGCTGAACCCTGTACCCTGCTGTACCCTGCTGTACCCTGTACCCTGCTGTACCCTGTACCCTGCTGTACCCTGTACCCTGCTGTACCCTGCGCCCTGCTGTACTCTGCTGTGCCCTGTGCCCTGCTGTACCCTGCTGTACCCTGTACCCTGCTGTACCCTGTGCCCTGCTGTACTCTGCTGTACCCTGTGCCCTGCTGTACCCTGTGCCCTGCTGTACCCTGTACACTGCTGTACCCTGCTGTACCCTGTACACTGCTGAACCCTGTACCCTGCTGAACCCTGTGCCCTGCTGTACCCTGTACCCTGCTGTACCCTGTGCCCTGCTGTACCCTGTACACTGCTGTACCCTGTGCCCTGCTGTACCCTGTACCCTGCTGTACCCTGTACCCTGCTGTACCCTGTACCCTGCTGAACCCTGTACACTGCTGTACCCTGTGCCCTGCTGTACCCTGTGCCCTGCTGTACCCTGTACCCTGCTGTACCCTGTACCCTGCTGAACCCTGTACCCTGCTGAACCCTGTACCCTGCTGTACCCTGTACCCTGCTGTACCCTGTGCCCTGCTATACCCTGTGCCCTGCTGAACCCTGTACCCTGCTGAACCCTGTACCCTGCTGAACCCTGTACCCTGCTGAACCCTGTACCCTGCTGTACCCTGTACCCTGCTGTACCCTGTGCCCTGCTATACCCTGTGCCCTGCTGAACCCTGTACCCTGCTGTACCCTGTACCCTGCTGTACCCTGTACCCTGCTGTACCCTGTACCCTGCTGTACCCTGTACCCTGCTGAACCCTGTACCCTGCTGTACCCTGTGCCCTGCTGAACCCTGTGCCCTGCTGTACCCTGTACCCTGCTGTACCCTGTACCCTGCTGAACCCTGTACCCTGCTGTACCCTGTACCCTGCTGAACCCTGTACCCTGCTGTACCCTGTACCCTGCTGAACCCTGTACCCTGCTGAACCTTGTACACTGCTGTACCCTGTGCCCTGCTGAACCCTGTACACTGCTGTACCCTGTGCCCTGCTGTACTTTGTACCCTGCTGTACCCTGCTGTACCCTGTACACTGCTGTACCCTGCTGAACCCTGTACACTGCTGTACCCTGTGCCCTGCTGTTCCCTGTACCCTGCTGTACCCTGTACCCTGCTGTACCCTGTACCCTGCTGAACCCTGTACCCTGCTGTACCCTGTACCCTGCTGTACCCTGTACCCTGCTGAACCCTGTACCCTGCTGAACCCTGTACCCTGCTGAACCCTGTACACTGCTGTACCCTATGCCCTGCTGTACCCTGCACCCTGCTGTACCCTGCTGTACCCTGTGCCCTGCTGTACCCTGTGCCCTGCTGTACTCTGCCGTACCCTGTGCCCTGTTGAACCCTGTACTCTGCTGTACCCTGTGCCCTGCTGTACCCTGTACCCTGCTGTACCCTGTACCCTGCTGAACCCTGTACCCTGCTGTACCCTGCTGTACCCTGTACCCTGCTGAACCCTGTACCCTGCTGTACCCTGTACCCTGCTGTACCCTGTACCCTGCTGAACCCTGTACCCTGCTGAACCCTGTACCCTGCTGAACCCTGTACACTGCTGTACCCTGTGCCCTGCTGTTCCCTGTACCCTGCTGTACCCTGTACCCTGCTGTACCCTGTGCCCTGCTGTACCCTGCACCCTGCTGTACCCTGTGCCCTGCTGTACCCTGTGCCCTGCTGTACTCTGCCGTACCCTGTGCCCTGTTGAACCCTGTACCCTGCTCAACCCTGTACTCTGCTGTACCCCTGTGCCCAGCTGTACCCTGCTGTACCCTGTACCCTGCTGTACCCTGTACTTTGCTGTACCCCTGTGCCCTGCTGTACTCTGTACCCTGCTGAACCCTGTACACTGCTGTACCCTATGCCCTGCTGTACCCTGTACCCTGCTGAACCCTGTACCCTGCTGAACCCTGTACCCTGCTGTACCCTGTACCCTGCTGTACCCTGTGCCCTGCTATACCCTGTGCCCTGCTGAACCCTGTACCCTGCTGAACCCTGTACCCTGCTGAACCCTGTACCCTGCTGAACCCTGTACCCTGCTGTACCCTGTACCCTGCTGTACCCTGTGCCCTGCTATACCCTGTGCCCTGCTGAACCCTGTACCCTGCTGTACCCTGTACCCTGCTGTACCCTGTACCCTGCTGTACCCTGTACCCTGCTGTACCCTGTACCCTGCTGAACCCTGTACCCTGCTGTACCCTGTGCCCTGCTGAACCCTGTGCCCTGCTGTACCCTGTACCCTGCTGTACCCTGTACCCTGCTGAACCCTGTACCCTGCTGTACCCTGTACCCTGCTGAACCCTGTACCCTGCTGTACCCTGTACCCTGCTGAACCCTGTACCCTGCTGAACCTTGTACACTGCTGTACCCTGTGCCCTGCTGAACCCTGTACACTGCTGTACCCTGTGCCCTGCTGTACTTTGTACCCTGCTGTACCCTGCTGTACCCTGTACACTGCTGTACCCTGCTGAACCCTGTACACTGCTGTACCCTGTGCCCTGCTGTTCCCTGTACCCTGCTGTACCCTGTACCCTGCTGTACCCTGTACCCTGCTGAACCCTGTACCCTGCTGTACCCTGTACCCTGCTGTACCCTGTACCCTGCTGAACCCTGTACCCTGCTGAACCCTGTACCCTGCTGAACCCTGTACACTGCTGTACCCTATGCCCTGCTGTACCCTGCACCCTGCTGTACCCTGCTGTACCCTGTGCCCTGCTGTACCCTGTGCCCTGCTGTACTCTGCCGTACCCTGTGCCCTGTTGAACCCTGTACTCTGCTGTACCCTGTGCCCTGCTGTACCCTGTACCCTGCTGTACCCTGTACCCTGCTGAACCCTGTACCCTGCTGTACCCTGCTGTACCCTGTACCCTGCTGAACCCTGTACCCTGCTGTACCCTGTACCCTGCTGTACCCTGTACCCTGCTGAACCCTGTACCCTGCTGAACCCTGTACCCTGCTGAACCCTGTACACTGCTGTACCCTGTGCCCTGCTGTTCCCTGTACCCTGCTGTACCCTGTACCCTGCTGTACCCTGTGCCCTGCTGTACCCTGCACCCTGCTGTACCCTGTGCCCTGCTGTACCCTGTGCCCTGCTGTACTCTGCCGTACCCTGTGCCCTGTTGAACCCTGTACCCTGCTCAACCCTGTACTCTGCTGTACCCCTGTGCCCAGCTGTACCCTGCTGTACCCTGTACCCTGCTGTACCCTGTACTTTGCTGTACCCCTGTGCCCTGCTGTACTCTGTACCCTGCTGAACCCTGTACACTGCTGTACCCTATGCCCTGCTGTACCCTGCACCCTGCTGTACCCTGTGCCCTGCTGTGCATCTATAGCCTGTCCGTCCATGGGAGTGGATCCCTCCTTCACTGTAGTTCTCCCCGAGGTTTCTTCTTTTTCCCAGGACTCTGGGTTTTTTGGAGTTTTTCCTTGCTGAGAAGGAGGGTCTAAGGACAGGGGATGACTGGACCATGTTTCATTTGCTGCTTTACATGAATGTTGTTTATTCCTGTTCTGATATGTCTGTGTGTATGTTTTACTCATACATATCTTGGAACGGCCTTAGAGGAAACTGTTGTTGCGATTTTGGGCGCTACAAAATAAATTGAATTGAATTGAATTGAATTGCTGTACCCTGTGCCCTGCTGTACTCTGCCGTACCCTGTGCCCTGTTGAACCCTGTACCCTGCTCAACCCTGTACTCTGCTGTACCCTGCTGTACCCCTGTGCCCAGCTGTACCCTGCTGTACCCTGTACCCTGCTGTACCCTGTACTCTGCTGTACCCCTGTGCCCTGCTGTACCCTGCTGTACCCTCAGGCACTCAGGGCGGTTGTTATTTCAGGAGAAAATGGCGATCCCGTCGGTGGTGATCGAGCCGGCGTCGAGTAACGAAGGCGACGACGACCGTGATGGTGACATTATCTCTCCCACCATCGCCGCGGGCAACAGCTCTTCCACTGTCGCCGCGGGCAATAGCCCCGCCCCCAAAGTCCAGCACATCGGCCCCAGTGACGGAACGCTGCCCCACGACTTCCTCTACAAGGTACAGACGGGACTAAACGGGACCAAACCAGGACTAAACCAGGTGTAAACCGGGGCTAAAAGGGACTAAACCGGGGCTAAACCGGGACTTTCTCTTTTTGCAGGTGGAGACGATGCACGACTTTGAGGCTGCAAATTCAGATGAGTTGGAGCTGAGCCGAGGAGACGTGGTTCTGGTGGTGCCCACTGTCAACCAGGAGGACCAGGTACTGACCCCTGACCCCTGACCCTGACCTCTAAAGCCTAATCGCTCTTCCTGTTTGTGCCGCAGGAAGCTGGTTGGCTGACGGGGATAAAGCTCAGTGATTGGTCGTCACTGGGCGTGAGCGCTCAGCGAGGACTGTTCCCCGAGAACTTCGTGCAGCGCCTCAACTGACGACCCCTGACCCCACCGTGACCTCGCCCTGACCCCACCGTGACCTCGCCCTGACCCCACCGTGACCCCACCGTGACCTTGCCCTGACCCCACCGTGACCTCGCCCTGACCCCACCGTGACCTCGCCCTGACTCCACCGTGACCTCGCCCTGACCCCACCGTGACCCCACCGTGACCTCGCCCTGACCCCACCGTGACCTCGCCCTGACCCCACCGTGACCTCGCCCTGACCCCACCGTGACCTCGCCCTGACCCCATGTGACCTCACCGTGACCCCACCGTGACCTCGCCCTGACCCCACCGTGACCTCGCCCTGACCCCACCGTGACCTCGCCCTGACCCCACCGTGACCTCGCCCTGACCCCACCGTGACCTCGCCCTGACCCCACCGTGACCCCACCGTGACCTCGCCCTGACCCCACCGTGACCTCGCCCTGACCCCACCGTGACATCGCCTTGACCCTACCGTGACCTCGCCCTGACCCCACTGTGACCTCGCCCTGACCCCACCGTGACATCGCCTTGACCCTACCGTGACCTCGCCCTGACCCCGCCGTGACCTTGCCCTGACCCCACCGTGACCTCGCCCTGACCCCACCGTGACCTCGCCCTGACCCCACTGTGACCTCGCCCTGACCCCACTGTGACCTCGCCCTGACCTCGCCGTGACCCTGCCGTGACCCCTGACTGTATCATCAGAGATATTTACATATTTAAATCTGCTGAGGTCACTTCCTGTCTGAGTGTAGTGTGTAGTGCTCATCCAATCAGCATGCAGCCCTCTGACCTGTCACTCAAACATGGACCAATCAGAAGCCTCCAAGAGACGCCTGCTCCCATTGGCCCCTGAGCAGGTCACATGACTCTGGAGCGTTTGAAATGTTCCTCTCTCCTTGTTTCCTTCTCTCCTCTTTTCCTCGTCTCCTCCCTCCTTGTTCCCTTGTCTCCTCCCTCTCTCCTTGTTTCCTCGTTTCCTCCCTCCTCATTACCTCCCTCCTCTGTCCTTGTTTCCTTGTCTCCTCTCTCCTTGTCTCCTCTCTGCAGATAAATTGAGCTCTTGGTGTTTTGTTGTAGAAACAAATAAAGTTTTTCTTCCTCTGAATCCTGAGTCACTGTAACACAAACTACACACACACGACACACACACTATACACACACACACACTATACACACACACTACACACACACACTATACACACACACTACACACACACACTGTACACACACTATACACACACACAAACTACACACACACACACACACACACACACACTGTACACACACACTATACACACACACACTATACACACACACACACACACACACACTGTACACACACACACACTATACACACACACACACTATACACACACACTACACACACACACTGTACACACACACACACTATACACACACACTACACACACTATACACACACACACTACACACACACACTGTACACACACACACACTATACACACACACTACACACACTATACACACACACACTACACACACACACTGTACACACACACACACTATACACACACACTACACACACTACACACACACACACACACACTGTACACACACTATACACACAAACTACACACACACTGTACACACAAACTACACACACACACACACACTATACACACACACACTGTACACACACTGTACACACAAACTACACACACACACTGTACACACACTATACACACACACACTGTACACACACTATACACACAAACTACACACACACACTGTACACACACTATACACACACTATACACACACACACACACACTGTACACACACTACACACACACTGTACACACACTATACACACAAACTACACACACACTGTACACACACTATACACACAAACTACACACACACACACACTGTACACACACTATACACACAAACTACACACACACACACTGTACACACACTATACACACAAACTACACACACACACACACTGTACACACACTATACACACAAACTACACACACACACTGTACACACACTATACACACACAAACTATACACACACCCTATACACACACACACACACTGTACACACACTATACACACAAACTACACACACACACTGTACACACTATACACACACACACACACACTGTACACACACACTGTACACACACTATACACACAAACTACACACACACACACACACACACACTGTACACACACTATACACACAAACTACACACACACACACACACACACTGTACACACACTATACACAAACTACACACACACACTGTACACACACTATACACACACAAACTATACACACACACCCTATACACACAAACTACACACACACAAACTACACACACTGTACACACACACTATACACACAAACTACACACACTGTACACACACACTATACACACAAACTACACACACACACAAACTATACACACACACACTATACACACACACCCTATACACACACACAAACTACACACACACAAACTACACACACACTATACACACACACAAACTACACACACACAAACTACACACACACACACACACACTATACACACACACAAACTACACACACACACTATACACACACACACTATACACAAACTACACACACAAACTACACACACACTATACACACACACTATACACACACACACACACACTATACACACAAACTACACGCACACACACACAAACTACACACACTATACACAAACTACACACACACTATACACACAAACTACACGCACACACACACAAACTACACGCACACACAAACTACACACACACTATGCACACACACAATATACACACAAACTACACACACACACACTATATACACAAACTACACACACACACAAACTACACACACACTATACACACACACACTATACACACACAATACACACAAAATACACACACTATACACAAACTACACACACACTATACACACACACACTATACACACACACACAATACACACAAAATACACACACTATACACACACTACACACTATACTCACACAGCCTATACACACAAACTACACACACACTATACACACAAACTATACACACACAAACTATACACACACACTATACACACAAACTATACACACACACACTATACACACACACTATACACACACACACTATACACACACAAACTACACACACACACTATAAACACAAACTACACACACACACTATACACAAATTATACACACACACACTATACACACACAATATACACACACAAACTACACACACACACACTATACACACACAAACTACACACACACACTATACACACACAAACTACACACACACACTATAGACAAACTACACACACACTATACACACAAATTACACACACACACACTATACACACAAACTACACGCACACACACTACACACACACACTACACACACACGATACACACAAACTACACACACACTATAGACAAACTACACACACACTATACACACACAAACTACACAGACACTATACACACACACACTATACACACACACACACACTATACACACACACACACAATATACACACACAAACTACACACACACACACTATACACACACAAACTACACACACAAACTATAGACAAACTACACACACACTATACACACAAACTACACACACAAACTACACTCACACACACTATATTCAATTCAATTTATTTTGTAGCGCCCAAAATCACAACAACAGTAGCCTCTAAGGGCGTTCCAAGATATGGATGAGTAAAACATACACACAGACATATCAGAACAGGAATAAACAACATTCATGTAAAGCAGCAAATGAAACATGGTCCAGTCATCCCCTGTCCTTAGACCCTCCTTCTCAGCAAGGAAAAACTCCAAAAAACCCAGGGTCCTGGGAAAAAGAAGAAACCTCGGGGAGAACTACAGTGAAGGAGGGATCCACTCCCATGGACGGACAGGCTATAGATGTCCAGGCCCGTGGGCCAGTTCAGTATGACCACAGCTACCCAGGTGGGGAAGGAGCCGGGCGAGGAGGAGGAGGAGCCAGGCGAGGAGGAGGAGGAGCCGGGCGAGGAGGAGCCGGGCGAGGAGGAGGAGCCGGGCGAGGAGGGGAGGCCGGGCGAGGAGGCCGGGTGAGGAGGAGGAGAGAGGTCCAGCTGCCATCAGGCGTCTGAAAGAGTTCCACTCCACAGGGGGAGTGGGACAGGGGACAACATGTGAATAGCAATGAACAAACTACAGATGAGAACATAGTGAGTGATGCTGGTGAGAAAAAAGGAGGAAACAGAGGACAGTGCTCAGGTTGCCACACTTCCTCCAGCTTGTTATCTCCTGCGGCAGCTTATCTTAGTGACATCAACTAAGTAACCTGGTCATAAGCTATTCCGAAGAGGAAGGTTTTAAGCCTGGTCTTAAATAAAGAGACTGTGGAGCCTGTTTAACACCAACAGGGAGTTGATTCCATAACACAGGAGCTTGGTAACTGAAGGCTCTTCCCCCCACTGTACTTTTAGACACTCTAGGAACCACTAATAATCCTGCATTCTGAGAGCGAAGTGCTCTATTTGGCTGATAGGGGACAATGGCCTCCTGAAGATATGATGGGGCCATATTGTTTAAGGCTTTGTATGTCAGAAGGAGAACTTTGAATCTAATTCTAAACTCGACAGGAAGCCAGTGCAGTGATTTTAACACAGGACTGATGTGATCACGTCTTTTAGTTCCTGTTAGGACTCTGGCCGCTGCATTTTGGACCAACTGGAGGCTTCTTAAAGTACCTTTAGTGCAGACGGCGAGCAGAGAATTACAGTAATCTAGTCTGGATGTAACAAATGCATGGATAAGTTTTTCAGCATCATTTTTAGGCAAAATTTTTCTGATTTTAGTTATGTTTCGCAGGTGAAAATATGCAGTTTTACAAGCTTGGTTTATATGAGCTGTGAATGAGAGATTTTGGTCAAATACGACTCCAAGGTTTTTTACAGTAGAGCTAGAGGCTATACTCACATTGTCAAGTGAGATTATCTGGTCTGACAGAGAATCTCTCTGACCTTTAGGACCGACAACAATGACCTCTGTTTTTTCAGGGTTTAAAAGGAGGTAATTCAGGGTCATCCAGGTTTTGATGTCCTTCACACAGGCACTGAGCTTATCGATTTGATCTGATTAGGTTTCATTGATAAGTACAGCTGAGTGTCATCAGCATAGCAGTGGAAATTAATGCCATGTTTTCTGATAATGTTACCTAATGGCAACATATACAGAGTAAACAGGATTGGACCAAGCACAGATCCTTGTGGAACACCACAAGCTACTTTAGAGCAGGGAGAGGTGCACTGGTTTACACTAACAAACTGGTACCTATCTGATAGATAGGATTTAAACCATTTGAGGGCGGTCCCTCTGACACCTATGTCACATTCTAACCTCTGCAGTAGAATGTTGTGATCAATGGTGTCAAACGCTGCACTGAGGTCCAGTAGGACCAGGACTGAAGCCAGCCCGTTATCAGCAGCTAGTAGCAAATCATTTGTCACTTTAAGCAGAGCAGTTTCTGTGCTGTGGTGAGCTCTGAAACCAGACTGAAATTTTTCATATAAATTATTGCCCTGCAGATGGTGACAAAGCTGTTTCACCACAACTCGTTCCAGAATCTTTGAGAGAAATGGAGGATTCGAGACAGGTCTGTAGTTGGCTAGTTCATCAGGATTTAAGCTAGGTTTTTTCAAAAGCGGTTTAATTACAGCATATTTAAAGGACTGAGGAACAAAGCCATTTTCTAATGACATATTTATTATGTTATGGATGGAACCTATTATTAGGTGGAGAGCTTCTTTGAGGAGTTTGACTGGAATAGGGTCGAGCAAACAAGTTGATGGTTTGGACGACATGATGACTGAGGTAATCTCCACCTCATCGACAGGAGTAAATTTGTCTAATGCTGTTAGAGGATTTATGTGGGATATTGGTGTTACTGACTGGATTTGCTGAATTTGCTCGGGCCTGATTTTTGGAGTGGCTTCGTTGATCTTGTCTCTAATGGTTATAATTTTGTAATCGAAGAATTCAAGAAAGTCACAACTGAACTTCAAAGGGAGAAGAGACTCAGGGGCAGTGTGTGAGTTTGTCAGCCTGGCTACAGTGCTGAACAGAAATCTGGGGTTGCTTTTGTTTCCTTCTATTAGGTTTGAATAGTATCTGGTTTGTGCTTTTGGCAGAGCGGCCTTATAAGAGAGCAGGCAGAGCTTCCATGCCTTCAGAGACTGCTCGGAGCGCGAGCGGCGCCAGAGCTTCTCTGTGCGTCTCACGTGTTGTTTGAGTGATCACAGTTCTGGAGTAAACCAAGGAGCCGGAGGTCTTGGTTTAATGCTTTTCTGTTTTAGCGGAGCTGCAACATCGAGAGCAGATTTTAAGGTGAGCATTGTCCTATCAACAAACTGATCCATGATAATTGGATTAAAGTTGTTCTCATTGTCACATATCATTTAATACTGGCTCCATTATTTCTTTGAACTCGGCTACCGATTTTTCTGATATTGTTCTTTTCATTATAGTTTTCTCCTGCAGAGCTGGATAGTCTTTTAGTACGAATTGAAAGGTAATTAAAAATGGTCAGAGAGTATAGGGTTTTGAGGAATTACAAGTAAATCATTAATCTCAATACCATAAGTTAGGACGAGATCGAGAGTGTGATTGTGACAGTGAGTCGGCTTGTTCACACTCTGGGTAAAACCGACCCCATCCAGGAGAGCACCAAAAGCACTGCTGAGGCTCACTGCTGTTATCAACATGAATGTTGAAATCTCCAACTATAACAATCCTTTCCCATTCCAAAACTAAACTTGAAATAAAGTCAGAAAACTCTGTCAGAAACTCGGCATAAGGACCAGGAGGTCGGTAGATTGTTATGAATATAACAGCTTTTTGGTTTTTCCAGTTGGTGCACGTAATCGATAGTGCGAGGCTTTCAAAGGAGCGGAATGTATAATTAGATTTGAGGCTGAGAATTAGGCTGGAGTGAGAAATGACGGCCACACCGCCACCTCCACCTGTGCTCCTGGCACTTTGAAAGTTCACGTGACTTGGAGGTGTAGATTCGTTTAGTCTAACATAATCATTTTCCTGAAGCCATGTTTCAGTTAAAGCGAGAAGATCAATATTAAAGTCGCCAATTAATTCATTTATTAAAAGAGATTTAGAGGAGAGGGACCTGATGTTTAGCAGTCCACATTTTACACACTTATCATTTTGTTTATTTGCGATGCATGTATTTATTTTTATTAAGTTAGGAGATCTGACGCCTTTCCTATCAGAGTTTAGGTATGTTTTGTTTGTGCTTTTTGTGCGTGGGACATACACAGCCTCAGCCAGTCTGGGAGAATTGTTCATGCAGGGTGGCTCAGAGGAGGCCCCTGTACGTGGGGCTCAGAGGAGGCCCCTGTACGTGGGGCCAGAGGAGGCCCCTGTACGTGGGGCCAGAGGAGGCCCCTGTACGTGGGGCTCAGAGGAGGCCCCTGTACGTGGGGCTCAGAGGAGGCCCCTGTACGTGGGGCCAGAGGAGGCCCCTGTACGTGGGGCCAGAGGAGGCCCCTGTACGTGGGGCCAGAGGAGGCCCCTGTACGTGGGGCTCAGAGGAGGCCCCTGTACGTGGGGCCAGAGGAGGCCCCTGTACGTGGGGCCAGAGGAGGCCCCTGTACGTGGGGCCAGAGGAGGCCCCTGTACGTGGGGCTCAGAGGAGGCCCCTGTACGTGGGGCCAGAGGAGGCCCCTGTACGTGGGGCCTACCTGATGGTCATCTAAGACTAGCAATCATATTCTGCGCTAACAGGGAGGAGCCAGCCGCTGTGGGATGAATGCCGTCACTACGTATAAGCCTGGGCTTCCCCTCAAATGCCCTCCAGTTGTCTATGAAGACGACACCATTCTGCGGGCACCAATTGGACAACCACTGGTTGACAGCTGAAAAGCGGCTGAACATTTCACAATTGGCATAATTTGGAAGGGGGCCAGAGAAGTACACGGACTCCGACATCGACTTAGCCAAATCACAAACTGCCGCTATCTGCAACTTCAGCACCTCTGACTGACCGCGCCGAGTATCGTTACCCCCCGCGTGTATAACGATCCGGCGGTACCTGTTCTTACTTCTCTTTAAAAGCCTCAGATTCCCCTCGATGTCGCCCAGTCTGGCTCCAGGGTAACACCGTGTGGAAGCTGCAGGCAGTTCCACATCCCTGACTATGGAGCTCCCTATGACTAGAGTGTCCCGCGTCCAGCTCAGGGGGGCGAACCTGTTCTGGACGGGAAGCTCCCTACTGGTCTCCTGCAGTCCTACACTCAGCCCTGTGTCCCTGGTCTCCTGCAGTCCTACTCTCAGCCCTGTGTCCCTGGTCTCCTGCAGTCCTACACTCAGCCCTGTGTCCCTGGTCTCCTGCGGTCCTACTCTCAGCCCTGTGTCCCTGGTCTCCTGCAGTCCTACACTCAGCCCTGTGTCCCTGGTCTCCTGCAGTCCTACACTCAGCCCTGTGTCCCTGTTCTCCTGCAGTCCTACACTCAGCCCTGTGTCCCTGGTCTCCTGCAGTCCTACTCTCAGCCCTGTGTCCCTGTTCTCCTGCAGTCCTACACTCAGCCCTGTGTCCCTGGTCTCCTGCAGTCCTACACTCAGCCCTGTGTCCCTGGTCTCCTGCAGTCCTACACTCAGCCCTGTGTCCCTGGTCTCCTGCAGTCCTACACTCAGCCCTGTGTCCCTGTTCTCCTGCAGTCCTACACTCAGCCCTGTGTCCCTGTTCTCCTGCAGTCCTACTCTCAGCCCTGTGTCCCTGGTCTCCTGCAGTCCTACTCTCAGCCCTGTGTCCCTGGTCTCCTGCAGTCCTACTCTCAGCCCTGTGTCCCTGGTCTCCTGCAGTCCTACACTCAGCCCTGTGTCCCTGGTCTCCTGCAGTCCTACACTCAGCCCTGTGTCCCTGGTCTCCTGCAGTCCTACTCTCAGCCCTGTGTCCCTGGTCTCCTGCAGTCCTACTCTCAGCCCTGTGTCCCTGGTCTCCTGCAGTCCTACACTCAGCCCTGTGTCCCTGGTCTCCTGCAGTCCTACACTCAGCCCTGTGTCCCTGTTCTCCTGCAGTCCTACACTCAGCCCTGTGTCCCTGGTCTCCTGCAGTCCTACTCTCAGCCCTGTGTCCCTGTTCTCCTGCAGTCCTACACTCAGCCCTGTGTCCCTGGTCTCCTGCAGTCCTACACTCAGCCCTGTGTCCCTGGTCTCCTGCAGTCCTACACTCAGCCCTGTGTCCCTGGTCTCCTGCAGTCCTACACTCAGCCCTGTGTCCCTGTTCTCCTGCAGTCCTACACTCAGCCCTGTGTCCCTGTTCTCCTGCAGTCCTACTCTCAGCCCTGTGTCCCTGGTCTCCTGCAGTCCTACTCTCAGCCCTGTGTCCCTGGTCTCCTGCAGTCCTACTCTCAGCCCTGTGTCCCTGGTCTGCAGTCCTACACTCAGCCCTGTGTCCCTGGTCTCCTGCAGTCCTACACTCAGCCCTGTGTCCCTGGTCTGCAGTCCTACACTCAGCCCTGTGTCCCTGGTCTCCTGCAGTCCTACACTCAGCCCTGTGTCCCTGGTCTCCTGCAGTCCTACACTCAGCCCTGTGTCCCTGGTCTCCTGCAGTCCTACTCTCAGCCCTGTGTCCCTGGTCTCCTGCAGTCCTACTCTCAGCCCTGTGTCCCTGGTCTCCTGCAGTCCTACACTCAGCCCTGTGTCCCTGTTCTCCTGCAGTCCTACACTCAGCCCTGTGTCCCTGGTCTCCTGCAGTCCTACTCTCAGCCCTGTGTCCCTGTTCTCCTGCAGTCCCACACTCAGCCCTGTGTCCCTGGTCTCCTGCAGTCCTACACTCAGCCCTGTGTCCCTGGTCTCCTGCAGTCCTACACTCAGCCCTGTGTCCCTGGTCTCCTGCAGTCCTACACTCAGCCCTGTGTCCCTGTTCTCCTGCAGTCCTACACTCAGCCCTGTGTCCCTGTTCTCCTGCAGTCCTACTCTCAGCCCTGTGTCCCTGGTCTCCTGCAGTCCTACTCTCAGCCCTGTGTCCCTGGTCTCCTGCAGTCCTACTCTCAGCCCTGTGTCCCTGGTCTCCTGCAGTCCTACACTCAGCCCTGTGTCCCTGGTCTCCTGCAGTCCTACACTCAGCCCTGTGTCCCTGGTCTCCTGCAGTCCTACTCTCAGCCCTGTGTCCCTGGTCTCCTGCAGTCCTACTCTCAGCCCTGTGTCCCTGGTCTCCTGCAGTCCTACACTCAGCCCTGTGTCCCTGGTCTCCTGCAGTCCTACACTCAGCCCTGTGTCCCTGTTCTCCTGCAGTCCTACACTCAGCCCTGTGTCCCTGGTCTCCTGCAGTCCTACTCTCAGCCCTGTGTCCCTGTTCTCCTGCAGTCCTACACTCAGCCCTGTGTCCCTGGTCTCCTGCAGTCCTACACTCAGCCCTGTGTCCCTGGTCTCCTGCAGTCCTACACTCAGCCCTGTGTCCCTGGTCTCCTGCAGTCCTACACTCAGCCCTGTGTCCCTGTTCTCCTGCAGTCCTACACTCAGCCCTGTGTCCCTGTTCTCCTGCAGTCCTACTCTCAGCCCTGTGTCCCTGGTCTCCTGCAGTCCTACTCTCAGCCCTGTGTCCCTGGTCTCCTGCAGTCCTACTCTCAGCCCTGTGTCCCTGGTCTCCTGCGGTCCTACTCTCAGCCCTGTGTCCCTGGTCTCCTGCAGTCCTACTCTCAGCCCTGTGTCCCTGGTCTGCAGTCCTACACTCAGCCCTGTGTCCCTGGTCTCCTGCAGTCCTACACTCAGCCCTGTGTCCCTGGTCTGCAGTCCTACACTCAGCCCTGTGTCCCTGGTCTCCTGCAGTCCTACACTCAGCCCTGTGTCCCTGGTCTCCTGCAGTCCTACACTCAGCCCTGTGTCCCTGGTCTCCTGCAGTCCTACTCTCAGCCCTGTGTCCCTGGTCTCCTGCAGTCCTACTCTCAGCCCTGTGTCCCTGGTCTCCTGCAGTCCTACTCTCAGCCCTGTGTCCCTGGTCTCCTGCAGTCCTACACTCAGCCCTGTGTCCCTGGTCTCCTGCAGTCCTACACTCAGCCCTGTGTCCCTGGTCTCCTGCAGTCCTACACTCAGCCCTGTGTCCCTGGTCTCCTGCAGTCCTACACTCAGCCCTGTGTCCCTGGTCTCCTGCGGTCCTACTCTCAGCCCTGTGTCCCTGGTCTCCTGCGGTCCTACTCTCAGCCCTGTGTCCCTGGTCTCCTGCGGTCCTACACTCAGCCCTGTGTCCCTGGTCTCCTGCAGTCCTACACTCAGCCCTGTGTCCCTGGTCTCCTGCAGTCCTACACTCAGCCCTGTGTCCCTGGTCTCCTGCAGTCCTACACTCAGCCCTGTGTCCCTGGTCTCCTGCAGTCCTACACTCAGCCCTGTGTCCCTGGTCTCCTGCGGTCCTACTCTCAGCCCTGTGTCCCTGGTCTCCTGCGGTCCTACTCTCAGCCCTGTGTCCCTGGTCTCCTGCGGTCCTACTCTCAGCCCTGTGTCCCTGGTCTCCTGCGGTCCTACACTCAGCCCTGTGTCCCTGGTCTCCTGCAGTCCTACTCTCAGCCCTGTGTCCCTGGTCTCCTGCAGTCCTACACTCAGCCCTGTGTCCCTGGTCTCCTGCAGTCCTACACTCAGCCCTGTGTCCCTGGTCTCCTGCAGTCCTACTCTCAGCTATGTGTCCCTGATCTGCAGTCCTACTCTCAGCTATGTGTCCCTGGTCTCCTGCAGTCCTACTCTCAGCTATGTGTCCCTGATCTGCAGTCCTACTCTCAGCTATGTGTCCCTGATCTGCAGTCCTACACTCAGCCCTGTGTCCCTGGTCTCCTGCAGTCCTACTCTCAGCTATGTGTCCCTGATCTGCAGTCCTACACTCAGCCCTGTGTCCCTGATCTGCAGTCATAGTCTTAGCCCTGCGCCTGCTTCTAACTGTCACAAACCTGTCCTGGTCCCGGCTCCACGGGATGCGCCCGGGGGCTGCTCTCGCTAGCTGCGCTCATGCTAATGCGGTCCGCGGTCCCTGCTACTGCCTGACTATAACTCGGCTTCAGCGCCTCCAATGAGCGGATCCGCGTTTCTATCTCTGTAACCCTGGCCCCGAGGACGGCCACTACGCTGCACTTAGCACAACTGTCCCTGTCACTATCAAATAAGCCAGGGTTCTCACTCCACATGTGGCAACTAGAACAGGACAGAGCGAGAGTTTTAGCCATGATGCTAGGCTAGGCTAGATCAGGCTGAAACTACAAGCTGAAACTACAGAGAGAGAGAGGCTTAGACCACGAATTACGGAGCACTAGATGCTGAATAAACTTCGATGGTTTGACGAAGTGCTCAGGCACTAGTTTAGATGGATTCGTGGATTAACAGATTCAGTAGAGAGACGCTAGTAATACTGCTGCAAAACAGAATTCACTCACCGGAAATGACGTCACCTTACAGGACATTCCCCTATACACACACACTATACACACACACACTATACACACACACACACACTATACACACACACACTATACACACACACACTATACACACACACACTATACACACACACTATACACACACACTATACACACTATACACACACACACTTTACACACACACTATACACACACACACAAACTACACACACACTATACACACACACACACACTATACACACACACACTATACACACACACTATACACACACACACTATACACGCACACTATACACACACACACAAACTACACACACACTATACACACACACTATAGACACACACACTATACACACACACTATACACACACACACTATACACACACGCACTATACACACACTATACACACACACTATACACACACTATACACACACACACACACATACTATATACACACACACACTATACACACACACATATATACACACACACACACACACTATATACACACACACATATATACACACACACACACTATATACACACACACACACACTATACACACACACATATACATACACACACACACACACACACACACACTATACACACACACATATACATACACACACACACACACACACACACACACTATACACACACACATATATACACATACACACACACACTATACACACACACATATACATACACACACACACACACACACACACACACACACTATACACACACACATATATACACACACACACACACATATATATACACACAAACTACAGATATTATTATTATTATTATTATTATTATTATTATTATTATTATTATTATTATTATTATTATGATGTTTCACTGCCTCCTGTGGCTCCTCACAGAGGGGTTCATAGGGGCTCAGGTGCTGTGAGGATTGGGCAGCAAACTGCCCCCGTGACCCATCGGGAGAAGATGGACGGATGTTTCACTGTGGCTGTTCCCGGGGGCAGACTGACCCCCTCCCACCAACACCACATCCAGACGACACAATGTGGGTGTCTTGCCTAAGGACACAACAACAGTCTGCACAAGAACCACTGCTCCAGTCCTGGTTTAGTCCAGGTTCAGTCCTGGATCAGTCCTGGTTTAGTCCAGGTTCAGTCCTGGATCAGTCCTGGTTTAGTCCAGGTTCAGTCTTGGATCAGTCCAGGTTCAGTCCTGGTTCAGTCCTGGTTCAGTCCTGGTTCAGTCCTGGATCAGTCCTGGATCAGTCCTGGTTTAGTCCAGGTTCAGTCCTGGTTTAGTCCAGGTTCAGTCCTGGTTTAGTCCAGGTTCAGGAGGGGGGGGTGCAGAGGCCGTGGTCCAAACAGCAGCTCCGGGTCCAGACCGAGTCTTCAGAGGAACCTTCTGTAGCACCATCTGCACCAGAACAGAACCAGGAGAAACTCAGGGAGGGCATCTGACACAATCTGACACACGGGAGGGCATCTGACACACTCTGACACACGGGAGGGCATCTGACACACTCTGACACACGGGAGGGCATCTGACACAATCTGACACACGGGAGGGCATCTGACACACTCTGACACACGGGAGGGCATCTGACACACTCTGACACACGGGAGGGCATCTGACACAATCTGACACACGGGAGGGCATCTGACACAATCTGACACACGGGAGGGCATCTGACACACTCTGACACACGGGAGGGCATCTGACACAATCTGACACACGGGAGGGCATCTGACACACTCTGACACACGGGAGGGCATCTGACACAATCTGACACACGGGAGGGCATCTGACACACTCTGACACACGGGAGGGCATCTGACACAATCTGACACACGGGAGGGCATCTGACACAATCTGACACACGGGAGGGCATCTGACACAATCTGACACACGGGAGGGCATCTGACACACTCTGACACACGGGAGGGCATCTGACACAATCTGACACACGGGAGGGCATCTGACACACTCTGACACACGGGAGGGCATCTGACACAATCTGACACACGGGAGGGCATCTGACACACTCTGACACACGGGAGGGCATCTGACACACTCTGACACACGGGAGGGCATCTGACACACTCTGACACATGGGGAGGGCTGTGCCGGCGGGCGTACCTGTGCCGGGCGGGCGTACCTGTGCCGGGCGGGCGTACCTGTGCCGGCGGGCGTACCTGTGCCGGGCGGGCGTACCTGTGCCAGGCGGGCGCGGTGCAGCGGGCGTACCTGTGCCGGGCGGGCGTACCTGTGCCGGGCGGGCGTACCTGTGCCGGGCGGGCGTACCTGTGCCGGGCGGGCGTACCTGTGCCGGCGGGCGTACCTGTGCCGGGCGGGCGTACCTGTGCCGGCGGGCGTACCTGTGCCGGGCGGGCGTACCTGTGCCGGGCGGGCGTACCTGTGCCGGCGGGCGTACCTGTGCCGGCGGGCGTACCTGTGCCGGGCGGCGCATTCGTGCCGGGCGCGGGCGATGTCCTGTGCCGGGCGGGCGTACCTGTGCCGGGCGGGCGTACCTGTGCCGGCGGGCGTACCTGTGCCAGGCGGGCGCGGTGCAGCGGGCGCAGTGGGTCGGGCCGCGGTGGCACCGGGTGGTTCCAGCGGCGAAGTTCCGTCTCGAGCTCCTCGACCGAAAACAGAAC
Organism: Odontamblyopus lacepedii; assembly: GCA_034769755.1. Lineage (NCBI taxonomy): Eukaryota > Metazoa > Chordata > Actinopteri > Gobiiformes > Gobiidae > Odontamblyopus > Odontamblyopus lacepedii. The sequence goes on from CM068359.1 coordinate 445,205, forward strand.
CACAGGATCCGCCCCAAGAACGTTCAGAAGATTCACAAGACGCTCGACGTAATGAGACCTGAGACCAGACCCGGACTTAGACCAGACCCGGACTTAGACCAGACCCGGACTTAGACCAGGACCAGGACTTAGACCAGGGCCAAGACCAGAGACCAGACCAGAGCCAAGACCAGAGACCAGACCAGGGCCAAGACCAGAGACCAGAGACCAGAGACCAGAGACCAGACCAGAGACCAGAGACCAGAGACCAGAGACCAGAGACCAGAGACCAGAGACTCTGAGGATGCCTCAGAGTCTGGAGGCTTTTAAGAAAGGACTTAAGACATTTCTGTTTAAAAAGGCCTACGAGGTTTTTGCCTTGTTTACCTTGTGCTACGATGTTTTAAATGTACTTTGGAAGTGGTTTTTTTTTTTATCATCTTTTTATGCTTTCACTGTAGCACTTTGAGATTTCATTGAAATGTAAAGTGCATTACAAATAAAATGTATTATTATTATTATTATTATTATTATTATTATTATTATTATTATTATTATTATTATTATTATTATTATTATTATTAATACACTACACCACATTTCCAGTCAGTCCCAAAATGCTGGTTCAGTCCTGGTTTAGTCCTGGTCTAGTCCTGGTTTAGTCCTGGTTCGGTCCTGGTTTAGTCCTGGTTCAGTCCTGGTTCAGTCCTGGTCTAGTCCTGGTTTAGTCCTGGCTTAGTCCTGGTTCAGTCCTGGTCTAGTCCTGGTTCGGTCCTGCTTTAGACCAGGTTCAGTCCTGGTTTAGTCCAGCTTTAGACCAGGTTTGGTCCTGGTTTAGTCCTGGTTCAGTCCTGGTTCAGTCCTGGTCTAGTCCTGGTTCGGTCCTGCTTTAGACCAGGTTCAGTCCTGGTTTAGTCCTTGTTCAGTCCTGGTCTAGTCCTGGTTTAGTCCTGGTTTAGTCCTGGTTCAGTCCTGGTCTAGTCCTGGTTTAGTCCTGCTTTAGACCAGGTTTGGTCCTGGTTTGGTCCTGGTTTAGTCCTGGTTCAGTCCTGGTTCAGTCCTGGTTTAGTCCTGGTTCAGTCCTGCTTTAGACCAGGTTTGGTCCTGGTTTGGGCCTAGTTCAGTCCTGGTTCAGGCCTGGTTCAGTCCTGGTTCAGTCCTGGTTTAGTCCTGGTTTAGTCCTGGTTTAGTCCTGGTTCAGTCCTGGTTCAGTCCTGGTTTAGTCCTGGTTTAGTCCTGCTTTAGACCAGGTTTGGTCCTGGTTTGGTCCTGGTTTAGTCCTGGTTCAGTCCTGGTTCAGTCCTGGTTCAGTCCTGGTTTAGTCCTGGTTTAGTCCTGGTTCAGTCCTGGTTCAGTCCTGGTTCAGTCCTGGTTCAGTCCTGGTTTAGTCCTGGTTCAGTCCTGGTTCAGTCCTGGTTTAGTCCTGGTTTAGTCCTGGTTTAGTCCTGCTTTAGACCAGGTTTGGTCCTGGTTTGGTCCTGGTTTAGTCCTGGTTCAGTCCTGGTTTAGTCCTGGTTTAGTCCTGGTTTAGTCCTGCTTTAGACCAGGTTTGGTCCTGGTTTGGTCCTGGTTTAGTCCTGGTTCAGTCCTGGTTCAGTCCTGGTTCAGTCCTGGTTTAGTCCTGGTTTAGTCCTGGTTCAGTCCTGGTTCAGTCCTGGTTCAGTCCTGGTTTAGTCCTGGTTTAGTCCTGGTTCAGTCCTGGTTCAGTCCTGGTTTAGTCCTGGTTTAGTCCTGGTTTAGTCCTGGTTCAGTCCTGGTTCAGTCCTGGTTTAGTCCTGGTTCAGTCCTGCTTTAGACCAGGTTTGGTCCTGGTTTGGGCCTAGTTCAGTCCTGGTTCAGGCCTGGTTCAGTCCTGGTTCAGTCCTGGTTTAGTCCTGGTTTAGTCCTGGTTCAGTCCTGGTTCAGTCCTGGTCCAGTCCTGGTTCAGTCCTGGTTTAGTCCTGGTTCAGTCCTGGTTCAGTCCTGGTTTAGTCCTGGTTCAGTCCTGGTCTAGTTCTGGTTTAGTCCTGGTTCTGTCCTGGTTCAGTCCTGGTTCAGTCCTGGTTCAGTCCTGGTTCAGTCCTGGTTCAGTCCTGGTTTAGTCCTGGTTCAGTCCTGGTTCAGTCCTGGTTCAGTCCTGGTCTAGTCCTGGTTCAGTCCTGGTTCAGTCCTGGTTCAGTCCTGGTTCAGTCCTGGTTTAGTCCTGGTTCAGTCCTGGTTTAGTCCTGGTTCAGTCCTGGTTCAGTCCTGGTTCAGTCCTGGTTTAGTCCTGGTTCAGTCCTGGTTCAGTCCTGGTTTAGTCCTGGTTCAGTCCTGGTTCAGTCCTGGTTCAGTCCTGGTTCAGTCCTGGTTCAGTCCTGGTCTAGTCCTGGTTCAGTCCTGGTTCAGTACTGGTTCAGTCCTGGTTCAGTCCTGGTTTAGTCCTGGTTTAGTCCTGGTTCAGTCCTGGTTCAGTCCTGGTTCAGTCCTGGTTCAGTCCTGGTCGAGTCCTGGTTCAGTCCTGGTTCAGTCCTGGTTCAGTCCTGGTTCAGTCCTGGTTTAGTCCTGGTTTAGTCCTGGTCTAGTTCTGGTTTAGTCCTGGTTCAGTCCTGGTTCAGTCCTGGTTCAGTCCTGGTCTAGTCCTGGTTCAGTCCTGGTTCAGTCCTGGTTTAGTCCTGGTTCAGTCCTGGTTTAGTCCTGGTTTAGGCCTGGTTCAGTCCTGGTCTAGTCCTGGTTTGGTCTTGGTTCAGTCCTGGTTTAGTCCTGGTTTAGGCCTGGTTCAGTCCTGGTTTAGTCCTGGTTTAGGCCTGGTTCAGTCCTGGTCTAGTCCTGGTTTGGTCTTGGTTCAGTCCTGGTTTAGTCCTGGTTCAGTCCTGGTCGAGTCCTGGTTTAGTCCTGGTTCAGTCCTGGTTTAGTCCTGGTTTAGGCCTGGTTCAGTCCTGGTTTAGTCCTGGTTTAGGCCTGGTTCAGTCCTGGTCTAGTCCTGGTTTGGTCTTGGTTCAGTCCTGGTTTCGTCCTGGTTCAATCCTGGTTCAGTCCTGGATTAGTCCTGGTTCAGTCCTGGTTTAGTCCTGGTTTAGTCCTGGATTAGTCCTGGTTCAGTCCTGGTCTAGTCCTGGTTCGGTCCCGGTTTAGTCCTGGTTCAGTCTTGGTTCAGTCCTGGTTTAGTCCTGGTTTAGTCCTGGTTCAGTCCTGGTTTCGTCCTGGTTTAGTCCTGGTTCAGTCCTGGTTCAGTCCTGGTCTAGTCCTGGTTCAGTCCTGGTTCAGTCCTGGTTCAGTCCTGGTTTAGTCCTGGTTTAGTCCTGGTTCAGTCCTGGTTCAGTCCTGGTTCAGTCCTGGTCTAGTCCTGGTCTGGTCCTGGTCTGGTCCTGGTCCGGTCCTGGTCCGGTCCTGGTCCGGGCCTGGTTCGGTCCTGGTGTAGTCCTGGTGTAGTCCTGGTTCGGGCCTGGTTCAGTCCTGGTTCAGTCCTGGTTCAGTCCTGGTTCAGTCCTGGTTCAGTCCTGGTTCAGTCCTGGTTTAGTCCTGGTTTAGTCCTGGTTCAGTCCTGGTTCAGTCCTGGTCTGGTCCTGGTCTGGTCCTGGTCTGGTCCTGGTCCGGTCCTGGTCCGGGCCTGGTTCGGTCCTGGTGTAGTCCTGGTGTAGGCCTGGTTTAGGCCTGGTTCGGGCCTGGTTCGGGCCTGGTTCGGGCCTGGTTCGGGCCTGGTTCGGTCCTGGTTCGGTCCTGGTTCGGTCCTGGTTTAGTCCTGGTTCAGTCCTGGTTTAGTCCTGGTTTAGTCCTGGTTCAGTCCTGGTTCAGTCCTGGTTCAGTCCTGGTTCAGTCCTGGTTCAGTCCTGGTTCAGTCCTGGTTTAGTCCTGGTTTAGTCCTGGTTTAGGCCTGGTTCAGTCCTGGTTCAGTCCTGGTTTAGTCCTGGATTAGTCCTGGTTCAGTCCTGGTCTAGTCCTGGTCTAGTCCTGGTTTAGTCCTGCTTTAGACCAGGTTTGGTCCTGGTTCAGTCCTGGTTCAGTCCTGGTTTAGTCCTGGTTCAGTCCTGGTTTAGTCCTGGTTCAGTCCTGGTTCAGTCCTGGTTCAGTCCTGGTTCAGTCCTGGTTCAGTCCTGGTTCAGTCCTGGTCTAGTCCTGGTTCAGTCCTGGTTTAGTCCTGGTTCAGTCCTGGTTTAGTACCTGCAAAAGCCTCTGTGCTCGGCAGGTTTTGCACACGGCTCTTCGGTGTCTCGCAGCTCAGGACACGCCCCTGAAACAGACGGATTGATTGACGATTGGACGGGACACACAAACCCCACCCATTCTGGCACTAACAACCAATCAGAAGAGACTGACCTGATGAGTGGGTGGAGTCTGTGCTCTGATTGGCCGGTTCAATCCAAGCGGGACTCCCTCTGTAAAACTGACACAGGGAGGGCATCTGACACAATGTGACACACGGAGAGGGCATCTGACACATGGGGAGGGCATCTGGCTCAATGGGAGGGCATCTGACTCACCTGCAACAGGAGGTGCAGCCGCTCCAGGCTCCAATCCCTCAGGTGATAAACACAGTCTCTGGGGTGATGAGCGTGAAGCCCCCGAGAGGAGCAGGAGGAGGAGAAACCACAGGCCTGAGGAGGAGAAACCACAGGCCTGAGGAGGAGAAACCACAGGCCTGAGGAGGAGAAACCACAGGCCTGAGGAGGAGGAACCACAGGCCTGAGGAGGAGAAACCACAGGCCTGAGGAGGAGGAATCACAGGCCTGAGGAGGAGGAGAAACCACAGGCCTGAGGAGGAGAAACCACAGGCCTGAGGAGGAGGAGAAACCACAGGCCTGAGGAGGAGGAACCACAGGCCTGAGGAGGAGGAGAAACCACAGGCCTGAGGAGGAGGAACCACAGGCCTGAGGAGGAGAAACCACAGGCCTGAGGAGGAGAAACCACAGGCCTGAGGAGGAGGAGGAGAAACCACAGGCCTGAGGAGGAGAAACCACAGGCCTGAGGAGGAGAAACCACAGGCCTGAGGAAGAGAAACCAAAGGCCTGAGGAGGAGGAGGAAAAACCACAGGCCTGAGGAGGAGGAGAAACCACAGGCCTGAGGAGGAGAAACCACAGGCCTGAGGAGGAGAAACCACAGGCCTGAGGAGGAGAAACCACAAGTCTGAGGAGGAGAAACCACAGGCCTGAGGAGGAGGAGAAACCACAGGCCTGAGGAGGAGAAACCACAGGCCTGAGGAGGAGAAACCACAGGCCTGAGGAGGAGAAACCACAGGCCTGAGGAGGAGGAGGAGGAGAAACCACAGGCCTGAGGAGGAGAAACCACAGGCCTGAGGAGGAGAAACCACAGGCCTGAGGAGGAGGAGAAACCACAGGCCTGAGGAGGAGAAACCACAGGCCTGAGGAGGAGTAACCACAGGCCTGAGGAGGAGAAACCACAGGCCTGAGGAGGAGAAACCACAGGCCTGAGGAGGAGGAGGAGAAACCACAGGCCTGAGGAGGAGGAGGAGAAACCACAGGCCTGAGGAGGAGAAACCACAGGCCTGAGGAGGAGGAGAAACCACAGGCCTGAGGAGGAGGAGAAACCACAGGCCTGAGGAGGAGAAACCACAGGCCTGAGGAGGAGGAGAAACCACAGGCCTGAGGAGGAGAAACCACAGGCCTGAGGAGGAGGAGAAACCACAGGCTTGAGGAGGAGGAGAAACCACAGGCCTGAGGAGGAGGAGAAACCACAGGCCTGAGGAGGAGAAACCACAGGCCTGAGGAGGAGGAGGAGAAACCACAGGCCTGAGGAGGAGAAACCACAGGCCTGAGGAGGAGAAACCAAAGGCCTGAGGAGGAGGAGGAAAAACCACAGGCCTGAGGAGGAGGAGAAACCACAGGCCTGAGGAGGAGAAACCACAGGCCTGAGGAGGAGAAACCACAGGCCTGAGGAGGAGAAACCACAGGCCTGAGGAGGAGAAACCACAGGCCTGAGGAGGAGGAGAAACCACAGGCCTGAGGAGGAGGAGAAACCACAGGCCTGAGGAGGAGAAACCACAGGCCTGAGGAGGAGAAACCACAGGCCTGAGGGGGAAGAGGAGAAGGGAAACCACAGGCCTGAGGAGGAGGAGAAACCACAGGCCTGAGGAGGAGAAACCACAGGCCTGAGGAGGAGGAGGAGAAACCACAGGCCTGAGGAGGAGAAACCACAGGCCTGAGGAGGAGAAACCACAGGCCTGAGGAGGAGGAGAAACCACAGGCCTGAGGAGGAGAAACCACAGAGCTGAGGAGGAGTAACCACAGGCCTGAGGAGGAGGAGAAACCACAGGCCTGAGGAGGAGGAGAAACCACAGGCCTGAGGAGGAGAAACCACAGGCCTGAGGGGGAGGAGGAGAAGGGAAACCACAGGCCTGAGGAGGAGAAACCACAGGCCTGAGGAAGAGGAGGAGAAACCACAGGCCTGAGGAGGAGGAAAAACCACAGGCCTGAGGAGGAGGAGGAGAAACCACAGGCCTGAGGAGGAGAAACCACGGGCCTGAGGAAGAGGAGGAGAAACCACAGGCCTGAGGAGGAGGAGAAACCACAGGCCTGAGGAGGAGGAGAAACCACAGGCCTGAGGAGGAGAAACCACAGGCCTGAGGAGGAGGAGAAACCACAGGCCTGAGGAGGAGAAACCACAGGCCTGAGGAGGAGGAGAAACCACAGGCTTGAGGAGGAGGAGAAACCACAGGCCTGAGGAGGAGAAACCACAGGCCTGAGGAGGAGAAACCACAGGTCTGAGGAGGAGAAACCACAGGACTGAGGAGGAGAAACCACAGGCCTGAGGAGGAGAAACCACAGGCCTGAGGAGGAGAAACCACAGGCCTGAGGAGGAGGAGGAGAAACCACAGGCCTGAGGAGGAGGAGGAGAAACCACAGGCCTGAGGAGGAGGAGAAACCACAGGCCTGAGGAGGAGGAGAAACCACAGGCCTGAGGAGGAGGAGAAACCACAGGCCTGAGGAGGAGAAACCACAGGCCTGAGACGGAGAAACCACAGGCCTGAGGAGGAGGAGAAACCACAGGCCTGAGGAAGAGGAGGAGAAACCACAGGCCTGAGGAGGAGGAGAAACCACAGGCCTGAGGAGGAGGAGAAACCACAGGCCTGAGGAGGAGAAACCACAGGCCTGAGGAGGAGGAGAAACCACAGGCCTGAGGAGGAGGAGGAGAAACCACAGGCCTGAGGAGGAGAAACCACAGGCCTGAGGAGGAGGAGAAACCACAGGCTTGAGGAGGAGGAGAAACCACAGGCCTGAGGAGGAGGAGAAACCACAGGCCTGAGGAGGAGGAGAAACCACAGGCCTGAGGGGGAGGAGGAAAAGGGAAACCACAGGCCTGAGGAGGAGAAACCACAGGCTTGAGGAGGAGGAGAAACCACAGGCCTGAGGGGGAGGAGGAAAAGGGAAACCACAGGCCTGAGGAGGAGAAACCACAGGCCTGAGGAGGAGAAACCACAGGCCTGAGGAGGAGAAACCACAGGCCTGAGGAGGAGAAACCACAGGCCTGAGGAGGAGGAGGAGAAACCACAGGCCTGAGGAGGAGAAACCACAGGCCTGAGGAGGAGAAACCACATGCCTGAGGAGGAGGAGAAACCACAGGCCTGAGGAGGAGAAACCACAGAGCTGAGGAGGAGAAACCACAGGCCTGAGGGGGAGGAGGAGAAGGGAAACCACAGGCCTGAGGAGGAGAAACCACAGGCCTGAGGAGGAGGAGGAGAAACCACAGGCCTGAGGAGGAGGAAAAACCACAGGCCTGAGGAGGAGGAGGAGAAACCACAGGCCTGAGGAGGAGAAACCACGGGCCTGAGGAAGAGGAGGAGAAACCACAGGCCTGAGGAGGAGGAGAAACCACAGGCCTGAGGAGGAGGAGAAACCACAGGCCTGAGGAGGAGAAACCACAGGCCTGAGGAGGAGGAGAAACCACAGGCCTGAGGAGGAGAAACCACAGGCTTGAGGAGGAGGAGAAACCACAGGCCTGAGGAGGAGGAGAAACCACAGGCCTGAGGAGGAGAAACCACAGGCCTGAGGAGGAGAAACCACAGGCCTGAGGAGGAGAAACCACAGGCCTGAGAAGGAGAAACCACAGGCCTGAGGAGGAGGAGAAACCACAGGCCTGAGGAAGAGGAGGAGAAACCACAGGCCTGAGGAGGAGGAGAAACCACAGGCCTGAGGAGGAGGAGAAACCACAGGCTTGAGGAGGAGGAGAAACCACAGGCCTGAGGAGGAGGAGAAACCACAGGCCTGAGGAGGAGATAACCACAGGCCTGAGGAGGAGAAACCACAGGTCTGAGGAGGAGAAACCACAGGCCTGAGGAGGAGAAACCACAGGCCTGAGGAGGAGAAACCACAGGCCTGAGGAGGAGGAGAAACCACAGGCCTGAGGAGGAGGAGGAGAAACCACAGGCCTGAGGAGGAGAAACCACAGGCCTGAGGAGGAGAAACCACAGGCCTGAGGAGGAGGAGGAGAAACCACAGGCCTGAGGAGGAGGAACCACAGGCCTGAGGAGGAGGAGGAGCAACCACAGGCCTGAGGAGGAGAAACCACAGGCCTGAGGAGGAGAAACCACAGGCCTGAGGAGGAGGAGAAACCACAGGCCTGAGGAGGAGAAACCACAGGCCTGAGGAGGAGGAGAAACCACAGGCCTGAGGAGGAGGAGAAACCACAGGCCTGAGGAGGAGAAACCACAGGCCTGAGGAGGAGAAACCACAGGCCTGAGGGGGAGGAGGAGAAACCACAGGCTTGAGGAGGAGGAACCACAGGCCTGAGGAGGAGAAACCACAGGCTTGAGGAGGAGGAGAAACCACAGGCCTGAGGGGGAGGAGGTGAAGGGAAACCACAGGCCTGAGGAGGAGAAACCACAGGCCTGAGGAGGAGAAACCACAGGCCTGAGGAGGAGGAGGAGAAACCACAGGCCTGAGGAGGAGAAACCACAGGCCTGAGGAGGAGGAGGAGAAACCACAGGCCTGAAGAGGAGAAACCACGGGCCTGAGGAAGAGGAGGAGAAACCACAGGCCTGAGGAGGAGGAGAAACCACAGGCCTGAGGAGGAGGAGAAACCACAGGCCTGAGGAGGAGAAACCACAGGCCTGAGGAGGAGAAACCACAGGTCTGAGGAGGAGAAACCACAGGCCTGAGGAGGAGAAACCACAGGCCTGAGGCGGAGAAACCACAGGCCTGAGGAGGAGAAACCACAGGCCTGAGGAGGAGGAGAAACCACAGGCCTGAGGAGGAGGAGGAAAAACCACAGGCCTGAGGAGAACACAGCATCACCTCCTCCTGTCAGGTGTCGGTGTTAGGTGTCAGTGTCAGTGTCAGGTGTCAGGTGTCAGGTGTCAGTGTCAGGTGTCGGTGTGTGTCAGGTGTCAGGTGTCGGTGTCATGTGTCGGTGTCATGTGTCAGTGTCAGGTGTCGTGTCAGGTGTCGGTGTCAGGTGTCAGGTGTCGTGTCAGGTGTCGGTGTCAGGTGTCGGTGTCAGGTGTCGGTGTCAGGTGTCAGTGTCAGGTGTCAGGTGTCAGTGTCAGGTGTCAGTGTCAGGTGTCAGTGTCAGGTGTCGGTGTCAGGTGTCGTTGTCAGGTGTCGGTGTCAGGTGTCGGTGTCAGTGTCAGGTGTCGGTGTCAGGTGTCAGTGTCAGGTGTCGTGTCAGTGTCAGGTGTCAGTGTCAGGTGTCAGTGCCAGGTGTCGGTGTCAGGTGTCGGTGTCAGGTGTCGGTGTCAGGTGTCGTTGTCAGGTGTCGGTGTCAGGTGTCGGTGTCAGTGTCAGGTGTCGTGTCAGGTGTCAGTGTCAGGTGTCGGTGTCAGTGTCAGGTGTCAGTGCCAGGTGTCGGTGTCAGGTGTCGGTGTCAGGTGTCAGGTGTCGGTGTTAGGTGTCAGTGTCAGGTGTCGTTGTCAGGTGTCAGGTGTCAGGTGTCAGTGTCAGGTGTCAGGTGTCGGTGTTAGGTGTCAGTGTCAGGTGTCGGTGTTAGGTGTCAGGTGTCAGTGTCAGGTGTCAGGTGTCGGTGTCAGGTGTCGGTGTCAGGTGTCGGTGTCAGGTGTCGTGTCAGGTGTCGGTGTCAGGTGTCGTGTCAGGTGTCAGGTGTCGTGTCAGGTGTCAGGTGTCAGGTGTCAGGTGTCAGGTGTCAGGTGTCAGGTGTCAGTGTCAGGTGTCGGTGTCAGGTGTCAGTGTCAGGTGTCAGTGTCAGGTGTCAGTGTCAGGTGTCGGTGTCAGTGTCAGGTGTCAGTGTCAGGTGTCGGTGTCAGGTGTCAGGTGTCAGTGTCAGGTGTCGGTGTCAGGTGTCAGTGTCAGGTGTCGGTGTCAGTGTCAGGTGTCAGGTGTCGTGTCAGGTGTCGATGTCAGGTGTCAGGTGTCAGTGTCAGGTGTCGGTGTCAGTGTCAGGTGTCAGTGTCAGGTGTCGGTGTCAGGTGTCAGGTGTCAGGTGTCGGTGTCAGGTGTCAGGTGTCAGGTGTCAGTGTCAGGTGTCAGTGTCAGGTGTCAGGTGTCAGTGTCAGGTGTCAGTGTCAGGTGTCAGTGTCAGGTGTCAGTGTCAGGTGTCAGTGTCAGGGGTCAGTGTCAGGTGTCAGGTGTCAGGTGTCAGGTGTCAGGTGTCAGGTGTCAGGTGTCAGTGTCAGGTGTCGGTGTCAGTGTCAGGTGTCGTGTCAGGTGTCGGTGTCAGGTGTCAGGTGTCAGTGTCAGGTGTCGGTGTCAGTGTCAGGTGTCAGTGTCAGGTGTCAGTGTCAGGTGTCAGGTGTCAGTGTCAGGTGTCAGTGTCAGTGTCAGGTGTCAGTGTCAGGTGTCGGTGCCAGGTGTCGGTGTCAGGTGTCGTTGTAAGGTGTCGGTGTCAGGTGTCGGTGTCAGGTGTCGGTGTCAGGTGTCGGTGTCAGGTGTCAGTGTCAGGTGTCGGTGTCAGGTGACGGTGTCAGTGTCAGGTGTCAGTGTCAGGTGTCAGTGCCAGGTGTCGGTGTCAGGTGTCGGTGTCAGGTGTCGGTGTCAGGTGTCGTTGTCAGGTGTCACTGTCACTGTCAGGTGTCAGTGTCAGGTGTCACTGTCAGTGTCAGGTGTCGATGTCAGTGTCAGGTGTTGTGTCAGGTGTTGTGTCAGGTGTTGTGTCAGGTGTCAGTGTCAGGTGTCAGGTGTCACTGTCAGTGTCAGGTGTTGTGTCAGGTGTCGTGTCAGGTGTCAGGTGTCACTGTCAGTGTCAGGTGTCAGTGTTAGGTGTCAGTGTCAGGTGTCAGTGTCAGGTGTCAGGTGTCACTGTCAGTGTCAGGTGTCAGTGTCAGGTGTCGTGTGTCGTGTGTCAGTTGTCAGGTGTCACTGTCACTGTCAGGTGTCAGGTGTCAGTCTCAGGTGTCAGGTGACACTGTCAGTGTCAGGTGTCAGGTGTCAGTCTCAGGTGTCAGTCTCAGGTGTCAGGTGTCAGGTGTCGTGTGTCAGGTGTCACTGTCAGTGTCAGGTGTCAGTCTCAGGTGTCGTGTGTCAGGTGTCAGTGTCAGGTGTCAGATGTCAGGTGTCGGTGTCGGTGTCAGGTGTCGGTGTCAGGTGTCGGTGTCAGGTGTCGTGTCAGGTGTCGATGTCAGTGTCAGGTGTCAGTGTCAGGTGTCGGTGTCAGGTGTCGGTGTCAGGTGTCAGGTGTCGTGTCAGGTGTCGATGTCAGTGTCAGGTGTCGGTGTCAGTGTCAGGTGTCGGTGTCAGGTGTCGGTGTCAGTGTCAGGTGTCAGGTGTCAGGTGTCGGTGTCAGGTGTCGTGTCAGGTGTCGATGTCAGTGTCAGGTGTCGTGTCAGGTGTCGATGTCAGTGTCAGGTGTCGTGTCAGGTGTCGTGTCAGTGTCAGGTGTCGTGTCGTGTCAGGTGTCGTGTGTCAGGTGTCAGGTGTCACTGTCAGTGTCAGGTGTCGGTGTCAGGTGTCAGGTGTCGATGTCAGTGTCAGGTGTTGTGTCAGGTGTCGTGTCAGGTGTCAGTGTCAGGTGTCACTGTCAGTGTCAGGTGTTGTGTCAGGTGTCAGTGTCAGGTGTCAGTGTCAGGTGTCAGGTGTCGGTGTCAGGTGTCAGGTGTCAGTGTCAGGTGTCGGTGTCAGGTATCAGGTGTCAGGTGTCGTGTCAGGTGTCATGTCAGGTGTCAGGTGTCGATGTCAGTGTCAGGTGTCAGGTGTCGTGTCAGGTGTCGTGTCAGGTGTCAGGTGTCGTGTCAGGTGTCACTGTCAGTGTCAGGTGTCGGTGTCAGGTGTCAGGTGTCGTGTCAGGTGTCGTGTCAGGTGTCACTGTCAGTGTCAGGTGTCGGTGTCAGGTGTCGTGTCAGGTGTCGTGTCAGTGTCAGGTGTCAGGTGTCGTGTCAGGTGTCGGTGTCAGGTGTCAGGTGTCGTGTCAGGTGTCACTGTCAGTGTCAGGTGTCGGTGTCAGGTGTCGTGTCAGGTGTCGTGTCAGGTGTCAGGTGTCAGGTGTCGTGTCAGTGTCAGGTGTCAGTGTCAGGTGTCGTGTCAGGTGTCAGGTGTCAGTGTCAGGAGTCGGTGTCAGGTGTCGTGTCAGGTGTCAGGTGTCAGGTGTCAGTGTCAGGTGTCACTGTCAGTGTCAGGTGTCGGTGTCAGGTGTCAGGTGTCAGGTGTCGTGTCAGGTGTCACTGTCAGTGTCAGGTGTCGGTGTCAGGTGTCGTGTCAGGTGTCGTGTCAGGTGTCAGGTGTCAGGTGTCGTGTCAGTGTCAGGTGTCAGTGTCAGGTGTCAGTGTGTCAGGTGTCAGGTGTCAGTGTCAGGAGTCGGTGTCAGGTGTCGTGTCAGGTGTCAGGTGTCAGGTGTCAGTGTCAGGTGTCACTGTCAGTGTCAGGTGTCGGTGTCAGGTGTCAGGTGTCAGTGTCAGGTGTCGATGTCAGTGTCAGGTGTTGTGTCAGGTGTTGTGTCAGGTGTCAGTGTCAGGTGTCACTGTCAGTGTCAGGTGTCTGTGTCAGGTGTCAGTGTCAGGTGTCAGTGTCAGGTGTCAGGTGTCAGGTGTCAGTGTCAGGTGTCGTGTGTCAGGTGTCAGGTGTCACTGTCAGTGTCAGGTGTCAGTGTCAGGTGTCGTGTGTCAGGTGTCACTGTCAGTGTCAGTGTCAGGTGTCACTGTCAGTGTCAGGTGTCAGTGTCAGGTGTCGTGTGTCAGGTGTCACTGTCAGTGTCAGGTGTCAGTGTCAGGTGTCAGTGTCAGGTGTCGTGTGTCAGGTGTCAGGTGTCACTGTCAGTGTCAGGTGTCACTGTCAGTGTCAGGTGTCACTGTCAGTGTCAGGTGTCAGGTGTCAGGTGTCACTGTCAGTGTCAGGTGTCAGGTGTCACTGTCAGTGTCAGGTGTCACTGTCAGTGTCAGGTGTCAGGTGTCAGGTGTCGTGTGTCAGGTGTCAGTGTCAGGTGTCAGTCTCAGGTGTCAGGTGTCAGGTGTCACTGTCAGTGTCAGGTGTCGTGTGTCAGGTGTCAGTGTCAGGTGTCACTGTCAGTGTCAGGTGTCAGGTGTCGTGTGTCAGGTGTCAGTGTCAGGTGTCAGGTGTCAGTGTCAGGTGTCAGGTGTCACTGTCAGTGTCAGGTGTCAGGTGTCAGGTGTCAGTGTCAGGTGTCAGGTGTCAGGTGTCAGTGTCAGGTGTCAGGTGTCAGGTGTCACTGTCAGTGTCAGGTGTCGTGTGTCGTGTGTCACTGTCAGTGTCAGGTGTCAGGTGTCGTGTGTCAGGTGTCAGGTGTCAGGTGTCGTGTGTCAGGTGTCAGGTGTCAGTGTCAGGTGTCAGGTGTCAGGTGTCACTGTCAGTGTCAGGTGTCAGGTGTCAGGTCCGCACCTGTCCCTGGAAGAAGCGGCAGGTGCAGCCTCCACAGAACTGAGTCCCGCAGCGAAAACAGGAGAAGTGAAGACATCCTCCCAGAGACCCGGAGAACAGCTCCCCACAGGCCGGGCACCCTGAGACCGAGACCGAGACTTAGACCAGGACTGAGACCGGGACCGAGACTTAGACCAGGACTGAGACCAGGACTGAGACCGAGACCGAGACTTAGACCAGGACTGAGACCGGGACCGAGACTTAGACCAGGACTGAGACCGGGACCAAGACCGGGACCGAGACCGGGACCGAGACCGGGACTTAGACCGGGACTGAGACCAGGACTTAGACCGGGACCGAGACCGGGACCGAGCCCGGGACTTAGACCGGGACCGAGACCGGGACTTAGAACGGGACTGAGACCGAGACCGAGACTTAGACCAGGACTTAGACCGGGACCAAGACCGGGACTGAGACCAGGACTTAGACCGAGACTTAGACCGAGACTGAGACCAGGACTTAGACCAGGACCCGTTTTATTCCGTATGTGTTATTTTAGGACCCGTTTTATTCCGTTTGTGTTATTTTAGGACCCGTTTTATTCCGTTTGTGTTATTTTAGGACCCGTTTTATTCTGTTTGTGTTATTTTAGGACCCGTTTTATTCCGTAAGTGTTATTTCAGGACCCGTTTTATTCCGTTTGTGTTATTTTAGGACCCGTTTTATTCCGTTTGTGTTATTTTAGGACCAGTTTTATTCCGTTTGTGTTATTTTAGGACCCGTTTTATTCCGTAAGTGTTATTTCAGGACCCGTTTTATTCCGTTTGTGTTATTTTAGGACCAGTTTTATTCCGTTTGTGTTATTTTAGGACCCGTTTTATTCCGTTTGTGTTATTTTAGGACCCGTTTTATTCCGTATGCGTTATTTTATGACCCGTTTTATTCCGTTTGTGTTATTTTAGGACCAGTTTTATTCCGTATGTTATTTTAGGACCCGTTTTATTCCGTTTGTGTTATTTTAGGACCCGTTTTATTCCGTATGTGTTATTTTAGGACCCGTTTTATTCCGTATGTGTTATTTTAGGACCCGTTTTATTCCGTATGTGTTATTTTAGGACCAGTTTTATTCCGTATGTGTTATTTTAGGACCCGTTTTATTCCGTATGTGTTATTTTAGGACCCGTTTTATTCCGTATGTGTTATTTTAGGACCAGCTTTATTCCGTTTGTGTTATTTTAGGACCCGTGTTATTCCGTTTGTGTTATTTTAGGACCAGGTTTATTCCATTTGTGTTATTTTAGGACCAGTTTTATTCCGTTTGTGTTATTTTAGGACCCGTTTTATTCCGTTTGTGTTATTTTAGGACCCGTTTTATTCCGTATGTGTTATTTTAGGACCCGTTTTATTCCGTTTGTGTTATTTTAGGACCCGTTTTATTCCGTATGTGTTATTTTAGGACCCGTTTTATTCTGTTTGTGTTATTTTAGGACCAGTTTTATTCCGTTTGTGTTATTTTAGGACCCGTTTTATTCCGTTTGTGTTATTTTAGGACCCGTTTTATTCCGTTTGTGTTATTTTAGGACCCGTTTTATTCCGTAAGTGTTATTTCAGGACCCGTTTTATTCCGTTTGTGTTATTTTAGGACCCGTTTTATTCCGTATGTGTTATTTTAGGACCCGTTTTATTCCGTATGTGTTATTTTAGGACCCGTTTTATTCCGTATGTGTTATTTTAGGACCCGTTTTATTCTGTTTGTGTTATTTTAGGACCAGTTTTATTCCGTTTGTGTTATTTTAGGACCCGTTTTATTCCGTATGTGTTATTTTAGGACCCGTTTTATTCTGTTTGTGTTATTTTAGGACCCGTTTTATTCCGTAAGTGTTATTTCAGGACCCGTTTTATTCCGTTTGTGTTATTTTAGGACCCGTTTTATTCCGTTTGTGTTATTTTAGGACCAGTTTTATTCCGTTTGTGTTATTTTAGGACCAGTTTTATTCCGTTTGTGTTATTTTAGGACCCGTTTTATTCCGTTTGTGTTATTTTAGGACCAGTTTTATTCCGTTTGTGTTATTTTAGGACCCGTTTTATTCCGTTTGTGTTATTTTAGGACCCGTTTTATTCCGTAAGTGTTATTTCAGGACCCGTTTTATTCCGTTTGTGTTATTTTAGGACCCGTTTTATTCCGTATGTTATTTTAGGACCCGTTTTATTCCGTATGTGTTATTTTAGGACCCGTTTTATTCCGTATGTGTTATTTTAGGACCCGTTTTATTCCGTTTGTGTTATTTTAGGACCCGTTTTATTCCGTATGTGTTATTTTAGGACCCGTTTTATTCCGTATGTGTTATTTTAGGACCCGTTTTATTCCGTATGTGTTATTTTAGGACCCGTTTTATTCCGTTTGTGTTATTTTAGGACCAGTTTTATTCCGTTTGTGTTATTTTAGGACCAGTTTTATTCCGTTTGTGTTATTTTAGGACCCGTTTTATTCCGTATGTGTTATTTTAGGACCCGTTTTATTCCGTATGTGTTATTTTAGGACCAGTTTTATTCCGTTTGTGTTATTTTAGGACCCGTTTTATTCCGTATGTGTTATTTTAGGACCCGTTTTATTCCGTTTGTGTTATTTTAGGACCAGTTTTATTCCGTTTGTGTTATTTTAGGACCCGTTTTATTCCGTTTGTGTTATTTTAGGACCCGTTTTATTCTGTTTGTGTTATTTTAGGACCAGTTTTATTCCGTTTGTGTTATTTTAGGACCCGTTTTATTCCGTATGTGTTATTTTAGGACCCGTTTTATTCCGTATGTGTTATTTTAGGACCGGTTTTATTCCGTATGTGTTATTTTAGGACCAGTTTTATTCCGTATGTTATTTTAGGACCTGTTTTATTCCGTATGTGTTATTTTAGGACCCGTTTTATTCCGTATGTGTTATTTTAGGACCCGTTTTATTCCGTATGTGTTATTTTAGGACCCGTTTTATTCCGTATGTGTTATTTTAGGACCCGTTTTATTCCGTATGTGTTATTTTAGGACCCGTTTTATTCCGTATGTGTTATTTTAGGACCCGTTTTATTCCGTAAGTTTTATTTCAGGACCCGTTTTATTCCGTTTGTGTTATTTTAGGACCCGTTTTATTCAGTATGTGTTATTTTAGGACCCGTTTTATTCCGTATGTGTTATTTTAGGACCCGTTTTATTCTGTTTGTGTTATTTTAGGACCAGTTTTATTCCGTTTGTGTTATTTTAGGACCCGTTTTATTCCGTATGTGTTATTTTAGGACCCGTTTTATTCCGTTTGTGTTATTTTAGGACCCGTTTTATTCCGTATGTGTTATTTTAGGACCCGTTTTATTCCGTATGTGTTATTTTAGGACCCGTTTTATTCCGTATGTGTTATTTTAGGACCCGTTTTATTCCGTATGTGTTATTTTAGGACCCGTTTTATTCCGTATGTGTTATTTTAGGACCCGTTTTATTCCGTATGTGTTATTTTAGGACCCGTTTTATTCCGTATGTGTTATTTTAGGACCCGTTTTATTCCGTATGTGTCAATGACCTTCCTGTGTGTGTACAAGGTCAGTGGAGTTAGTCCAGCACTACGCTGATGATGCTGATCTTCACAAAAAAACTGTACAAGAAGCTTCAGAAAAGTGAACTTCAGCCGTGACCCGTGTCCAAAAGTGGGTCACGAAGTCATGAAACTCAATATAATAATAATAATAATAATGCATCAGTTTTATTCAGCGCTGTTCTGGACACTTAAAGACACTTTACAGCTTTATTCCTTCACTCAGACCCAGTGGAGCTGCTGTTGTAGCCACAGCTGCCCTGGGACAGACTGACAGAGGTGAGGCTCCAATCTGCCCCATCGGCCCCTCCAACACTCACACACTCCACTTTCACACTAGGCAGTGTGGGTGAAGTGCCTTGCCTAAGCCCCAACATAAAGAAAACCGTCTGACTGATGTTCAGTAAAAACAGCAGAGTTACAGGACGTGTTTCTGGATGGGAACTCGGCCTCGTCAAAGAGTTTAAATCCCTGGGACGCTGGACCCGACATCGACATTTAAGAAACACATTAAGCGCCTCACAAAAACTGTTCATTTTATCTGGGTGAATTCTCGACAGGTCAGATCCTTCATGACTCTAAATGCAGCACGAATGTTTTTACTGATGATTCTGTGTCGTACAGACGACTGTGGAACCACACGGGACAGAAACCATCCTCAGCTCAACACAAGCACAACCTGCTAAATGTTCATCATCGTTTGTTTTAAATATGAACGGTTCAAAGCAGGGACGAGGTCCAGGCCCGGGGACTGTGAGCCACAGACGCATTCAGACAAACTGTGACTCTGGAACATTCTCCCGTGATCTGTAAGAGCCTCTAACCCCAACACCGACTCTCAAACCCCTGTTCCACCAGGGCAGTTCTGGTGCTGGTTCGGAGCCAGTGCCAAATCTTGAACCAGTTCTTTCTTTTTCCACACAAATAAACCTGGAACTGGCCCCGAAGAACCGGTTCAACTCAGAACCAACTAAAGGCTCCGGAAACAGGAACCGGTGCCGTAGCCGCTCGGGGTGTGGTTATAGTGACGCACGTCCATCAGAGTCATGCTAATAGGAACTGGTGAATTCAGATGCCCCGACACACGTCTTGGACGCCTTGTTTTTCCGGTCAAGAGACTTGAGTGGATTTATTACATAAAACACATGGGTGAAGCGGCACCGCGGAGCTTCTGCCCGCACAGATACACGTACTTTTCTTCAGGAACGCATCAGTCGCCCAGAGCAATGACGAAGAGCTGTATGTTCGTCTTTGGAGCAATGACGAAGAGCTGTATGTTCGTCTTTGGATGGACAAGAACATTTGTAAAATGAACATGAGCAGAATAAATCTGTCGCCATCGTCTCCAGTGCCGTTATCAGAGCTGTTCTAGGACAGCAGCTCTGCTCCGGCTCAGCAGGACTGAACCAGGACTGAACCCGGACTGAACCAGGACTGAACCCGGACTGAACCCGGACTGAACCAGGACTGAACCAGGACTGAACCAGAACTGAACCAGGACTGAACCAGAACTGAACCAGAACTGAACCAGGACTGAACCAGGACTGAACCAGGACTGAACCAGGACAGAACCAGGACTGAACCAGGACAGAACCAGGACTGAACCAGAACTGAACCAGGACTGAACCAGGACTGAACCAGGACTGAACCAGGACTGAACCAGAACTGAACCAGGACTGAACCAGGACTGAACCAGGACTGAACCAGAACTGAACCAGAACTGAACCAGAACTGAACCAGGACTGAACCAGGACTGAACCAGGACTGAACCAGGACAGAACCAGGACTGAACCAGGACTGAACCAGGACTAAACCAGGACTAAACCAGGACTAAACCAGGACTGAACCAGGACTGAACCAGGACTGAACCAGGACTGAACCAGGACTGAACCAGGACAGAACCAGGACTGAACCAGAACTGAACCAGGACTGAACCAGGACTGAACCAGGACTGAACCAGGACTGAACCAGGACTGAACCAGAACTGAACCAGAACTGAACCAGGACAGAACCAGGACTGAACCAGGACTGAACCAGGACAGAACCAGGACTGAACCAGAACTGAACCAGAACTGAACCAGAACTGAACCAGGACTGAACCAGGACTGAACCAGGACTGAACCAGAACTGAACCAGGACTGAACCCGGACTGAACCAGAACTGAACCAGGACTGAACCAGGACTGAACCAGAACTGAACCAGGACTGAACCAGAACTGAACCAGAACTGAACCAGGACTGAACCAGGACTGAACCAGGACTGAACCAGAACTGAACCAGGACTGAACCAGAACTGAACCAGAACTGAACCAGGACTGAACCAGGACTGAACCCGGACTGAACCAGAACTGAACCAGGACTGAACCAGAACTGAACCAGGACTGAACCAGAACTGAACCAGGACTGAACCAGGACTGAACCAGAACTGAACCAGGACTGAACCAGGACTGAACCAGGACTGAACCCGGACTGAACCAGGACTGAACCAGGACTGAACCAGGACTGAACCAGGACTGAACCAGGACTGAACCAGAACTGAACCAGAACTGAACCAGGACTGAACCAGGACTGAACCAGGACAGAACCAGGACTGAACCAGGACAGAACCAGGACTGAACCAGGACTGAACCAGGACTGAACCAGGACTGAACCAGGACTGAACCAGGACTAAACCAGGACTAAACCAGGACTAAACCAGGACTAAACCAGGACTGAACCAGGACTGAACCAGAACTGAACCAGGACTGAACCAGGACTGAACCAGGACTGAACCAGGACAGAACCAGGACTGAACCAGAACTGAACCAGGACTGAACCAGGACTGAACCAGGACTGAACCAGGACTGAACCAGAACTGAACCAGGACTGAACCAGAACTGAACCAGGACTGAACCAGGACTGAACCAGGACTGAACCCGGACTGAACCAGGACTGAACCAGGACTGAACCCGGACTGAACCAGAACTGAACCAGGACTGAACCAGGACTGAACCAGGACTGACCCAGGACTGAACCAGGACTGAACCAGAACTGAACCAGGACTGAACCAGGACTGAACCAGAACTGAACCAGAACTGAACCAGAACTGAACCAGGACTGAACCAGGACTGAACCAGGACTGAACCAGAACTGAACCAGGACTGAACCCGGACTGAACCAGAACTGAACCAGGACTGAACCAGAACTGAACCAGGACTGAACCAGAACTGAACCAGAACTGAACCAGGACTGAACCAGGACTGAACCAGGACTGAACCAGAACTGAACCAGGACTGAACCAGAACTGAACCAGAACTGAACCAGGACTGAACCAGAACTGAACCAGGACTGAACCAGAACTGAACCAGGACTGAACCAGGACTGAACCAGGACTGAACCAGGACTGAACCAGGACTGAACCCGGACTGAACCAGAACTGAACCAGGACTGAACCAGGACTGAACCAGGACTGAACCAGAACTGAACCAGGACTGAACCAGAACTGAACCAGGACTGAACCAGGACTGAACCAGAACTGAACCAGGACTGAACCAGGACTGAACCAGGACTGAACCCGGACTGAACCAGGACTGAACCAGGACTGAACCAGGACTGAACCAGGACTGAACCAGAACTGAACCAGGACTGAACCCGGACTGAACCAGGACTGAACCAGGACTGAACCAGGACTGAACCAGAACTGAACCAGGACTGAACCAGGACTAAACCAGGACTGAACCAGGACTGAACCAGGACAGAACCAGGACTGAACCAGGACTAAACCAGGACTGAACCAGGACTGAACCCGGACTGAACCAGGACTGAACCAGGACTAAACCAGGACTGAACCAGGACTGAACCAGGACTGAACCAGGACTGAACCAGGACTGAACCAGGACTGAACCAGAACTGAACCAGGACTGAACCAGGACTGAACCAGGACTGAACCAGAACTGAACCAGGACTGAACCAGGACTAAACCAGGACTGAACCAGAACTGAACCAGGACTGAACCAGGACTGAACCAGGACAGAACCAGGACTGAACCAGGACTGAACCCGGATTGAACCAGGACAGAACCAGGACTGAACCAGGACTGAACCAGGACTGAACCCGGACTGAACCAGGACTGAACCAGGACTGAACCAGGACTGAACCAGAACTGAACCAGGACTGAACCAGGACTGAACCAGGACTGAACCAGGACTGAACCAGAACTGAACCAGGACTGAACCAGGACTGAACCAGGACTGAACCAGAACTGAACCAGAACTGAACCAGGACAGAACCAGGACTGAACCAGGACAGAACCAGGACTGAACCAGGACTAAACCAGGACTAAACCAGGACTAAACCAGGACTAAACCAGGACTGAACCAGGACTGAACCAGGACTGAACCAGGACTGAACCAGGACTGAACCAGGACAGAACCAGGACTGAACCAGAACTGAACCAGGACTGAACCAGGACTGAACCAGGACTGAACCAGGACTGAACCAGGACTGAACCAGAACTGAACCAGGACTGAACCAGGACTGAACCAGGACTGAACCCGGACTGAACCAGGACTGAACCAGGACTGAACCCGGACTGAACCAGAACTGAACCAGGACTGAACCAGGACTGAACCAGGACTGACCCAGGACTGAACCAGGACTGAACCAGAACTGAACCAGGACTGAACCAGGACTGAACCAGGACTGAACCAGGACTGAACCAGGACTAAACCAGGACTAAACCAGGACTAAACCAGGACTGAACCAGGACTGAACCAGGACTGAACCAGGACTGAACCAGGACAGAACCAGGACTGAACCAGAACTGAACCAGAACTGAACCAGAACTGAACCAGGACTGAACCAGGACTGAACCAGGACTGAACCAGAACTGAACCAGGACTGAACCCGGACTGAACCAGAACTGAACCAGGACTGAACCAGGACTGAACCAGAACTGAACCAGGACTGAACCAGAACTGAACCAGAACTGAACCAGGACTGAACCAGGACTGAACCAGGACTGAACCAGAACTGAACCAGGACTGAACCAGAACTGAACCAGAACTGAACCAGGACTGAACCAGAACTGAACCAGGACTGAACCAGAACTGAACCAGGACTGAACCAGGACTGAACCAGAACTGAACCAGGACTGAACCAGGACTGAACCAGGACTGAACCAGGACTGAACCAGGACTGAACCCGGACTGAACCAGAACTGAACCAGGACTGAACCAGGACTGAACCAGGACTGAACCAGAACTGAACCAGGACTGAACCAGAACTGAACCAGGACTGAACCAGGACTGAACCAGAACTGAACCAGGACTGAACCAGGACTGAACCAGGACTGAACCCGGACTGAACCAGGACTGAACCAGGACTGAACCAGGACTGAACCCGGACTGAACCCGGACTGAACCCGGACTGAACCAGGACTGAACCAGGACTGAACCCGGACTGAACCCGGACTGAACCCGGACTGAACCAGGACTGAACCCGGACTGAACCAGGACAGAACCCGGACTGAACCAGGACTGAACCAGGACTGAACCAGGACTGAACCAGAACAGAACCAGGACTGAACCCGGACTGAACCAGGACTGAACCAGGACTGAACCAGGACTGAACCAGGACTGAACCAGAACTGAACCAGGACTGAACCCGGACTGAACCAGGACTGAACCAGGACTGAACCAGGACTGAACCCGGACTGAACCAGGACAGAACCCGGACTGAACCAGGACTGAACCAGGACTGAACCAGGACTGAACCAGAACAGAACCAGGACTGAACCCGGACTGAACCAGGACTGAACCAGGACTGAACCAGGACTGAACCAGGACTGAACCAGAACTGAACCAGGACTGAACCCGGACTGAACCAGGACTGAACCAGGACTGAACCCGGACTGAACCAGGACTGAACCAGGACTGAACCAGGACTGAACCAGAACTGAACCAGGACTGAACCCGGACTGAACCAGGACTGAACCAGGACTGAACCAGAACTGAACCAGGACTGAACCAGGACTGAACCAGAACTGAACCAGGACTGAACCAGGACTGAACCCGGACTGAACCCGGACTGAACCCGGACTGAACCAGGACTGAACCCGGACTGAACCAGGACTGAACCAGAACTGAACCAGGACTGAACCAGGACTGAACCAGGACTGAACCAGAACTGAACCAGGACTGAACCAGGACTGAACCCGGACTGAACCCGGACTGAACCCGGACTGAACCAGGACTGAACCAGGACTGAACCAGGACTGAACCAGGACTGAACCAGGACTGAACCAGAACTGAACCAGGACTGAACCAGGACTGAACCAGGACTGAACCAGGACTGAACCAGGACTGAACCAGAACTGAACCAGGACTGAACCCGGACTGAACCAGGACTGAACCCGGACTGAACCAGGACTGAACCAGGACTGAACCAGGACTGAACCAGGACTGAACCAGGACTAAACCAGGACTGAACCAGGACTGAACCAGGACTGAACCAGGACTGAACCAGGACTGAACCAGGACTGAACCCGGACTGAACCAGGACTGAACCAGGACTGAACCAGGACTGAACCCGGACTGAACCAGGACTGAACCAGGACTGAACCAGAACTGAACCCGGACTGAACCAGGACTGAACCAGGACTGAACCAGGACTGAACCAGGACTGAACCCGGACTGAACCAGGACTGAACCAGGACTGAACCAGAACTGAACCCGGACTGAACCAGGACTAAACCAGGACTGAACCAGGACTGAACCCGGACTGAACCAGGACTGAACCAGGACTGAACCAGAACTGAACCCGGACTGAACCAGGACTAAACCAGGACTGAACCAGGACTGAACCCGGACTGAACCAGAACTGAACCAGAACAGAACCAGGACTGAACCAGGACTGAACCAGGACTGAACCCGGACTGAACCAGAACAGAACCAGGACTGAACCAGGACTGAACCAGGACTGAACCCGGACTGAACCCGGACTGAACCAGGACTGAACCAGGACTGAACCAGGACTGAACCCGGACTGAACCAGGACTGAACCAGGACTGAACCAGGACAGAACCAGGACTGAACCCGGACTGAACCCGGACTGAACCAGGACTGAACCAGGACTGAACCAGGACTGAACCAGGACTGAACCAGAACTGAACCAGGACTGAACCAGGACTGAACCAGGACTGAACCAGAACTGAACCAGGACTGAACCCGGACTGAACCAGGACTGAACCCGGACTGAACCAGGACTGAACCCGGACTGAACCAGGACTGAACCAGGACTGAACCAGGACTAAACCAGGACTGAACCAGGACTGAACCAGGACAGAACCAGGACTGAACCAGGACTGAACCAGGACTGAACCCGGACTGAACCAGGACTGAACCAGGACTGAACCAGGACTGAACCCGGACTGAACCAGGACTGAACCAGGACTGAACCAGAACTGAACCCGGACTGAACCAGGACTGAACCAGGACTGAACCAGGACTGAACCAGGACTGAACCCGGACTGAACCAGGACTGAACCAGGACTGAACCAGAACTGAACCCGGACTGAACCAGGACTGAACCAGGACTGAACCAGGACTGAACCAGGACTGAACCCGGACTGAACCAGGACTGAACCAGGACTGAACCAGAACTGAACCCGGACTGAACCAGGACTAAACCAGGACTGAACCAGGACTGAACCCGGACTGAACCAGAACTGAACCAGAACAGAACCAGGACTGAACCAGGACTGAACCAGGACTGAACCCGGACTGAACCAGAACAGAACCAGGACTGAACCAGGACTGAACCAGGACTGAACCCGGACTGAACCCGGACTGAACCAGGACTGAACCAGGACTGAACCAGGACTGAACCCGGACTGAACCAGGACTGAACCAGGACTGAACCAGGACAGAACCAGGACTGAACCCGGACTGAAGGTCTGAGTGTTACCGATACAGTTGAACAGAGGCCCAGTCCTGGACTTGGTCTGGATTCTGAAGTCTTCACAGGAAACGCCCTGATGCCCCGAAGTCCACTGCAACAAACACACAAGAACAACACACTGTACATACACAGCTTTGGTCTGGTTTTGGTCTGGTTTTGGTCTGGTTTTGGTCTGGTTTTGGTCTGGTTTTGGTCTGGTTTTGGTCTGGTTTTGGTCTGGTTTCAGGTCTGGTTTTGGTCTGGTTTTGGTCTGGTTTTGGTCTGGTTTTGGTCTGGTTTTGGTCTGGTTTCAGGTCTTACCGGGGTCCTGCAGCGGGAGCAGGTGGACTTGTTGCAGCTCGGACAGTCCATCTTCAGAGACCCAGACTCATGGACCACACCAAACGAGCACTGTGGAACCAGACCAGGATTAGACCAGGACTAGACCAGGGCTAGGGCAGGACTAGACCAGGACTAGACCAGGACTGGGACAGGACGAGGGCAGAACTCGGGCAGGAGTCGGGCAGGACTAGAGCAGGACTAGGGCAGAACTCGGACAGGACTAGACCAGGACTAGACCAGGACTAGACCAGGACTAGACCAGGACTAGACCAGGACTAGACCAGGATTAGACCAGGACTAGACCAGGGCTAGGGCAGGACTAGACCAGGACTAGACCAGGACTGGGACAGGACGAGGGCAGAACTCGGGCAGGAGTCGGGCAGGACTAGAGCAGGACTAGGGCAGAACTCGGACAGGACTAGACCAGGACTAGACCAGGACTAGACCAGGACTAGACCAGGACTAGACCAGGACTAGACCAGGACTAGGGCAGGACTAGGGCAGGACTAGGGCAGGACTAGGGCAGGACTAGACCAGGACTACAGCAGGACTAGACCAGGACAAGACCAGGGCTAGGGCAGGACTAGACCAGGACTAGACCAGGGCTAGGGCAGGACTAGACCAGGACTAGACCAGGACTAGACCAGGACTAGACCAGGACTAGACCAGGACTAGACCAGGACTAGGGCAGGACTAGGGCAGGACTAGACCAGGACTACAGCAGGACTAGACCAGGACTAGACCAGGGCTAGGGCAGGACTAAGGCAGGACTAGACCAGGACTACTAGGGCAGAACTAGACCAGGACTACAGCAGGACTAGACCAGGACTAGACCAGGACTAGGGCAGGACTAGACCAGGACTACAGCAGGACTAGACCAGGACTAGACCAGGGCTAGGGCAGGACTAGACCAGGACTAGACCAGGACTGGGGCAGGACTAAGGCAGGACTAGACCAGGACTACTAGGGCAGAACTCGGACAGGACTCGGGCAGGACTAGAACAGGACTAGGGCAGAACTCGGGCAGGACTAGACCAGGACTAGACCAGGACTGGGGCAGGACTGGGGCAGGACAAGGGTTTGGGTTGTTGGGGCCAGGACTGTGATTATTTCAGGATCAGTTTAAATGTTTAAAAACGTGATGGAAATGAGCCACGATCACTTTACTGTTACATCCCTGTACTTTGCTGTTACAGCCCTGTACTTTACTGTTACAGCCCTGTACTTTACTGTTACAGCCCTGTACTTTACTGTTACATCTCTGTACTTTACTGTTACATCTCTGTACTTTACTGTTACAGCCCTGTACTTTACTGTTACAGCTCTGTACTTTACTGTTACAGCCCTGTACTTTACTGTTACATCTCTGTACTTTACTGTTACAGCCCTGTACTTTACTGTTACAGCCCTGTACTTTACTGTTACAGCCCTGTACTTTACTGTTACATCTCTGTACTTTACTGTTACAGCCCTGTACTTTACTGTTACATCTCTGTACTTTACTGTTACAGCCCTGTACTTTACTGTTACAGCCCTGTACTTTACTGTTACATCTCTGTACTTTACTGTTACAGCCCTGTACTTTACTGTTACAGCCCTGTACTTTACTGTTACAGCTCTGTACTTTACTGTTACAGCCCTGTACTTTACTGTTACATCTCTGTACTTTACTGTTACAGCTCTGTACTTTACTGTTACAGCCCTGTACTTTACTGTTACAGCCCTGTACTTTACTGTTACAGCCCTGTACTTTACTGTTACATCTCTGTACTTTACTGTTACAGCCCTGTACTTTACTGTTACAGCCCTGTACTTTACTGTTACAGCTCTGTACTTTACTGTTACAGCCCTGTACTTTACTGTTACATCTCTGTACTTTACTGTTACATCCCTGTACTTTACTGTTACAGCCCTGTACTTTACTGTTACAGCCCTGTACTTTACTGTTACAGCTCTGTACTTTACTGTTACAGCCCTGTACTTTACTGTTACATCTCTGTACTTTACTGTTACAGCCCTGTACTTTACTGTTACATCTCTGTACTTTACTGTTACAGCCCTGTACTTTACTGTTACATCTCTGTACTTTACTGTTACAGCCCTGTACTTTACTGTTACAGCCCTGTACTTTACTGTTACAGCTCTGTACTTTACTGTTACATCTCTGTACTTTACTGTTACAGCCCTGTACTTTACTGTTACAGCCCTGTACTTTACTGTTACAGCCCTGTACTTTACTGTTACATCTCTGTACTTTACTGTTACATCCCTGTACTTTACTGTTACAGCTCTGTACTTTACTGTTACAGCCCTGTACTTTACTGTTACAGCTCTGTACTTTACTGTTACATCTCTGTACTTTACTGTTACAGCTCTGTACTTTACTGTTACAGCCCTGTACTTTACTGTTACAGCTCTGTACTTTACTGTTACAGCCCTGTACTTTACTGTTACAGCCCTGTACTTTACTGTTACATCTCTGTACTTTACTGTTACATCCCTGTACTTTACTGTTACATCTCTGTACTTTACTGTTACAGCCCTGTACTTTACTGTTACAGCTCTGTACTTTACTGTTACAGCTCTGTACTTTACTGTAACTTCCCTGTACTTTACTGTTACATCCCTGTACTTTACTGTTACAGCCCTGTACTTTACTGTTACATCTCTGTACTTTACTGTTACAGCCCTGTACTTTACTGTTACAGCTCTGTACCTTACTGTTACAGCCCTGTACTTTACTGTTACAGCTCTGTACTTTACTGTTACAGCCCTGTACTTTACTGTTACAGCCCTGTACTTTACTGTTACAGCTCTGTACTTTACTGTTACATCTCTGTACTTTACTGTTACAGCTCTGTACTTTACAGTTACAGCCCTGTACTTTACAGTTACAGCTCTGTACTTTACTGTTACAGCCCTGTACTTTACAGTTACAGCTCTGTACTTTACTGTTACAGCCCTGTACTTTACTGTTACAGCCCTGTACTTTACTGTTACGGCTCTGTACTTTACTGTTACAGCCCTGTACTTTACTGTTACAGCTCTGTACTTTACTATTACAGCCCTGTACTTTACAGTTACAGCTCTGTACTTTACTGTTACAGCCCTGTACTTTACTGTTACAGCCCTGTACTTTACTGTTACAGCTCTGTACTTTACTGTTACAGCCCTGTAGTTTACTGTTACAGCTCTGTACTTTACTGTTACAGCTCTGTACTTTACTGTTACATCTCTGTACTTTACTTTTACAGCCCTGTACTTGGCTTGACTTCGAGTCCTGTGTGCAGCGTCCCACGTGTAGTAGCCTGTATTGGACTGTGTGTATGGGCCTGTGTGTATGGGACTGGGTGTATGGTCCTGTGTGTATGGACCTGTGGGTATGGGCCTGTGTGTTTGGTCCTGTTTGTATGGGCCTGAGTTTATGGGCCTGTGTGTATTGGCCTGTGTGTTTGGTCCTGTGTGTATGGGCCTGTGTGTATGGGCCTGTGTGTATGGGCCTGTGTGTTTGGTCCTGTGTGTATGGGCCTGTGTGTATAGGCCTGTGTATGGGCCTGTGTGTTTGGTCCTGTATGTATGGGCCTGTGTGTATAGGTCAGTGTATATGGGCCTGTGTATAGTCCTGTGTGTATAGGCCTGTGTGTATGGGCCTGTGTTTGGTCCTGTGTATGGGCCTGTGTGTTTGGGCCTGTGTGTATAGGCTTGTGTGTATGGGCCTGTGTGTATGGGCCTGTGTGTTTGGTCCTGTATGTTTGGTCCTGTGTGTATGAGCCTGTGTTTGGTCCTGTGTGTATGGTCCTGTGTGTATTGGCCTGTGTGTATGGGCCTGTGTGTTTGGTCCTGTGTGTATGGGCCTGTGTATTGGCCTGTGTGTTTGGTCCTGTGTGTATTGGCCTGTGTGTATGGTCCTGTGTGTATTGGCCTGTGTGTTTGGTCCTGTGTGTATGGGCCTGTGTGTTTGGTCCTGCATGTGTGGGCCTGTGTATGGGCCTGTGTGTATGGGCCTGTGTGTATGGACCTGTGTGTATGGGCCTGTGTGTACTGGCCTGTGTGTTTGGTCCTGTGTGTATGGGCCTGTGTGTATATGCCTGTGTGTATGTGCCTGTGTGTATTGGCCTGTGTATTGGCCTGTATTTGGTCCTGTGTGTGTGGGCCTGTGTGTATGGGCCTATGTGTTTGGTCCTGTGTGTATGGGCCTGTGTGTATAAGCCTGTGTATATGGTTCTGTGTGTGTGGGCCTGTGTGTGTGGGCGTGTTTATGGGCCTGTGTGTGTGGGCCTGTGTGTATGGTCCTGTGTGTGTGGGCCTGTGTGTGAGGGCCTGTGTGTATTGGCCTGTGTATTGGCCTGTATTTGGTCCTGTGTGTATGGTCCTGTGTGTGTGGGCCTGTGTGTGGTCCTGTGTGTATTGGCCTGTGTTTGGTCCTGTGTGTATGGGCCTGTGTGTATGGGCCTGTGTGTATAGGCCTGTGTGTATGGTCCTGTGTGTATTGGCCTGTGTATTGGCCTGTATTTGGTCCTGTGTGTATGGTCCTGTGTGTGGTCCTGTGTGTATTGGCCTGTGTATTGGCCTGTGTTTGGTCCTGTGTGTATGGGCCTGTGTGTATAGGCCTGTGTGTATTGGCCTGTGTTTGGTCCTGTCTGTATGGGCCTGTGTGTGTGGGCCTGTGTGTATTGGCCTGTGTATGGGCCTGTGTGTATAGGCCTGTGTGTATTGGCCTGTGTGTTTGGTCCTGTGTGTATGGGCCTGTGTGTATAAGCCTGTGTATATGGGCCTGTGTATGGGCCTGTGTGTATTGGCCTGTGTTTGGTCCTGTGTGTATGGGCCTGTGTGTTTGGTCCTGTGTGTATGGCCCTGTGTATATAGGCCTGTGTGTGTGGGCCTGTGTGTATGGTCCTGTGTCTGGGCCTGTGTGTGTGGGCCTGTGTGTGGGCCTGTGTGTATGGTCCTGTGTGTATGGGCCTGTGTGTTTGGTCCTGTGTGTATGGGCCTGTGTGTATTGGCCTGTGTGTTTGGTCCTGTGTGTATGGTCCTGTGTGTATGGGCCTGTGTGTATGGGCCTGTGTATAGGCCTGTTTGTATAGGCCTGTGTGTATAGGCTTGTGTGTATAGGCCTGTGTGTGTGGGCCTGTGTGTATTGGCCTGTGTATTGGCCTGTGTTTGGTCCTGTGTGTATGGTCCTGTGTGTATGGGCCTGTGTGTTTAGGCCTGTGTGTATGGACCTGTGTGTATAGGCCTGTGTGTATGGGCCTGTGTGTATGGGCCTGTGTGTGTGGGCCTGTGTATTGGCCTGTGTGTGTGGTCCTGTGTGTATGGGCCTGTGTGTATAGGCTTGTGTGTTTGGTCCTTTGTGTTTGGTCCTGTGTGTATGGGCCTGTGTGTATAGGCCCGTGTGTATGGGCCTGTGTTTGGTCCTGTGTGTATGGGCCTGTGTGTATAGGCCTGTGTGTATGGTCCTGTGTGTATGGGCCTGTGTGTGGGCCTGTGTATTGGCCTGTGTGTATTGGCCTGTGTGTATGGGCCTGTGTGTATGGTCCTGTGTGTATGGTCCTGTGTGTATGGGCCTGTGTGTTTGGTTCTGTGTGTATGGGCCTGTGTGTATAGGCCCGTGTGTATGGTCCTGTGTGTATAGGCCTGTGTATGGTCCTGTGTGTATGGGCCTGTGTTTGGTCCTGTGTGTATAGGCCTGTGTGTATGGGCCTGTGTATAGGCTTGTGTGTATGGTCCTGTGTGTATGGGCCTGTGTGTATAGGCCTGTGTGTTTGGTCCTGTGTGTATGGGCCTGTGTGTATAGGCCTGTGTGTATGGTCCTGTGTGTATGGGCCTGTGTGTGTGGGCCTGTGTGTATGGTCCTGTGTGTATGGGCCTGTGTGTATAGGCATGTGTGTTTGGTCCTGTGTGTATGGACCTGTGTGTATAGGCCTGTGTGTATGGTCCTGTGTGTATAGGCCTGTGTGTGTGGGCCTGTGTATTGGCCTGTGTGTATGGGCCTGTGTGTATAGACTTGTGTGTTTGGTCCTGTGTGTATGGGCCTGTGTGTATAGGCTTGTGTGTATGGTCCTGTGTGTATGGGCCTGTGTGTGTGGGCCTGTGTGTATGGGGCTCACGTGTGAGCACCAGCAGAAGTGCCTCATCTGCAGCAGCGCTCGGTCCCGGAGTTTCCTCTGGAACAGATCGTGCAGCTCCGGAGACAAGAAGTGCCGGATCTGCAACAGGAAAGGTTATTCCGGTTATAGTCCTGGATTAGTCCTGTTATAGTCCTGGGATAGTCCTGGGTTAGTCCGGTTATAGTCCTGCTATAGTCCTGGGTTAGTCCTGGGATAGTCCTGGGTTAGTCCTGTTATAGTCCTGTTATAGTCCTGTTATAGTCCTGGGATAGTCCTGGGTTAGTCCTGTTATAGTCCTGGGATAGTCCTGGGTTAGTCCGGTTATAGTCCTGTTATAGTCCTGGGATAGTCCTGGGTTAGTCCGGTTATAGTCCTGGATTAGTCCTGTTATAGTCCTGGGATAGTCCTGGGTTAGTCCGGTTATAGTCCTGGATTAGTCCTGTTATAGTCCTGGGATAGTCCTGGGTTAGTCCGGTTATAGTCCTGGATTAGTCCTGTTATAGTCCTGGGATAGTCCTGGGTTAGTCCGGTTATAGTCCTGGATTAGTCCTGTTATAGTCCTGGGATAGTCCTGGGTTAGTCCGGTTATAGTCCTGGATTAGTCCTGTTATAGTCCTGGGATAGTCCTGGGTTAGTCCGGTTATAGTCCTGGATTAGTCCTGTTATAGTCCTGGATTAGTCCTGTTATAGTCCTGGGATAGTCCTGGGTTAGTCCGGTTATAGTCCTGGATTAGTCCTGTTATAGTCCTGTGATAGTCCTGGGTTAGTCCGGTTATAGTCCTGGATTAGTCCTGTTATAGTCCTGGGATAGTCCTGGGTTAGTCCGGTTATAGTCCTGGATTAGTCCTGTTATAGTCCTGGGATAGTCCTGGAGTTAGTCCGGTTATAGTCCTGGATTAGTCCTGTTATAGTCCTGGGATAGTCCTGGGTTAGTCCGGTTATAGTCCTGGATTAGTCCTGTTATAGTCCTGGGATAGTCCTGGGTTAGTCCGGTTATAGTCCTGGATTAGTCCTGTTATAGTCCTGGGATAGTCCTGGGTTAGTCCGGTTATAGTCCTGGATTAGTCCTGTTATAGTCCTGGGATAGTCCTGGGTTAGTCCGGTTATAGTCCTGGATTAGTCCTGTTATAGTCCTGGGATAGTCCTGGGTTAGTCCGGTTATAGTCCTGGATTAGTCCTGTTATAGTCCTGGGATAGTCCTGGGTTAGTCCGGTTATAGTCCTGGATTAGTCCTGTTATAGTCCTGGGATAATCCTGGGTTAGTCCGGTTATAGTCCTGGATTAGTCCTGTTATAGTCCTGGGATAGTCCTGGGTTAGTCCGGTTATAGTCCTGGATTAGTCCTGTTATAGTCCTGTGATAGTCCTGGGTTAGTCCGGTTATAGTCCTGGATTAGTCCTGTTATAGTCCTGGGATAGTCCTGGGTTAGTCCGGTTATAGTCCTGGATTAGTCCTGTTATAGTCCTGGGATAGTCCTGGGTTAGTCCGGTTATAGTCCTGGATTAGTCCTGTTATAGTCCTGGGATAGTCCTGGGTTAGTCCGGTTATAGTCCTGGATTAGTCCTGTTATAGTCCTGGGATAGTCCTGGGTTAGTCCGGTTATAGTCCTGGATTAGTCCTGTTATAGTCCTGGGATAGTCCTGGGTTAGTCCGGTTATAGTCCTGGATTAGTCCTGTTATAGTCCTGGGATAGTCCTGGGATAGTCCTGGGTTAGTCCGGTTATAGTCCTGGATTAGTCCTGTTATAGTCCTGGGATAGTCCTGGGTTAGTCCGGTTATAGTCCTGGATTAGTCCTGTTATAGTCCTGGGATAGTCCTGGGATAGTCCTGGGTTAGTCCGGTTATAGTCCTGGATTAGTCCTGTTATAGTCCTGGGATAGTCCTGGGTTAGTCCAGTTTATAGTCCGGTTATAGTCCTGGGTTAGTCCGGTTATAGTCCTGTTATAGTCCTGTTATAGTCCTGGGATAGTCCTGGGTTAGTCCTGGGTTAGTCCTGTTAGTCTGGTTATAGTCCGGTTATAGTCCAGTTATAGTCCGGTTATAGTCCTGGGTTAGTCCTGTTAGTCTGGTTATAGTCTGGTTATAGTCCTGTTATAGTCCGGTTATAGTCCGGTTATAGTCCTGGGTTAGTCCTGTTATAGTCTGGTTATAGTCTGGTTATAGTCCGGTTATAGTCTGGTTATAGTCCGGTTATAGTCCGGTTATAGTCTGGTTATAGTCCGGTTATAGGCCTGGGTTAGTCCTGTTATAGTCTGGTTATAGTCTGGTTATAGTCTGGTTATAGTCCTGGGTTAGTCCTGTTATAGTCCGGTTATAGTCTGGTTATAGTCTGGTTATAGTCCTGGGTTAGTCCTGTTATAGTCTGGTTATAGTCCGGTTATAGTCCTGGGTTAGTCCTGTTATAGTCTGGTTATAGTCTGGTTATAGTCCGGTTATAGTCCTGGGTTAGTCCTGTTATAGTCTGGTTATAGTCCGGTTATAGTCCTGGGTTAGTCCTGTTATAGTCTGGTTATAGTCCGGTTATAGTCCGGTTATAGTCTGGTTATAGTCCGGTTATAGGCCTGGGTTAGTCCTGTTATAGTCTGGTTATAGTCTGGTTATAGTCTGGTTATAGTCCTGGGTTAGTCCTGTTATAGTCCGGTTATAGTCTGGTTATAGTCTGGTTATAGTCCTGGGTTAGTCCTGTTATAGTCTGGTTATAGTCTGGTTATAGTCCGGTTATAGTCCGGTTATAGTCTGGTTATAGTCCGGTTATAGGCCTGGGTTAGTCCTGTTATAGTCTGGTTATAGTCTGGTTATAGTCTGGTTATAGTCCTGGGTTAGTCCTGTTATAGTCCGGTTATAGTCTGGTTATAGTCTGGTTATAGTCCTGGGTTAGTCCTGTTATAGTCTGGTTATAGTCCGGTTATAGTCCTGGGTTAGTCCTGTTATAGTCTGGTTATAGTCCGGTTATAGTCCTGGGTTAGTCCTGTTATAGTCTGGTTATAGTCCGGTTATAGTCCTGGGTTAGTCCTGTTATAGTCCGGTTATAGTCCTGGGTTAGTCCTGTTATAGTCTGGTTATAGTCTGGTTATAGTCCGGTTATAGTCCTGGGTTAGTCCTGTTATAGTCTGGTTATAGTCCGGTTATAGTCCTGGGTTAGTCCTGTTATAGTCTGGTTATAGTCTGGTTATAGTCCTGGGTTAGTCCTGTTATAGTCTGGTTATAGTCCGGTTATAGTCCTGTTATAGTCTGGTTATAGTCCGGTTATAGTCCTGGGTTAGTCCTGTTATAGTCCGGTTATAGTCCGGTTATAGTCCTGTTATAGTCTGGTTATAGTCCGGTTATAGTCCTGGGTTAGTCCTGTTATAGTCCGGTTATAGTCCTGGGTTAGTCCTGTTATAGTCTGGTTATAGTCCGGTTATAGTCCGGTTATAGTCCGGTTATAGTCCTGGGTTAGTCCTGTTATAGTCCGGTTATAGTCTGGTTATAGTCCGGTTATAGTCCTGGGTTAGTCCTGTTATAGTCTGGTTATAGTCCTGGGTTAGTCCTGTTATAGTCCGGTTATAGTCCGGTTATAGTCCTGTTATAGTCTGGTTATAGTCCGGTTATAGTCCTGGGTTAGTCCTGTTATAGTCCGGTTATAGTCCTGGGTTAGTCCTGTTATAGTCTGGTTATAGTCCGGTTATAGTCCGGTTATAGTCCGGTTATAGTCCTGGGTTAGTCCTGTTATAGTCCGGTTATAGTCTGGTTATAGTCCGGTTATAGTCCTGGGTTAGTCCTGTTATAGTCTGGTTATAGTCTGGTTATAGTCCTGGGTTAGTCCTGTTATAGTCTGGTTATAGTCCGGTTATAGTCCGGTTATAGTCCTGGGTTAGTCCTGTTATAGTCTGGTTATAGTCTGGTTATAGTCCGGTTATAGTCCTGGGTTAGTCCTGTTATAGTCTGGTTATAATCCGGTTATAGTCCTGGGTTAGTCCTGTTATAGTCTGGTTATAGTCTGGTTATAGTCCTGGGTTAGTCCTGTTATAGTCTGGTTATAGTCCGGTTATAGTCCGGTTATAGTCCTGTTATAGTCTGGTTATAGTCCGGTTATAGTCCTGGGTTAGTCCTGTTATAGTCTGGTTATAGTCCGGTTATAGTCCTGGGTTAGTCCTGTTATAGTCTGGTTATAGTCCGGTTATAGTCCGGTTATAGTCCGGTTATAGTCCGGTTATAGTCCTGGGTTAGTCCTGTTATAGTCCGGTTATAGTCCGGTTATAGTCTGGTTATAGTCCGGTTATAGTCCTGGGTTAGTCCTGTTATGGTCTGGTTATAGTCTGGTTATAGTCCGGTTATAGTCCTGGGTTAGTCCTGTTATAGTCTGGTTATAGTCTGGTTATAGTCCGGTTATAGTCCTGTTATAGTCTGGTTATAGTCCGGTTATAGTCCTGGGTTAGTCCTGTTATAGTCTGGTTATAGTCTGGTTATAGTCCGGTTATAGTCCTGGGTTAGTCCGGTTATAGTCCGGTTATAGGCCTGGGTTAGTCCTGTTATAGTCTGGTTATAGTCCGGTTATAGTCCTGGGTTAGTCTGGTTATAGTCCTGTTATAGTCTGGTTATAGTCCGGTTATAGTCCTGGGTTAGTCCTGTTATAGTCTGGTTATAGTCCGGTTATAGTCTGGTTATAGTCCGGTTATAGTCCTGGGTTAGTCCTGTTATAGTCTGGTTATAGTCTGGTTATAGTCTGGTTATAGTCCGGTTATAGTCCTGTTATAGTCTGGTTATAGTCTGGTTATAGTCTGGTTATAGTCTGGTTATAGTCCGGTTATAGTCCTGTTATAGTCCTGGGTTAGTCCTGTTATAGTCCGGTTATAGTCCTGTTATAGTCTGGTTATAGTCCGGTTATAGTCCTGTTATAGTCCGGTTATAGTCCGGTTATAGTCCGGTTATAGTCTGGTTATAGTCTGGTTATAGTCTGGTTATAGTCTGGTTATAGTCCGGTTATAGTCCGGTTATAGTCCGGTTATAGTCTGGTTATAGTCTGGTTATAGTCCGGTTATAGTCCGGTTATAGTCTGGTTATAGTCTGGTTATAGTCCGGTTATAGTCCTGGGTTAGTCCTGTTATAGTCTGGTTATAGTCCGGTTATAGTCTGGTTATAGTCCGGTTATAGTCTGGTTATAGTCTGGTTATAGTCCGGTTATAGTCCTGGGTTAGTCCTGTTATAGTCTGGTTATAGTCCTGTTATAGTCCTGTTATAGTCCGGTTATAGTCCGGTTATTGTCCTGTTATAGTCTGGTTATAGTCCGGTTATAGTCTGGTTATAGTCCTGTTATAGTCTGGTTATAGTCCGGTTATAGTCTGGTTATAGTCCGGTTATAGTCTGGTTATAGTCTGGTTATAGTCCGGTTATAGTCTGGTTATAGTCCGGTTATAGTCCTGGGTTAGTCCTGTTATAGTCTGGTTATAGTCTGGTTATAGTCCTGTTATAGTCCGGTTATAGTCTGGTTATAGTCCGGTTATAGTCTGGTTATAGTCTGGTTATAGTCCGGTTATAGTCTGGTTATAGTCCGGTTATAGTCCTGGGTTAGTCCTGTTATAGTCTGGTTATAGTCCTGGGTTAGTCCTGTTATAGTCTGGTTATAGTCTGGTTATAGTCTGGTTATAGTCCTGGGTTAGTCCTGTTATAGTCTGGTTATAGTCTGGTTATAATCTGGTTATAGTCCTGGGTTAGTCCTGTTATAGTCTGGTTATAGTCTGGTTATAGTCCGGTTATAGTCCTGGGTTAGTCCTGTTATAGTCTGGTTATAGTCCGGTTATAGTCTGGTTATAGTCTGGTTATAGTCCGGTTATAGTCCGGTTATAGTCCTGGGTTAGTCCTGTTATAGTCTGGTTATAGTCTGGTTATAGTCCGGTTATAGTCCTGGGTTAGTCCTGTTATAGTCTGGTTATAGTCCGGTTATAGTCTGGTTATAGTCTGGTTATAGTCTGGTTATAGTCTGGTTATAGTCCGGTTATAGTCTGGTTATAGTCTGGTTATAGTCCTGTTATAGTCCGGTTATAGTCCGGTTATAGTCCTGTTATAGTCTGGTTACAGTCCGGTTATAGTCTGGTTATAGTCTGGTTATAGTCCTGTTATAGTCCGGTTATAGTCCGGTTATAGTCCTGTTATAGTCTGGTTACAGTCCGGTTATAGTCTGGTTATAGTCCGGTTATAGTCCTGTTATAGTCTGGTTATAGTCTGGTTATAGTCCTGTTATAGTCCGGTTATAGTCCGGTTATAGTCCTGTTATAGTCTGGTTACAGTCCGGTTATAGTCTGGTTATAGTCTGGTTATAGTCTGGTTATAGTCCTGTTATAGTCTGGTTATAGTCCTGGGTTAGTCCTGTTATAGTCTGGTTATAGTCTGGTTATAATCTGGTTATAGTCCTGGGTTAGTCCTGTTATAGTCTGGTTATAGTCTGGTTATAGTCTGGTTATAGTCCGGTTATAGTCCTGGGTTAGTCCTGTTATAGTCTGGTTATAGTCTGGTTATAGTCTGGTTATAGTCCGGTTATAGTCTGGTTATAGTCTGGTTATAGTCCGGTTATAGTCCTGGGTTAGTCCTGTTATAGTCTGGTTATAGTCTGGTTATTGTCTGGTTATAGTCTGGTTATAGTCCGGTTATAGTCCGGTTATAGTCCGGTTATAGTCTGGTTATAGTCTGGTTATAGTCTGGTTATAGTCCGGTTATAGTCCTGGGTTAGTCCTGTTATAGTCCTGTTATAGTCCTGTTATAGTCCTGTTATAGTCCGGTTATAGTCCGGTTATAGTCCGGTTATAGTCCGGTTATAGTCCGGTTATAGTCTGGTTATAGTCTGGTTATAGTCCTGGGTTAGTCCTGTTATAGTCCTGTTATAGTCCGGTTATAGTCCGGTTATAGTCTGGTTATAGTCCGGTTATAGTCCGGTTATAGTCTGGTTATAGTCCGGTTATAGTCCTGGGTTAGTCTGAATGTCGTTTGGGCCAAACCCACCTGAGTGTCCAGAAGGTTGAAGTAGTCCATGTCCATGCCCTGGTCCCGGTCCCGGTCCAGGTCCCGGTCCCGGTCCCGGTTCTTGAGGTCGGGTTTGGCGCAGAGAGGACACACAAACTGCTCTACAGATTTCTCCCGGATCACGGACGAAAACCAGGACTTAAAACACGACTCACACAGAGAACACGAGCAGTGAGTCATCAGGACCATCTGAAACAAAACCAGAACCAGGACTGGACCAGGACTGGACCAGGACTGGACCAGGACTGGACCAGGACTGGACCAGGACTGAAGGATGTGGGAGGTAGGAGGTAGGGGGTAGGATGCAGGATGTAGGTGACAGGGTATAGGGGGTAGGGTATAGGAGGTAGGGGGTATGACGAAGGGGGTAGGGTATAGGACGTAGGGGGTAGGGTATAGGACATAGGGGGTAGGGTATAAGGGGTAGAGGGTAGGGTATAGGGGGTAGGGTATAGGACGTAGGGGGTAGGGTATAGGACGTAGGGGGTAGGGTATATGGGGTAGGGTATAAAAGGTAGGGTACAGGACGTAGGGGGTAGGGTATAGGATGTAGGGGGTAGGGTACAGGATGTAGGGGGTAGGGTATAGGACGTAGGGGGTAGGGTATAGGGGGTAGGGTAAAGGATGTAGGGGGTAGGGTATAGGATGTAGGGGGTAGGGTATAGGATGTAGGGGGTAGGGTATAGGGGGTAGGAGGTACCTTGCTGAAGGACACTTGCTCCTGGCACACGGGGCAGATGTGTTGGAGGAACCTTTGGGCTGAGGACAGATCCTCATTGAGTCGCACGGCCTCCAGGAGCTCAATGAGGCCCCGCCCCTCTGTGCCGAGGCCCCGCCCCTCGGAGCTGTGGCTCCGCCCATCTGAGCAGTAGCTCCGCCCATGACTCTGCAGCAGCTGGAGGAACATCTGGAGCTTGTGTGGAGGCAAAAGTGACACCTGCAAAGACCAAACCAGGACTAAACCAGGACTAAACCAGGACTAAACCAGGACTAAACCAGGACTGAACCAGGACTGAACCAGGACTAAATCAGGACCAAACCAGGACTAAACCAGGACTAAACCAGGACTAAACCAGGACTAAACCAGGACTAAATCAGGACTAAACCAGGACTAAACCAGGACTAAACCAGGACTAAACCAGGACTAAACCAGGACTAAATCAGGACTAAACCAGGACTAAACCAGGACTAAACCAGGACTAAACCAGGACTAAACCAGGACTAAATCAGGACTAAACCAGGACTGAACCAGGACTGAACCAGGACTAAATCAGGACCAAACCAGGACTAAACCAGGACTAAACCAGGACTAAACCAGGACTAAACCAGGACTAAATCAGGACTAAACCAGGACTAAACCAGGACTAAACCAGGACTAAATCAGGACCAAACCAGGACTAAACCAGGACTAAACCAGGACTAAACCAGGACTAAACCAGGACTAAATCAGGACTAAACCAGGACTAAACCAGGACTAAACCAGGACTAAACCAGGACTAAACCAGGACTAAATCAGGACTAAACCAGGACTGAACCAGGACTGAACCAGGACTAAATCAGGACCAAACCAGGACTAAACCAGGACTAAACCAGGACTAAACCAGGACTAAACCAGGACTAAATCAGGACTAAACCAGGACTAAACCAGGACTAAACCAGGACTAAACCAGGACTAAACCAGGACTAAACCAGAGACTAAACCAGGACTAAACCAGGACTAAACCAGGACTAAACCAGGACTAAACCAGGACTAAACCAGGACTAAATCAGGACTAAACCAGGACTGAACCAGGACTGAACCAGGACTAAACCAGGACTAAATCAGGACTAAACCAGGACTAAACCAGGACTAAACCAGGACTAAACCAGGACTAAACCAGGACTAAATCAGGACTAAACCAGGACTAAACCAGGACTAAACCAGGACTAAATCAGGACCAAACCAGGACTAAACCAGGACTAAACCAGGACTAAACCAGGACTAAACCAGGACTAAATCAGGACTAAACCAGGACTAAACCAGGACTAAACCAGGACTAAACCAGGACTAAACCAGGACTAAATCAGGACTAAACCAGGACTAAACCAGGACTAAACCAGGACTAAACCAGGACTAAATCAGGACTAAACCAGGACTAAACCAGGACTAAATCAGGACTAAACCAGGACTAAACCAGGACTAAACCAGGACTAAACCAGGACAAAACCAGGACCAAACCAGGACCAAACCAGGACTAAACCAGGACTAAACCAGGACTAAACCAGGACTAAATCAGGACTAAACCAGGACTAAACCAGGACTAAACCAGGACTAAACCAGGACTAAACCAGGACTAAACCAGGACCAAACCAGGACCAAACCAGGACTAAACCAGGACTAAACCAGGACTAAATCAGGACTAAACCAGGACTAAACCAGGACTAAACCAGGACTAAACCAGGACTAAATCAGGACTAAACCAGGACTAAACCAGGACTAAACCAGGACTAAACCAGGACTAAACCAGGACTAAACCAGGACTAAATCAGGACTAAACCAGGACTAAACCAGGACTAAACCAGGACTAAACCAGGACTAAATCAGGACTAAACCAGGACTAAACCAGGACTAAACCAGGACTAAACCAGGACTAAATCAGGACTAAACCAGGACTAAACCAGGACTAAACCAGGACTAAACCAGGACTAAATCAGGACTAAACCAGGACTAAACCAGGACTAAATCAGGACTAAACCAGGACTAAATCAGGACTAAACCAGGACTAAACCAGGACTAAACCAGGACTAAACCAGGACTAAATCAGGACTAAACCAGGACTAAACCAGGACTAAACCAGGACTAAACCAGGACTAAACCAGGACTAAACCCAGGACTAAACCAGGACTAAACCAAACCGGGACTAAAACCAGGACTAAACCAGGACTAAATCAGGTATTAAACCAGGACTAAACCAGGACTAAACCAGGACTAAACCAGGACTAAACCAGGACTAAATCAGGACTAAACCAGGACTAAACCAGGACTAAACCAGGACTAAACCAGGACCAAACCAGGACCAAACCAGGACTAAACCAGGACTAAACCAGGACTAAACCAGGACTAAATCAGGACTAAACCAGGACTAAACCAGGACTAAACCAGGACTAAACCAGGACTAAACCAGGACTAAACCAGGACTAAACCAGGACTAAACCAGGACTAAACCAGGATTAAACCAGGACTAAACCAGGACTAAATCAGGACTAAACCAGGACCAAACCAGGACTAAACCAGGACTAAACCAGGACTAAACCAGGACTAAACCAGGACTAAATCAGGACTAAACCAGGACCAAACCAGGACTAAACCAGGACTAAACCAGGACTAAACCAGGACTAAACCAGGACCAAACCAGGACCAAACCAGGACTAAACCAGGACTAAACCAGGACTAAATCAGGACTAAACCAGGACTAAACCAGGACTAAACCAGGACTAAACCAGGACCAAACCAGGACTAAACCAGGACTAAACCAGGACTAAATCAGGACTAAACCAGGACCAAACCAGGACTAAACCAGAACTAAATCAGGACTAAACCAGGACCAAACCAGGACTAAACCAGGACTAAACCAGGACTAAACCAGGACTAAATCAGGACTAAACCAGGACTAAACCAGGACTAAACCAG
Source organism: Odontamblyopus lacepedii (assembly GCA_034769755.1). NCBI lineage: Eukaryota > Metazoa > Chordata > Actinopteri > Gobiiformes > Gobiidae > Odontamblyopus > Odontamblyopus lacepedii. The sequence continues at coordinate 487,456 of CM068359.1, forward strand.
GACTAAACCAGGACTAAACCAGGACCAAACCAGGACCAAACCAGGACTAAACCAGGACTAAACCAGGACTAAACCAGGACTAAATCAGGACTAAACCAGGACTAAACCAGGACTAAACCAGGACTAAACCAGGACTAAACCAGGACTAAATCAGGACTAAACCAGGACCAAACCAGGACCAAACCAGGACTAAACCAGGACTAAACCAGGACTAAACCAGGACTAAACCAGGACTAAACCAGGACTAAATCAGGACTAAACCAGGACTAAACCAGGACTAAACCAGGACTAAACCAGGACTAAACCAGGACTAAATCAGGACTAAACCAGGACTAAACCAGGACTAAACCAGGACTAAACCAGGACTAAACCAGGACTAAATCAGGACTAAACCAGGACTAAACCAGGACTAAACCAGGACTAAACCAGGACTAAACCAGGACTAAATCAGGACTAAACCAGGACTAAACCAGGACTAAACCAGGACTAAACCAGGACTAAACCAGGACTAAATCAGGACTAAACCAGGACTAAACCAGGACTAAATCAGGACTAAACCAGGACTAAACCAGGACTAAACCAGGACTAAACCAGGACTAAACCAGGACCAAACCAGGACTAAACCAGGACTAAACCAGGACTAAACCAGGACTAAACCAGGACTAAACCAGGACTAAACCAGGACCAAACCAGGACTAAACCAGGACTAAACCAGGACTAAACCAGGACTAAATCAGGACTAAACCAGGACTAAACCAGGACTAAACCAGGACTAAACCAGGACTAAATCAGGACTAAACCAGGACTAAACCAGGACTAAACCAGGACTAAACCAGGACTAAATCAGGACTAAACCAGGACTAAACCAGGACTAAACCAGGACTAAACCAGGACTAAATCAGGACTAAACCAGGACTAAACCAGGACTAAACCAGGACTAAACCAGGACTAAATCAGGACTAAACCAGGACTAAACCAGGACTAAACCAGGACTAAACCAGGACTAAATCAGGACTAAACCAGGACTAAACCAGGACTAAATCAGGACTAAACCAGGACTAAATCAGGACTAAACCAGGACTAAACCAGGACTAAACCAGGACTAAACCAGGACTAAATCAGGACTAAACCAGGACTAAACCAGGACTAAACCAGGACTAAACCAGGACTAAACCAGGACTAAATCAGGACTAAACCAGGACTAAACCAGGACTAAACCAGGACTAAACCAGGACTAAACCAGGACTAAATCAGGACTAAACCAGGACTAAACCAGGACTAAACCAGGACTAAACCAGGACTAAACCAGGACTAAATCAGGACTAAACCAGGACTAAACCAGGACTAAATCAGGACTAAAACCAGGACTAAACCAGGACTAAACCAGGACTAAACCAGGACCAAACCAGGACCAAACCAGGACTAAACCAGGACTAAACCAGGACTAAATCAGGACTAAACCAGGACTAAACCAGGACTAAACCAGGACTAAACCAGGACTAAACCAGGACCAAACCAGGACTAAACCAGGACTAAACCAGGACTAAACCAGGACTAAACCAGGACTAAACCAGGACTAAACCAGGACTAAATCAGGACTAAACCAGGACCAAACCAGGACTAAACCAGGACTAAACCAGGACTAAACCAGGACTAAACCAGGACTAAATCAGGACTAAACCAGGACCAAACCAGGACCAAACCAGGACTAAACCAGGACTAAACCAGGACTAAACCAGGACCAAACCAGGACTAAACCAGGACTAAACCAGGACTAAACCAGGACTAAATCAGGACTAAACCAGGACTAAACCAGGACTAAACCAGGACTAAACCAGGACTAAACCAGGACTAAATCAGGACTAAACCAGGACCAAACCAGGACTAAACCAGGACTAAATCAGGACTAAACCAGGACCAAACCAGGACTAAACCAGGACTAAACCAGGACTAAACCAGGACTAAATCAGGACTAAACCAGGACTAAACCAGGACTAAACCAGGACTAAACCAGGACCAAACCAGGACTAAACCAGGACTAAACCAGGACTAAACCAGGACTAAATCAGGACTAAACCAGGACTAAACCAGGACTAAACCAGGACTAAACCAGGACTAAACCAGGACTAAACCAGGACTAAACCAGGACTAAACCAGGACTAAATCAGGACTAAACCAGGACCAAACCAGGACCAAACCAGGACTAAACCAGGACTAAACCAGGACTAAACCAGGACTAAACCAGGACTAAATCAGGACTAAACCAGGACCAAACCAGGACTAAACCAGGACTAAATCAGGACTAAACCAGGACCAAACCAGGACTAAACCAGGACTAAACCAGGACTAAACCAGGACCAAACCAGGACCAAACCAGGACTAAACCAGGACTAAACCAGGACTAAACCAGGACCAAACCAGGACTAAACCAGGACTAAACCAGGACTAAACCAGGACTGAACCAGGACTAAACCAGGACTAAACCAGGACCAAACCAGGACTAAACCAGGACTAAACCAGGACTAAACCAGGACCAAACCAGGACTAAACCAGGACTAAACCAGGACTAAACCAGGACTAAACCAGGACTAAACCAGGACCAAACCAGGACTAAACCAGGACCAAACCAGGACTAAACCAGGACCGAACCAGGACTAAACCAGGACTAAACCAGGACTAAACCAGGAATAAACCAGGACTAAACCAGGACCAAACCAGGAATAAACCAGGACTGAACCAGGACTAAACCAGGACTGAACCAGGACTAAACCAGGACTAAACCAGGACCAAACCAGGACTAAACCAGGACTAAACCCTGACTAAACCAGGACTAAACCAGGACTAAACCAGGACCAAACCAGGAATAAACCAGGACTAAATCAGGACCAAACCAGGACTAAACCAGGACTAAACCAGGACTAAACCAGGACTAAACCAGGACCAAACCAGGACTAAACCAGGACCAAACCAGGACTAAACCAGGACCAAACCAGGACCAAACCAGGACTAAACCAGGACTAAACCAGGACTAAACCAGGACCAAACCAGGACCAAACCAGGACTAAACCAGGACTAAACCAGGACTAAACCAGGACCAAAACAGGAATAAACCAAGACTAAACCAGGACCAAACCACGACTAAACCAGGACTAAACCAGGACCAAACCAGGACTAAACCAGGACTAAACCAGGACCAAACCAGGAATAAACCAGGACTGAACCAGGACTAAACCAGGACTAAACCAGGACTAAACCAGGACCAAACCAGGACTAAACCAGGACTAAACCAGGACCAAACCAGGACTAAACCAGGACTAAACCAGGACTAAACCAGGACTGAACAAGGACCAAACCAGGACTAAACCAGGACTAAACCAGGACCAAACCAGGAATAAACCAGGACTGAACCAGGGCTAAACCAGGACTGAACCAGGACTAAACCAGGACTAAACCAGGACCAAACCAGGACTAAACCAGGACTAAACCAGGACTAAACCAGGACTAAACCAGGACCAAACCAGGAATAAACCAGGACTAAACCAGGACCAAACCAGGACTAAACCAGGACTAAACCAGGACCAAACCAGGACTAAACCAGGACTAAACCAGGACTAAACCAGGACTAAACCAGGACCAAACCAGGACCAAACCAGGACTAAACCAGGACTAAACCAGGACTAAACCAGGACCAAACCAGGACCAAACCAGGACTAAACCAGGACTAAACCAGGACTAAACCAGGACCAAACCAGGAATAAACCAGGACTAAACCAGGACCAAACCAGGACTAAACCAGGACTAAACCAGGACCAAACCAGGAATAAACCAGGACCAAACCAGGAATAAACCAGGACTAAACCAGGACCAAACCAGGACCAAACCAGGAATAAACCAGGACTGAACCAGGACTAAACCAGGACTAAACCAGGACCAAACCAGGACCAAACCAGGACCAAACCAGGACTAAACCAGGACCGAACCAGGACTAAACCAGGACTAAACCAGGACTAAACCAGGAATAAACCAGGACTAAACCAGGACCGAACCAGGACTAAACCAGGACCAAAACAGGACTAAACCAGGACTAAACCAGGACCAAACCAGGAATAAACCAGGACTAAACCAGGACCAAACCAGGACTAAACCAGGACTAAAGCAGGACTAAACCAGGACTAAACCAGGACCAAACCAGGACTAAACCAGGACTAAACGAGGACTAAACCAGGATGAAACCAGGACTGAACCAGGACTAAACCAGGTCTAAACCAGGTCTAAACCAGGACCGAACCAGGACTAAACCAGGTCTAAACCAGGACTAAACCGGGTCTAAACAAGGACCGAACCAGGACTAAACCAGGTCTAAACCAGGACCGAACCAGGACTAAACCAGGTCTAAACCAGGACTAAACCGGGTCTAAACAAGGACCGAACCAGGACTAAACCAGGTCTAAACCAGGACTAAACCAGGTCTAAACCAGGACTAAACCAGGACTAAACCAGGTCTAAACCAGGACTAAACCAGGACCGAACCAGGAATAAACCAGGACCAAACCAGGACTAAACCAGGTCTAAACCAGATCTAAACCAGGTCTAAACCAGGACTAAACCAGGTCTAAACCAGGACCGAACCAGGACCAAACCAGGACTAAACCAGGTCTAAACCAGGTCTAAACCAGGACCGAACCAGGAATAAACCAGGACTAAACCAGGTCTAAACCAGGACTAAACCAGGACCAAACCAGGACCAAACCAGGACTAAACCAGGAATAAACCAGGTCTAAACCAGGTCTAAACCAGGTCTAAACCAGGACCAAACCAGGATTAAACCAGGACCAAACCAGGTCTAAACCAGGACTAAACCAGGACTAAACCAGGTCTAAACCAGGTCTAAACCAAGACCGAACTAGGAATAAACCAGGTCTAAACCAGGTCTAAACCAGGACTAAACCAGGACCAAACCAGGACTAAACAAGGACCAAACCAGGACTAAACCAGGACCGAACCAGGATTAAACCAGGACCAAACCAGGACTAAACCAGGACCAAACCAGGACTAAACCAGGACCGAACCAGGACTAAACCAGGTCTAAACCAGGACTAAACCAGGACCGAACCAGGACTAAACCAGGACCGAAACAGGAATAAACCAGGTCTAAACCAGGACTAAACCAGGACCAAACCAGGACTAAACCAGGACCAAACCAGGACTAAACCAGGACCAAACCAGGAATAAACCAGGACCGATCCAGGACTAAACCAGGTCTAAATCAGGACTAAACCAGGACCGAACTAGGACTAAACCAGGACCAAACCAGGACTAAACCAGGACCAAACCAGGACTAAACCAGGACTAAACCAGGACTAAACCAGGACCGAACCAGGACTAAACCAGGTCTAAACCAGGACTAAACCAGGACCAAACCAGGACTAAACCAGGACCGAAACAGGAATAAACCAGGTCTAAACCAGGACTAAACCAGGACCAAACCAGGACTAAACCAGGACCGAACCAGGAATAAACCAGGTCTAAACCAGGACTAAACCAGGACCGAACCAGGACTAAACCAGGACCGAAACAGGAATAAACCAGGAATAAACCAGGTCTAAACCAGGTCTAAACCAGGTCTAAACCAGGACCAAACCAGGACTAAACCAGGACCAAAACAGGAATAAACCAGGTCTAAACCAGGACTAAACCAGGTCTAAACCAGGACTAAACCAGGTCTAAACCAGGTCTAAACCAGGACTAAACCAGGACTAAACCAGGTCTAAACCAGGACTAAACCAGGACCGAACCAGGACTAAACCAGGTCTAAACCAGGACTAAACCGGGTCTAAACAAGGACCGAACCAGGACTAAACCAGGTCTAAACCAGGACTAAACCAGGTCTAAACCAAGACCGAACCAGGAATAAACCAGGTCTATACCAGGACCAAACCAGGACTAAACCAGGTCTAAACCAGGTCTAAACCAGGACCGAACCAGGACTAAACCAGGTCTAAACCAGGACTAAACCGGGTCTAAACAAGGACCGAACCAGGACTAAACCAGGTCTAAACCAGGTCTAAACCAGGACTAAACCAGGTCTAAACCAGGACTAAACCAGGACCGAACCAGGACTAAACCAGGACCAAATCAGGACTAAACCAGGTCTAAACCAGATCTAAACCAGGACTAAACCAGGACCGAACCAGGTCCAAACCGGGGTCTGAGCCCAATCATGGTCTGGATCCAGGTCTAGTACAAATCCGAGGTCCTGGGCCTGAAGCTTTTCTTTAATTATTCTCGTTCTCTCTGAAGTGGAGTTTGTCCAGTGGTTTTGTTTGTGAGGCAGTGAAACTTTCTCTGCTCAAACTCGTGCCGCACAGTTTGCGTCCAGAGACATTCAGGGGGAAGCAGTGGATCGTGGGATGTCTCAGAGCTCCTCACAGCAGGTAAGGAAGCTCCTGGGGCTCCTTTCCTAACTCCTCCCCCTTTCACACTTACCTCCTTCTGCTCCTCACTGCTCAGTATGAGGAGGGGCCTCGGGTTCAGACGGAGCTCTGATTGGCTCCCGACGTGCCCCCTGAGCTCTGATTGGCTCCCGACGTGCCCCCTGAGCTCTGATTGGCTGCTGTCATGCTCTCTGAGCTGTGATTGGCCGGTCGTGGCGTGGAGCGTGAGGTCAGTCATGGCTCTGAGCAGCTGCACAGGATCTGCAGTTTTATAATAAGAGAATTTATGAGAGCGTTAAACCAAATTATATAACCCTATAAAACATATACAGACATATATAAGCTTATATAAAACATATTTAAACTTATATAACCCTATAAAACATATACAGACATATATAAGCTTATATAAAACATATTTAAACTTATATAACCCTATAAAACATATACAGACATATATAAGCTTATATAAAACATATTTAAACTTATATAACCCTATAAAACATATACAGACATATATAAGCTTATATAAAACATATTTAAACTTATATAACCCTATAAAACATATACAGACATATATAAGCTTATATAAAACATATTTAAACTTATATAACCCTATAAAACATATACAGACATATATAAGCTTATATAAAGCATATTTAAACTTATATAACCCTATAAAACATATACAGACATATATAAGCTTATATAAAACATATTTAAACTTATATAACCCTATAGAACCATATATATCCTTATACAAACATATATAACCCTATACAAACGTTATAGATCCATAACCGACTCTGTGCTCTCACCTGAGGGGGAGGGGCCGCGGGGGGCGGGGCTGCAGGGGGCGGGGCTCTGGTTTTGATGGACAGGACTGTGGGTGGGGCTAAAGTCAATGTCCTTCAGGTCATCACAGTACGACCTCTGCACCGGCCCTTTACCAGACCCAGGACTCGGACCAGGACTCGGACCAGGACTCGGACCAGGACTCGGACCAGGACTCGGACCAGGACTCGGACCAGGACTCGGACCAGGACTCGGACCAGGACCAGAGCTGGACCTGCAGGGACACAGACGTCGTTGAGGTTCATACTTTAGGGGGTAACTGATAAGTATAAAAGCTGCAGTACCTGTCTCCACCTGCAGGGGGCGGGGTCTGGGGCGAGGGGAGGGGCCTGGCATAAAGGGGCGTGTCCTTCTCGAACGCTTGTTTCATCTCAGAGATCAAAAGAACCAGACTGGACCGGCCCTGAAACAAGACCAAGACCAGGACTCAGACCAGATCTCCTGGTCTGAGTCCTAGTCCCGGTCTCAGTCCCAGTCCCGGTCCTAGTCCCGGTCTCAGTCCCAGTCCCGGTCCCGATCTCAGTCCCGGTCCCGGTCTCAGTCCCGGTCTCAGTCTCAGTCCCGGTCTCAGTCCCGGTCCGGGTCTCAGTCCTGGTCCCGGTCCCGATCTCAGTCCCGGTCCCGGTCTCAGTCCCGGTCTCAGTCCCGGTCTCAGTCCCGGTCTCAGTCCCGGTCTCAGTGTCAGTCCCGGTTTCAGTCCCGGTCCCGGTCTCAGTCTCAGTCTCGGTCCCGATCTCAGTCCCGGTCTCAGTCCCGGTCTCAGTCCCGGTCTCAGTCCTGGTCCCGGTCTCAGTCCCGGTCCCGGTCTCAGTCCTGGTCCCGGTCCCGATCTCAGTCCCGGTCTCAGTCCCGGTCCCGGTCTCGGTCCCGGTCTCAGTCCCGGTCTCAGTCCCGGTCCCGGTCTCAGTGCCAGTCTCAGTCTCAGTCCGGGTCTCAGTCCGGGTCTCAGTCCCGGTCCCGGTCTCGGTCTCGGTCTCACCTTGGTCCAGGTGT
>CM068359.1:495837-505837 GCA_034769755.1 Odontamblyopus lacepedii
GTGAAATTCTGCACTTCTGCAGCTCAGGCGGAATTTCCTCCAAGATTTTATCTCAATCTGAACTTTTAAGTCCAGCCAAAAGAACCAGGGAGAGAAGGAGAGAAGGAGGGAGGAAAGGAGGGAGGAAAGGAGGGAGAGAAGGAGGGAGGAAAGGAGGGAGGAAAGGAGGGAGAGAAGGAGGGAGGAAAGGAGGGAGGAAAGGAGGGAGAGAAGGAGGGAGAGAAGGAGGGAGGAAAGGAGGGAGTGAAGGAGGGAGGAAAGGAGGGAGGAAAGGAGAGAGGAAAGGAGGGAGGAAAGGAGAGAGGAAAGGAGGGAGAGAAGGAGGGAGAGAAGGAGGGAGGAAAGGAGGGAGGAAAGGAGGGAGAGAAGGAGGGAGAGAAGGAGGGAGGAAAGGAGGGAGAGAAGGAGGGAGAGAAGGAGGGAGGAAAGGAGGGAGAGAAGGAGGGAGAGAAGGAGGGAGAGAAGGAGGGAGGAAAGGAGAGAGGAAAGGAGGGAGAGAAGGAGGGAGAGAAGGAGGGAGGAAAGGAGGGAGGAAAGGAGGGAGAGAAGGAGGGAGAGAAGGAGGGAGGAAAGGAGGGAGAGAAGGAGGGAGGAAAGGAGGGAGAGAAGGAGGGAGGAAAGGAGGGAGGAAAGGAGGGAGAGAAGGAGGGAGAGAAGGAGGGAGGAAAGGAGGGAGAGAAGGAGAGAGGAAAGGAGGGAGAGAAGGAGGGAGGAAAGGAGGGAGAGAAGGAGGGAGTGTGTGTGTCTCTGTGTGTGTGTCTGTGTGTGTCTCTGTGTGTGTGTGTCATGTGTGTGTGTGTCTGTGTGTGTCTCTGTCTCTGTGTGTGTGTGTGTCTCTGTGTGTGTGTCTGTGTGTGTGTGTCTGTGTGTGTGTCTGTGTGTGTCTCTGTGTGTGTCTGTGTGTGTGTGTGTGTGTCTGTGTGTGTGTCTGTGTGTGTGTGTGTGTCTGTGTGTGTGTGTGTGTCTCTGTGTGTGTGTGTGTGTGTGTGTCTCTGTGTGTGTGTGTGTGTGTGTCTCTGTGTGTGTGTGTGTCTGTGTGTGTGTGTGTGTGTCTGTGTATGTGTGTGTCTCTGTGTGTGTGTGTGTGTGTGTCTGTGTGTGTGTGTGTGTCTGTGTGTGTGTCTGTGTGTGTGTGTCTCTGTGTGTGTGTGTGTCTGTGTGTGTGTGTCTGTGTGTGTGTGTCATGTGTGTGTGTGTCTGTGTGTGTCTCTGTCTGTGTGTGTGTGTCTCTGTGTGTGTCTCTGTGTGTGTCTCTGTGTGTGTGTCTGTGTGTCTGTGTGTGTCTCTGTGTGTGTGTGTCATGTGTGTGTGTCTCTGTGTGTGTCTCTGTCTGTGTGTGTGTGTATATGTGTGTGTGTGTGTCTCTGTGTGTGTCTGTGTGTGTGTCTGTGTGTGTGTGTGTCTGTGTGTGTGTGTGTGTGTGTGTCTGTGTGTGTGTGTGTGTGTCTGTGTGTGTGTGTGTGTGTGTGTGTCTGTGTGTGTGTGTCTCTGTGTGTGTGTGTGTCTGTGTGTGTGTCTGTGTGTGTGTGTCTCTGTGTGTGTGTGTGTCTGTGTGTGTGTGTCTGTGTGTGTGTGTGTGTGTCTGTGTGTATGTGTCTCTGTCTGTGTGTGTGTCTCTGTGTGTGTGTGTCTCTGTGTGTGTGTGTCTCTGTCTGTGTGTGTGTGTCTCTGTGTGTGTCTCTGTGTGTGTCTCTGTGTGTGTGTCTGTGTGTCTGTGTGTCTGTGTGTGTCTCTGTGTGTGTGTGTCGTGTGTGTGTGTCTCTGTGTGTGTCTCTGTCTGTGTGTGTGTGTGTCTCTGTGTGTGTCTGTGTGTGTGTCTGTGTGTGTGTGTGTGTGTGTGTGTCTGTGTGTGTGTGTGTGTGTCTGTGTGTGTGTGTCTCTGTGTGTGTGTGTGTGTGTGTGTGTCTGTGTGTCTCTGTGTGTGTCTCTGTGTGTGTCTGTGTGTGTGTGTGTGTGTGTGTGTGTCTGTGTGTGTGTGTCTGTGTGTGTGTCTGTGTGTGTGTCTCTGTGTGTGTGTGTCTCTGTGTGTGTCTTTGTGTGTTTGAATCTCACATCCAACATGTGAAGTTGTTTTCTTGCGGTGAATCGTGGGAATCCGGCGTCTCCCAGCTGCTCGTCCTCACTTTTCACTTCTGTGATTGACGTGGAGTTTAGCTTTAGCGCCGGATCCGCGCCGCCGCATTCCTCCCGCGGCGCAGTCAAGAGTCGAGTTTATCTTTCGCTCCGACCTCTCGCGCTTTTGCTCAGAACAGGAACTGCTCCGTTTGCTTTGTGCTCGCCTGTCCGCACCATTCCCACGCCAACACAAACGTCGACTTCTCTGAGCGCCAAACCCTCCGTCTTTTCGCTCTTTCTTTTTGGCTTTTTGAGTCTTTTGTAGCGTGTGGCCAATTGAACTCCTGCTCCTAATTATGAGCAGCTTTCAATAAAAACATTTTTATTTCTCGACAAAACGATTCTCTGGACAATGCCGCCTCCTCCCGCCTCCTCCCGCCTCCTCCCGCCTCCTCCCGCCTCCTCCCGCCTCCTCCCGCCTCCTCCCGCCTCCTCCCGCCTCCTCCCCCACACTCGGCTCTGGAGTGGTCATTCACTCAGGGGGTCGCTCCTTTGTGCCGTGCCCAGCGGAGGAGCCCCCCCGGCGGGTCAGGGCGCCTCATTAGTCCTTACAGTAACGCAGAGGTGCAGGAGGGAAAGAAAAGACGACAGAAAGAGGGCGAGCAATTAGCAAATCCCCCCCAAAAAGAGCGCGAAGAGAAAAGAGGGAGCGAGGAGGGAGGGAAGGAGGAGGAGAACGATTGACTGGTTTTTATTTCGAGTTTTTGCGAAGAGAGAAACAAACCTCCGTGAAGTCGCTTCATGAAACTCAAACCTACACAAAAGTCTGTCAGTCGTTTGTGCTGCAGAAAGTTCAGTTTGTGATTCTGGTTCTTCAGATATTCAGTTTTATTTTGGTCGATGACGTCGTCCAGAACCTCAGAATGTGAAACAGCCTCAAAACAGGAAGAAAATGATGTCAAACGTTTGTATTTGGTTTGTGCTGTTTTGTGCTGTGACAGTTTCATTTGTGTGAGTTTATTTCTAAAATTCTTCATGATTATTTCTGTGGTAATTACAGGACGTCATTTCTGCTCAGCTGACGGAGACAAACTCCACAAAACTAGAGAAGAGAAACGACCTGAGGCTGAGGAAAAGTCTGTTTTATTATCAAATCTGAATCTAAAGCAAAAGACTAAAGACTGAAACAGACTTTTCCTCAGCCTCAGGCCGTTTCTCAGCCTCAGGTCGTTTCTCAGCCTCAGGTCGTTTCTCAGCCTCAGGTCGTTTCTCAGCCTCAGGTCGTTTCTCTTCTCTAGTTTTGTGGAGTTTGTCACCGTCAGTTGAGCAGAAAGTCTCAGGAGTCGCGTTCGGTTCTCAGGAGTCGCGTTCGGTTCTCAGGAGTCGCGTTCGGTTCTCAGGAGTCGCGTTCGGTTCTCAGGAGTCGCGTTCGGTTCTCAGGAGTCGTGTTCGGTTCTCAGGAGTCGCGTTCGGTTCTCGGGAGTCGTTTTCGGTTCTCAGGATCGTCTGTGCTCGCTCCAGGTGGTTTAGCCTCATTAGCAGAAACACAGAAGCACAGTTTACCTGGACAAATGAGCCGGGCCGTTCTGCGCTAATCCAGGCCATTGTGATGTTAATGTGGCCAACACCAGCAGAGCCGTGGGGAGGTTCCGCAGTGACATGTCGGGGCTTTATCAGTGCTGGAAAAGTAAACAAACTCTTCTGTTAAACAAAACTCTCCTTTGGGGCCACGGTCGACTGCTCATTTATTCATTAAACTGAACCTTCATTTAACAATCTCTGAACGTTTCACATTTTACTTTAAATCCAAAGTTTCATAGATAAATAACTCGTCAAAATTGGAATTTTCATCTTCCAAAATACATCACATCAAGAGCTCAAAAGCTTCGATAGAACTTTCTCACAGTCTGAAGTGTCCCTTTTGCTCTGTGGAGCTTCCGGTTCATGGTTTTCTGTAAACGTGTTTTGTAGTGTTCTGTTCGTGGTGTTGGTTTCTCTTTGTGGCGTTGGTTTCTCTTTGTGGCGTTGGTTTCTCTTTGTGGCGTTGGTTTCTCTTCGTGGCGTTGGTTTCTCTTCGTGGCGTTGGTTTCTCTTTGTGGCGTTGGTTTCTCTTCGTGGCGTTGGTTTCTCTTCGTGGTGTTGGTTTCTCTTCGTGGCGTTGGTTTCTCTTCGTGGCGTTGGTTTCTCTTCGTGGCGTTGGTTTCTCTTCGTGGCGTTGGTTTCTCTTCGTGGCGTTGGTTTCTCTTACCGTGGTGTTGGTTTCTCTTGGTGGCGTTGGTTTCTCTTCGTGGCGTTGGTTTCTCTTAAATGGCGTTGGTTTCTCTTCGTAGGCGTTGGTTTCTCTTCGTGGCGTTGGTTTCTCTTCGTAGGCGTTGGTTTCTCTTCGTGGCGTTGGTTTCTCTTCGTAGCGTTGGTTTCTCTTACGTGAGTGTTGGTTTCTCTTTGTGGCGTTGGTTTCTCTTTGTGGCGTTGGTTTCTCTTACATTAATGGCGTTGGTTTCTCTTCATTGGCGTTGGTTTCTCTTACGTGGCGTTGGTTTCACTTTGTGGTGTTGGTTTCTCTTATTGGCGTTGGTTTCTGTTTCGTGGCGTTGGTTTCTCTTCATTGGCGTTGGTTTCTCTTCGTCAATTGGTGGTTTCTCTTCGTTGGCGTTGGTTTCTCTTATTGGCGTTGGTTTCTCTTCATTGGCGTTGGTTTCTCTTCGTGGCGTTGGTTTTCTCTTAAATGGCGTTGGTTTCTCTTCGTGGCGTTGGTTTCTCTTACATTAGCGTTGGTTTCTCTTAGCGATGGCGTTGGTTTCTCTTCGTGGCGTTGGTTTCTCTTCGTGGCGTTGGTTTCTCTTTGTGGCGTTGGTTTCTCTTCGTGGCGTTGGTTTCTCTTCGTGGCGTTGGTTTCTCTTCGTGGCGTTGGTTTCTCTTTGTGGCGTTGGTTTCTCTTTGTGGCGTTGGTTTCTCTTCGTGGTGTTGGTTTCTCTTCGTGGTGTTGGTTTTACTTTGTGGTGTTGGTTTCTCTTCGTGGCGTTGGTTTCTCTTCGTGGCGTTGGTTTCTCTTCGTGGCGTTGGTTTCTCTTTGTGGCGTTGGTTTCTCTTCGTGGTGTTGGTTTCACTTTGTGGTGTTGGTTTCTCTTCGTGGCGTTGGTTTCTCTTCGTGGTGTTGGTTTCTCTTCGTGGCGCTGGTTTCTCTTTGTGGCGTTGGTTTCTCTTTGTGGCGTTGGTTTCTCTTTGTGGCGTTGGTTTCTCTTCGTGGCGTTGGTTTCTCTTCGTGACGTTGGTTTCTCTTTGTGGCGTTGGTTTCTCTTTGTGGCGTTGGTTTCTCTTGATGGAGCTGGTTTCTCTTACGTGGTGTTGGTTTCTCTTAAGTGGCGTTGGTTTCTCTTTATTGGCGTTGGTTTCTTTTCTTGTAGTTGGTTTCTCTTCGTGGCGTTGGTTTATCTTCGTGCCGTTGGTTTCTCTTCGTGCGTTGGTTTCTCTTCGTGGCGTTGGTTTCTCTTACGTGCCATTGGTTTCTCTTAAGTGGCGTTGGTTTCTCTTCGTGGCGTTGGTTTCTCTTACGTGGGGTTGGTGACTCTTCGTGGTGTTGGTTTCTCTTCGTGGCGTTGGTTTCTCTTCGTGGCGTTGGTTTCTCTTCGTGGTGTTGGTTTCTCTTCGTGGCGTTGGTTTCTCTTCGTGGCGTTGGTTTCTCTTCGTGGCGTTGGTTTCTCTTCATGGCGTTGGTTTCTCTTCGTGGCGTTGGTTTCTCTTCGTGGTGTTAGTTTCTCTTTGTGGTGTTGGTTTCTCTTCGTGGCGTTGGTTTCTCTTCGTGGCGTTGGTTTCTCTTCGTGGTGTTGGTTTCTCTTCGTGGGGTTGGTTTCTCTTACATTGGCGTTGGTTTCTCTTCGTGGCGTTGGTTTCTCTTCTTGGCGTTGGTTTCTCTTCGTGGCGTTCTTTGTTCTTCGTGGCGTTGGTTTCTCTTGTGGCGTTGGTTTAAACTTCGTGGCGTTGGTTTCTCTTCGTGGCGTTGGTTTCTCTTAGATGGCGTTGGTTTCTCTTTGTGGCGTTGGTTTCTCTTAAGTGGCGTTGGTTTCTCTTCGTGGCGTTGGTTTCTCTTCGTGGCGTTGGTTTCTCTTCATTAGCGTTGGTTTCTCTTCGTAAGGCGTTGGTTTCTCTTATTATGGCGTTGGTTTCTCTTAAATTGGCGTTGGTTTCTCTTACATTAGCGTTGGTTTCTCTTCGTGGCGTTGGTTTCTCTTGGCGTTGGTTTCTCTTCGTGGCGTTGGTTTCTCTTAGTGGCGTTGGTTTCTCTTCGTGGGGTTGGTTTCTCTTCGTGGCGTTGGTTTCTCTTACGTGGCGTTGGTTTCTCTTCGTGGCGTTGGATTCTCTTCGTGGCGTTGGTTTCTCTTATTGGCTTTGGTTTCTCTTAGTGGCGTTGGTTTCTCTTCGTAGCGTTGGTTTCTCTTCGTGGCGTTGGTTTCTCTTCATTGGCGTTGGTTTCTCTTCGTAGCGTTGGTTTCTCTTCGTGGCGTTGGTTTCTCTTAAAGCGTTGGTTTCTCTTCGTGGCGTTAGTTTCTCTTACGTGGCGTTGGTTTCTCTTTGTGGCGTTGGTTTCTCTTCGTGGCGTTGGTTTCTCTTCGTGGCGTTGGTTTCTCTTCGTGGCGTTGGTTTCTCTTCATTGGCGTTCTTTTTGTTCTTCGTGACGTTGGTTTCTCTTCGTGGCGTTGGATTAAGCTTCGTGGCGTTGGTTTCTCTTAAGTGGCGTTGGTTTCTCTTCGTGGCGTTGGTTTCTCTTTGTGGCGTTGGTTTCTCTTTGTAGCGTTGGTTTCTCTTTGTGGCGTTGGTTTCTCTTTGTGGCGTTAGTTTCTCTTCGTGGCGTTGGTTTCTCTTAGTGGCGTTGGTTTCTCTTTGTGGCGTTGGTTTCTCTTTGTAGCGTTGGTTTCTCTTACGTGGCGTTGGTTTCTCTTAATTGGCGTTGGTTTCACTTCGTGGCGTTGGTTTCTCTTCGTGGCGTTGGTTTCTCTTATTAGCGTTGGTTTCTCTTACGTTGCGTTGGTTTCTCTTCGTGGCGTTGGTTTCTCTTCGTGGCGTTGGTTTCTCTTCGTGCCGTTGGTTTCTCTTCGTGGCGTTGGTTTCTCCGTGGCGTTGGTTTCTCTAAGTGGCGTTGGTTTCTCTTCGTGGGGTGGGTTTCTCTTCGTGGCGTTGGTTTGTCTTGGTGGAGATGGTTTCTCTTCGTGGCGTTGGTTTCTCTTCGTGGCGTTGGTTTCTCTTCGTGGCGTTGGTTTCTCTTAAGTGGCGTTGGTTTCTCTTAAGTGGCGTTGGTTTCTCTTCGGTAGCGTTGGTTTCTCTTAGTGGCGTTGGTTTCTCTTCGTGGCGTTGGTTTCTCTTAGATGGCGTTGGTTTCTCTTCGTGGCGTTGGTTTCTCTTAGTGGCGTTGGTTTCTCTTCATTAGCGTTGGTTTCTCTTTGTGGCGTTGGTTTCTCTTGCCATTAGCGTTGGTTTCTCTTCGTGGCGTTGGTTTCTCTTAAGTGGCGTTGGTTTCTCTTCGTAGCGTTGGTTTCTCTTAAGTGGCGTTGGTTTCTCTTCGTGGTGTTGGTTTCTCTTACCGATCGGCGTTGGTTTCTCTTCGTGGCGTTGGTTTCTCTTCGTGGCGTTGGTTTCTCTTCGGTGGCGTTGGTTTCTCTTAAGTGGCGTTGGTTTCTCTTCATTGGTGTTGGTTTCTGCCTTAGGTGGCGTTGGTTTCTCTTAAATGGCGTTGGTTTCTCTTACGTGGGCGTTGGTTTCTCTCTTCGTGGCGTTGGT
This sequence comes from Odontamblyopus lacepedii, assembly GCA_034769755.1. Classification (NCBI taxonomy): domain Eukaryota; kingdom Metazoa; phylum Chordata; class Actinopteri; order Gobiiformes; family Gobiidae; genus Odontamblyopus; species Odontamblyopus lacepedii. The sequence continues at coordinate 503,665 of CM068359.1, forward strand.
TTCTCTTACATTGGCGTTGGTTTCTCTTTGTGGTGTTGGTTTCTCTTACGTGCCGTTGGTTTCTCTTACGTGGCGTTGGTTTCTCTTAAAGTGGTGTTGGTTTCTCTTACATTGGTGTTGGTTTCTCTTCGTGGCGTTGGTTTCTCTTAGTGGCGTTGGTTTCTCTTTGTGGCGTTGGTTTCTCTTATTGGCGTTCTTTGTTCTTATTGGCGTTGGTTTCTCTTCGTGGCGTTGGTTTCTCTTCGATGGCGTTAGTTTTCTCTTACGTGGCGTTGGTTTCTCTTAAAGTGGCGTTGGTTTCTCTTCGTGCCGTTGGTTTCTCTTAGTGGCGTTGGTTTCTCTTACGTGGTGTTGGTTTCTCTTCGTGGCGTTGGTTTCTCTTAGTGGCGTTGGTTTCTCTTAACCGTAGGCGTTGGTTTCTCTTCATGGCGTTGGTTTCTCTTCGTGAAGCGTTGGTTTCTCTTAGTGGTGTTAGTTTCTCTTTGTGGTGTTGGTTTCTCTTCGTGCCGTTGGTTTCTCTTCGTGGCGTTGGTTTCTCTTAAGTGGTGTTGGTTTCTCTTAAATTGGCGTTGGTTTCTCTTCGTGGCGTTGGTTTCTCTTACCGTGGCGTTGGTTTCTCTTTGTGGCGTTGGTTTCTCTTCGTGGCGTTCTTTGTTCTTCGTGGCGTTGGTTTCTCTTCGTGGCGTTGGTTTAACCATTGTGGCGTTGGTTTCTCTTACGTGGCGTTGGTTTCTCTTCGTGGCGTTGGTTTCTCTTTATTGGCGTTGGTTTCTCTTTGTGGCGTTGGTTTCTCTTACGTGGCGTTGGTTTCTCTTCATTGGCGTTGGTTTCTCTTAAGTGGCGTTGGTTTCTCTTCGTGGCGTTGGTTTCTCTTCGTGGCGTTGGTTTCTCTTAATGGCGTTGGTTTCTCTTCGTGGCGTTGGTTTCTCTTACGATGGCGTTGGTTTCTCTTAAGTAGCGTTGGTTTCTCTTCGTGGCGTTGGTTTCTCTTCGTGGCGTTGGTTTCTCTTCATTGGCGTTGGTTTCTCTTAAGTGGCGTTGGTTTCTCTTCGTGGCTTTGGTTTCTCTTCGTGGCGTTGGTTTCTCTTCGTGGCGTTGGTTTCTCTTCGTGGCGTTGGTTTCTCTTCGTGGCGTTGGTTTCTCTTCGTGGCGTTGGTTTCTCTTCGTGGCGTTGGTTTCTCTTAGTGGCGTTGGTTTCTCTTCGTGGCGTTGGTTTCTCTTCGTGGCGTTGGTTTCTCTTCAGTAATAGCGTTGGTTTCTCTTCTTAGTGGCGTTCTTTGTTCTTAAGTAGGCGTTGGTTTCTCTTCATTAGCGTTGGTTTAAGCTTCAAGTGGCGTTTGTTTCTTTTCGATGGCGTTGGTTTCTCTTCGTGGCGTTGGTTTCTCTTTGTGGCGTTGGTTTCTCTTTGTGGCGTTGGTTTCTCTTTGTGGCGTTGGTTTCTCTTTGTGGCGTTGGTTTCTCTTCGTGGCGTTGGTTTCTCTTCGTGGCGTTGGTTTCTCTTTGTGGCGTTGGTTTCTCTTTGTGGCGTTGGTTTCTCTTCGTGGCGTTGGTTTCTCTTCGTGGCGTTGGTTTCTCTTCGTGGCGTTGGTTTCTCTTAGTGGCGTTGGTTTCTCTTGGTGGAGTTGGTTTCTCTTAGTGGCGTTGGAGTCTCTTATTAATTGGCGTTGGTTTCTCTTACGTGGCGTTGGTTTCTCTTACCGTGCCGTTGGTTTCTCTTCGTGGCGTTGGTTTCTCCATTGGCGTTGGTTTCTCTTAGTGTCGTGGGTTTCTCTTCGTGGCGTTGGTTTCTCTTCGTGGCGTTGGTTTCTCTTCGTGGCATTGGTTTCTCTTCGTGGCGTTGGTTTCTCTTCGTGGCGTTGGTTTCTCTTCGTGGCGTTGGTTTCTCTTTGTGGCGTTGGTTTCTCTTCGTGGCGTTGGTTTCTCTTCGTGGTGTTGGTTTCTCTTCGTGGCGTTGGTTTCTCTTCGTGGCGTTGGTTTCTCTTCGTGGCGTTGGTTTCTCTTCGTGGCGTTGGTTTCTCTTCGTGGCGTTGGTTTCTCTTTGTGGCGTTGGTTTCTCTTCGTGGCGTTGGTTTCTCTTCGTGGCGTTGGTTTCTCTTTGTGGCGTTGGTTTCTCTTCGTGGCGTTGGTTTCTCTTCGTGGCGTTGGTTTCTCTTCGTGGCGTTGGTTTCTCTTC
>CM068359.1:510837-533337 GCA_034769755.1 Odontamblyopus lacepedii
TTTTTAAATAGTGCTGAGTGCTGTAAATGCGATATACTGTAAACCATTTCTAAAATGCTAATAAAGATTTGTTTCATATTTAATAAATTCCAGTTCTTATAAGCAAAGAACTTTATATAACTGGTTGTATTTTTATAATAATTTAACAATATCTGCAGAATTACAATAGAGAATGTAATAGATATAACATTCTGGGTGAGGAGCCCCTGAACCCACTGCATCACATGCCATAGAGCATGTACTATAAGTACTTATAGTACTTATAGTACTTATAGTACTTATAGTACTTATAGTACTATAAGTACTTATAGTACTTATAGTACTTATAGTACTTATAGTACTTATAGTACTTATAGTACAATCACTGGGTCGCAAAGGCACCCGTATAAAAAGGTCACGTTTGGCTTAAAAAACGACCCACCCCCTCGGAAGTCTGGCTACGGGCCTGTTTGAACAGGCTCCTGCAGGACCTCCTCAGGACCTCCTCAGGACCTCCTCAGGACCTCCTCAGGACCTCCTCAGGACCTCCTCCTCACTCTGATCTTCTGTCCTGTTTGTCCTGGTCACGTCTCCAGAGCCTCAGGTTTTCTGCAGCGAAGTGCAGAACCTGCACATGACACATTTACAGATCTACACCTGGAGGAATGTGCTGCTTTTTCCATTTTAGGCACGATTTATTGAACCCGTTTCAATAACATGTTTATTAAACCTGTTAAATGTGCACAGAATAAAATGAGCAGTGGTCTGCTCGATATGGATCAGTGTCCTTCTCATTTCTCATCTGTTTTGTTTGGCATCAGTGGCTCGTTCTGTCTGAGTCTCTGAGTCTCTGAGTCTCTGAGTCTCTGAGTCTCTGAGTCTCTGAGTCTCTGAGTCTCTGAGTTGGATGAATCGACCCGTCCGCTCTCGGTCTGTTGTTTCAGGGGGACGGACTCGGCCTCAGGCCTGTGCTGTGAGTCTGTGAGGAGGGACGGGTCCAAACATCTGCTGTGGGACCTGAGGGACGAGGAGTCTGGTCCTCGGAGGTGAGACGCCTCCGCACTGCAAAAAACTAAATCTACTCAAGCCAAAATGACTTGGATTAAGAGAGTTTTATCATGATTTCCGTACATTTCACTTGACCAGTAAAAGGATCTGCCAGTGCAGTGAGATTTCTGTACTTCAAATACAAAAATACATCTGACTAAAATGAGAAAAACAACGTTTTGCACTTAAAATAAGAAATGAAATCAAATGCTGCTTGAATGAAGGAAAAACCCTTCTTCCACTGCAGATCATTTCACTTGTCAAGATGAATCGACTCAAATCAAGTCAAATGTTCTTAATTGAAGTCTTTTGTCTCACCGAGAGAACGTTTTTCCCACTGTGGGTCTGAGCTTCACTTCTGCCTCTGCAGGAAGAAGAGTCGAGTCTGTGAGTCTGAGAAGAACGAAGCCTCCAAAGATCCTGCACGAGACGGAGCTCCTTCTGACCTCAGGTGAGCTCAGGTCACATGATCCTCTGACCTCAGGTGAGCTCAGGTCACATGAGCCTCTGACCTCAGGTGAGCTCAGGTCACATGAGCCTCTGACCTCAGGTGAGCTCAGGTCACATGAGCCTCTGACCTCAGGTGAGCTCAGGTCACATGAGCCTCTGACCTCAGGTGAGCTCAGGTCACATGAGCCTCTGACCTCAGGTGAGCTCAGGTCACATGAGCCTCTGACCTCAGGTGAGCTCAGGTCACATGAGCCTCTGACCTCAGGTGAGCTCAGGTCACATGAGCCTCTGACCTCAGGTGAGCTCAGGTCACATGAGCCTCTGACCTCAGGTGAGCTCAGGTCACGAGTCTCTGACCTCAGGTGAGCTCAGGTCACATGACCCTCTGACCTCAGGTGAGCTCAGGTCACGAGTCTCTGACCTCAGGTGAGCTCAGGTCACATGAGCCTCTGACCTCAGGTGAGCTCAGGTCACATGAGCCTCTGACCTCAGGTGAGCTCAGGTCACATGAGCCTCTGACCTCAGGTGAGCTCAGGTCACATGACCCTCTGACCTCAGGTGAGCTCAGGTCACATGAGCCTCTGACCTCAGGTGAGCTCAGGTCACATGAGCCTCTGACCTCAGGTGAGCTCAGGTCACATGACCCTCTGACCTCAGGTGTCTGTGGACTCAGGACTCACCTGTTTTGTCTCTGACAGAGATCCAGACCCACATCCCAGAACTGAGACTCTGGAGGTTCTGGAGGTTCTGGAGGTTCTGGAGGAGCAGGTCCTGAGGTTTGTCCAGCAGCAGCTGCAGAGGCTCCTCAGGCTCCTGGCCTCAGATTACCCAGAATGCCCCGAGAGTGAGGAGGAGGAGAGCAGAGAGGTTCTGACCATCACCCTGGACTTCCTGAAGAGGATGGGCCACGAGCATCTGGCCCAGCGCCTGAGGAACAGTAAGAACCTCCAGATGCCCTCCCATCCTCCTGTATCCCTGTGTGTCAGATGCCCTCCCATCCTCCTGTATCCCTGTGTGTCAGATGCCCTCCCATCCTCCTGTATCCCTGTGTGTCAGATGCCCTCCCTGTGTGTCAGATGCCCTCCCTGTGTGTCAGATGCCCTCCCTGTGTGTCAGATGCCCTCCCTGTGTGTCAGATGCCCTCCCTGTGTGTCAGATGCCCTCCCTGTGTGTCAGATGCCCTCCCATATGAAATATTCCACGTTTCACGTTCTAACTCTCGTGTCTTGTTTAAAGGGAGTAAAGTTGGGTTCCGAGATAAACTGAAGTGTGATCTGCAGCAGAGGTTCAGCCGTGTGTTTGAGGGCGTGGCTAAAGCAGGAGACTCCGCCCCCCTGGCCCAGATCTACACAGAGCTCTACATCACAGAGGGCGGAGCCTCAGAGGTCAACCAGGAACATGAGGTCAGACACATAGAGACGGCGTCCAGGAGCTTGACCACTCCAGAGACCATCACATGTGAAGAGCTCTTTAAACCCCGCCCACACTCACCAGAGCCAATCAGGTTTGTGCTGACGAAGGGCGTGGCCGGCGTGGGGAAAACAGTGCTGACTCAGAAGTTCAGTCTGGACTGGGCTGAAGGCCGGGCCCACCAGGACCTCCAGCTGCTGTTCCCGTTCACTTTCAGAGAGCTCAATGTGCTCAGAGACTCACAGTTCAGCCTGGTGCAGCTGCTGCACCACTTCTTCAGTCCATCCAAACATCTCTGCAGCCTCCAGCAGCTCCAGGTGCTCTTCATCTTTGACGGTCTGGACGAGTGCAGACTTCCTCTGGACTTCACCAAAACCGAGGTCCTGAGCGACCCCACAGAGTCGGCCTCAGTGCACGTGCTGCTGGTGAACCTCATCAGGGGGAGGCTGCTTCCCTCCGCTCGCCTCTGGATAACCACACGACCCGCCGCGGCCAATCAGATCCCTGCTGAGTGCGTCTCCATGGTGACAGAGGTCAGAGGGTTCGCCGACCCGCAGAAGGAGCAGTACTTCAGGAAGAGGTTCACAGACCAGGCCACAGCCGTCATCTCCCACATCAAGAGCATCCGCAGCCTCTACATCATGAGCCACATCCCGATCTTCTGCTGGATCCTCTCCACAGTTCTACAGAAGCTTCTGGAACAAACAGAACCAGAGCTGCCTCGGACTCTCACACAGATGTACGTCCACTTCCTGGTGGTTCAGGCCAAAGTCCAGAAAGTCAAGTATCACCAGGGATCAGGGGAGGACCTTCACTGGACTCCAGAGACCAGGAAGATGGTGGAGTCTCTGGGAAAAGTGGCCTTTGAGCAGCTGCAGAAAGGAAACCTGATCTTCTACGAGAGTGACCTGAGCGAGTGTGGGCTGGACGCTGCAGCGGCCTCAGTTTACTCCGGAGTGTTCACACAGGTCTTTAGAGAGGAGCCAGGCCTGTACCAGGACAAGGTCTACTGCTTCATCCATCTGAGTGTGCAGGAGTTTCTGGCTGCTCTTCACGTCCATCAGACCTTCTTCAGCTCTGGAGAGAACCTGCTGGAGACACCACACTCCTCTGAGAGTCCTGAGTCTGAGGCCTTCTACCGCTCTGCTGTGGACCAGGCCTTACAGAGGCCAAACGGACACCTGGACCTGTTCCTGCGCTTCCTCCTGGGGCTGTCTCTGCCGACCAATCAGAACCTGCTGCAGGGTCTCCTGACTCACACAGGAAGTGAATGGACCAATCAGGAGACAGTAAAGTACATCAAACAGAGGCTGAATGAAGAGGGTGTGTCTGCAGAGAGAAGTCTGAACCTGCTCCACTGTCTGAACGAGCTGAACGATGGCAGTCTGGTGCAGGAGATACAGAAGAACATGAGAAGATACCTCTCTGATGGAACCATGTCTCCTGCTCAGTGGTCGGCTCTGTCCTTCGTCTTACTGTCCTCAGACTCAGACCTGGAGGAGTTTGACCTGAGGAAATACCAGGCCTCACACACAGCTCTCCTGGGTCTGCTGCCGGTGGTCAGAGCCTCCACCAAAGCCCTGTGAGTCCAGACTGTATTTAAACTCTTGTGTGGAGGTTCTCGTCTCTAATGTCCCTCTCTGTCCTCAGACTGTATTTAAACTCTTGTGTGGAGGTTCTCGTCTCTAATGTTCCTCTCTGTCCTCAGACTGTATTTAAACTCTTGTGTGGAGGTTCTCGTCTCTAATGTTCCTCTCTGTCCTCAGACTGTATTTAAACTCTTGTGTGGAGGTTCTCGTCTCTAATGTTCCTCTCTGTCCTCAGACTGTATTTAAACTCTTGTGTGGAGGTTCTCGTCTCTAATGTTCCTCTCTGTCCTCAGACTGTATTTAAACTCTTGTGTGGAGGTTCTCGTCTCTAATGTTCCTCTCTGTCCTCAGACTGTATTTAAACTCTTGTGTGGAGGTTCTCGTCTCTAATGTTCCTCTCTGTCCTCAGACTGTATTTAAACTCTTGTGTGGAGGTTCTCGTCTCTAATGTTCCTCTCTGTCCTCAGACTGTATTTAAACTCTTGTGTGGAGGTTCTGGTCTCTAATGTTCCTCTCTGTCCTCAGACTGTATTTAAACTCTTGTGTGGAGGTTCTCGTCTCTAATGTTCCTCTCTGTCCTCAGACTGTATTTAAACTCTTGTGTGGAGGTTCTCGTCTCTAATGTCCCTCTCTGTCCTCAGACTGTATTTAAACTCTTGTGTGGAGGTTCTCGTCTCTAATGTTCCTCTCTGTCCTCAGGCTGTATTTAAACTCTTGTGTGGAGGTTCTGGTCTCTAATGTTCCTCTCTGTCCTCAGACTGTATTTAAACTCTTGTGTGGAGGTTCTCGTCTCTAATGTTCCTCTCTGTCCTCAGACTGTATTTAAACTCTTGTGTGGAGGTTCTGGTCTCTAATGTTCCTCTCTGTCCTCAGACTGTATTTAAACTCTTGTGTGGAGGTTCTGGTCTCTAATGTTCCTCTCTGTCCTCAGACTGTATTTAAACTCTTGTGTGGAGGTTCTGGTCTCTAATGTTCCTCTCTGTCCTCAGACTGTATTTAAACTCTTGTGTGGAGGTTCTCGTCTCTAATGTTCCTCTCTGTCCTCAGGCTGTATTTAAACTCTTGTGTGGAGGTTCTCGTCTCTAATGTCCCTCTCTGTCCTCAGACTGTATTTAAACTCTTGTGTGGAGGTTCTCGTCTCTAATGTCCCTCTCTGTCCTCAGGCTGTATTTAAACTCTTGTGTGGAGGTTCTGGTCTCTAATGTTCCTCTCTGTCCTCAGGCTGTATTTAAACTCTTGTGTGGAGGTTCTGGTCTCTAATGTTCCTCTCTGTCCTCAGGCTGTATTTAAACTCTTGTGTGGAGGTTCTCGTCTCTAATGTTCCTCTCTGTCCTCAGACTGTATTTAAACTCTTGTGTGGAGGTTCTCGTCTCTAATGTCCCTCTCTGTCCTCAGACTGTATTTAAACTCTTGTGTGGAGGTTCTGGTCTCTAATGTTCCTCTCTGTCCTCAGACTGTATTTAAACTCTTGTGTGGAGGTTCTCGTCTCTAATGTTCCTCTCTGTCCTCAGGCTGTATTTAAACTCTTGTGTGGAGGTTCTGGTCTCTAATGTTCCTCTCTGTCCTCAGGCTGTATTTAAACTCTTGTGTGGAGGTTCTCGTCTCTAATGTCCCTCTCTGTCCTCAGACTGTATTTAAACTCTTGTGTGGAGGTTCTGGTCTCTAATGTTCCTCTCTGTCCTCAGACTGTATTTAAACTCTTGTGTGGAGGTTCTCGTCTCTAATGTTCCTCTCTGTCCTCAGGCTGTATTTAAACTCTTGTGTGGAGGTTCTCGTCTCTAATGTTCCTCTCTGTCCTCAGACTGTATTTAAACTCTTGTGTGGAGGTTCTCGTCTCTAATGTTCCTCTCTGTCCTCAGACTGTATTTAAACTCTTGTGTGGAGGTTCTCGTCTCTAATGTTCCTCTCTGTCCTCAGACTGTATTTAAACTCTTGTGTGGAGGTTCTCGTCTCTAATGTCCCTCTCTGTCCTCAGACTGTATTTAAACTCTTGTGTGGAGGTTCTCGTCTCTAATGTTCCTCTCTGTCCTCAGTCTGTATTTAAACTCTTGTGTGGAGGTTCTCGTCTGTAATGTTCCTCTCTGTCCTCAGACTGTATTTAAACTCTTGTGTGGAGGTTCTCGTCTCTAATGTCCCTCTCTGTCCTCAGTCTGTATTTAAACTCTTGTGTGGAGGTTCTCGTCTCTAATGTTCCTCTCTGTCCTCAGACTGTATTTAAACTCTTGTGTGGAGGTTCTCGTCTCTAATGTTCCTCTCTGTCCTCAGACTGTATTTAAACTCTTGTGTGGAGGTTCTCGTCTCTAATGTCCCTCTCTGTCCTCAGACTGTATTTAAACTCTTGTGTGGAGGTTCTCGTCTCTAATGTTCCTCTCTGTCCTCAGTCTGTATTTAAACTCTTGTGTGGAGGTTCTCGTCTGTAATGTTCCTCTCTGTCCTCAGACTGTATTTAAACTCTTGTGTGGAGGTTCTGGTCTCTAATGTCCCTCTCTGTCCTCAGTCTGTATTTAAACTCTTGTGTGGAGGTTCTCGTCTCTAATGTTCCTCTCTGTCCTCAGACTGTATTTAAACTCTTGTGTGGAGGTTCTCGTCTCTAATGTTCCTCTCTGTCCTCAGACTGTATTTAAACTCTTGTGTGGAGGTTCTCGTCTCTAATGTCCCTCTCTGTCCTCAGACTGTATTTAAACTCTTGTGTGGAGGTTCTCGTCTCTAATGTTCCTCTCTGTCCTCAGTCTTTGTGGCTGTGGCCTGTCTCCTCTCAGCTGTGCTCCTCTGGCCTCAGTCCTCAGCTCCTCCAGTCTCACACACTTGGATCTCAGTCACAACGACCTCCAGGACTCAGGAGTGGAGCTGCTGTGTTCTGGACTGAAGAGCGCCCCCTGCAGACTGGAGACTCTCAGGTGAGACGCTCCCATGATGCACTCTGCCCCTTGTGTCCACATGAGTGTAATGCTGTGTCTTTAGGCTGTCTGGATGTCTGGTCTCAGAGAGGGGCGGGGCTGCTCTGGCCTCAGCTCTGAGCTCCTCCTCCCACCTCAGAGAGTTCGACCTCAGCTACAACCATCCAGGAGCCTCCGCCGAGCTCCTGATCGCTCTACGGGACCAGCGCCCCCTGCTGTCTGTCAGGTGAGACCGCCCCCTGCTGTCTGTCAGGTGAGACCGCCCCCTGCTGTCTGTCAGGTGTGGGTCCTGGTCTGGTCCTGGTCTGGTCTAAACTGGACTTGTGTGTTTCAGGTTGGATCCTGCTGGAGAGCGCTGGATGGTTCCAGGTCTGAGGAAGTGTGAGTCTGGTTTATTCATTTATATTAATAATTATAAGAATATGTTCATGTTCATTCAGATGTTTGTGTGTTTCAGACTCCTGTGACGTCGCTCTGGACCCAAACTCAGCTCACGGACGCCTGCTTCTGTCTGAGGACCATCGGACTGTGACACGTGTGAAAGAGAAGCAGAAGTATCCCGATCATGAAGACAGGTTCACACACTACCCTCAGGTCCTGAGCTGCACTGGCCTGAGGGGGCGCTGTTACTGGGAGGTGGACTGGAGCGTGGAGAGGGGGGTTTATGTAGCTGTGAGTCACAGAGGGATCGGACGGAGCGGAGGAGGGGAGTGTGGCTTTGGACACAATGATCAGTCCTGGAGTCTCTGGATCTATAGAGGACTTTACTCTGTCCGGCACAACGACACAGTCACAGACGTCTACCCCTCCGCAGAGAGAGGGGGCGTGCCCTCAGAGAGAGGGGGCGTGTTCTCGGGCAGAGGGGGTGTGTCCTCGGGCAGAGTGGGCGTGTTCCTGGACTCTGAGGGTGGAGCTCTGTCCTTCTACGAGGTCCTCTCTGATGGAGAACTGTTCCACCTCTGGACCTTCTCCTCCTCCTTCTCCGAGCCTCTGTTCCCGGGGTTCAGACTGTTTGGTGAAGGCGACTCTGTGTCTGTGGTGGACCTGAGGACAGCGCCCCCTGGTGGATGTTTGTGAACAGACTCCTGGTGTGAACATGAGGGGGAGGGGTTATCTGAGCAGCAGGGGGCGCCGTGGTAACACATCTAACTGTTGTGACGTCATGTGAAACCCAGCCATATGATTGGACCATCAGGACATAATTTTATATATTTTAAATATATTATTTTTCTGCATTTTAAATAAAAGCTCAAAAACTCCTGTCACTGAATAAAGCGTAGAGACAAAGGAAACTTTTGAAGCTCATAAATCTATAAAGAAAAGATTCAACCCAAACCAAGTGGAAAAAACGAATCAAACACCCTTAGATGGACGCTTAATTTTTTTGAGTCACTCACTTCATTTGTGCATCAAGGTCACTCGAGTTTGGGGAATTTGGTTGCACGAGTAAATCCACTGTTTTCGCCTGAGCAGGAGCGCCTGCGTGAGCTGCACACATTTTAAACCTGGTAATCGGGGACTGTAATGACAACGAGCAAGTAAACTCACCTGATCTGTGGTGAAAAGCAGAGTAAAGGCGCCCTATACCCTCTATTCAGGATTATGTCACAAAACACAGATAACGACTTCCTTTGGTCTCTGCCGGCGATAGGAACTCTGACTAAATTTGGGGAAATTGAGAAAATGGATGGGTTTTCTTCATCTAGATGTTACTGTATTCTTTCTTTTTTCCTTTTATAAATTGCCTACTCATTTGCGTATTATTATTAGTCTCTGTAGTCATGCATGACCTTTGTATGTTTGTTTATCTTTTGTTGCAGTCCTTTCGGTTCATTTCTGTACAGTCAGTTTGCTTTGCTTTTATTTGACCCTTTTCTGGACCCTTTTCTGGACATATTTTAGCATGTTTTCTTCATTTAAACTTTTGTAATCTTGTTAATTAAATTACTTTATTCCATTTTCCACCTTGTTTTTTTGGCCATTAGCAAAGCTGGGTCCTAACAATCATGATGGGAGTTTGACCCAAATCACCCAAAACATGAAATATGTGATGAAAAACACTGACAGTAATGATGAAAGAGCATCAGGAACGAGCAGACACAGACACAGAGGAGGTTTAACGAAAAGTGACATAACTGTGGAGCTCTGACACAAACCAAAATCTGCAGAGGAAAAACATGCTGGAGGTTTGTTGTGACCGACGACAAAGAGGAGAATACAGACATGTGATTGGTCAGTTTGAGCGAAGAGGCGGGGCTTGACTTCATTAATAAAAACAGTACAGTATGTCCTCAAATATCCTCAAGTGTCCTCAAATATCCTCAAATGTCCTGAAATATCCTCAAATGTTCTCAAATGTCCTCAAATATCCTCAAATGTTCTCAAATGTCCTCAAATATCCTCAAGTGTTCTCAAATGTCCTCAAATATCCTGAAGTGTTCACAAATGTCCTCAAATGTCCTCAAATATCCTCAAGTGTCCTCAAATATCCTCAAGTGTCCTCAAATATCCTCAAGTGTCCTCAAATGTCCTCAAATATCCTCAGGTGTCCTCAAATGTCCTCAAATATCCTCAGGTGTCCTCAAATGTCCTCAACTGTTCTCAAATGTCCTCAAATATCCTCAAATGTCCTCAAATATCCTCAAATGCTCTCAAATGTCCTCAAATATCCTCAGGTGTCCTCAAATAACCTCAAGTGTCCTCAAATATCCTCATGTGTCCTCAAATGTCCTCAAATATCCTCAAGTGTTCTCAAATGTTCTCAAATGTCCTCAAATATCCTCAAGTGTTCACAAATATCCTCAAGTGTTCACAAATGTTCTAAAATGTCCTCAAATGACCTCAGGTGTTCTCAAATGTTCTCAAATGTTCTAAAATGTCCTCAAATATCCTCAAGTGTTCACAAATGTCCTCAAATGTCCTCAAATATCCTCAACTGTCCTGAAATATCCTCAAATGTCCTCAAATATCCTCAACTGTCCTCAAATATCCTCAAGTGTTCACAAATGTTCTCAAATGTCCTTAAATGTCCTCAAGTGTTCACAATCACACTCTTGACCTCGTCCTAACTTATGGTATTGAGATTAATGATTTACTTGTAATTCCTCAAAACCCTAAACTCTCTGACCATTTTTAATTACCTTTCAATTCGTACTAAAAGACTATCCAGCTCTGCAGGAGAAAACTATAATGAAAAGAACAATATCAGAAAAATCGGTAGCCGAGTTCAAAGAAATAATTGAGCCAGTATTAAATGATATGTGACAATGAGAACAACTTTAATCCAATTATCATGGATCAGTTTGTTGATAGGACAATGCTCACCTTAAAATCTGCTCTCGATGTTGCAGCTCCGCTAAAACAGAACAGCATTAAACCAAGACCTCCGGCTCCATGGTTTACTCCAGAACTGTGATCACTCAAACAACACGTAAGACGCACAGAGAAGCTCTGGCGCCAAGGCTCGAGCAGTCTCTGAAGGCATGGAAGCTCTGCCTGCTCTCTTATAAGGCCGCTCTGCCAAAAGCACAAACCAGATACTATTCAAACCTAATAGAAGTAAACAAAAGCAACCCCAGATTTCTGTTCAGCACTGTAGCCAGGCTGACAAACTCGCACACTGCCCCTGAGTCTCTTCTCCCTTCGAAGTTCAGTTGTGACTTTCTTGAATTCTTCGATTACAAAATTACACCATTAGAGACAAGATCAACGAAGCCACTCCAAAAATCAGCCCTGAGCAAATTCAGCAAATCCAGTCTGTAACACCAATATCCCACATAAATCCTCTAACAGCATTAGACAAATTTACTCCTGTCGATGAGGCGGAGATTACCTCAGTCATCATGTCGTCCAAACCATCAACTTGTTTGCTCGACCCTATTCCAGTCAAACTCCTCAAAGAAGCTCCACCTAATAATAGGTTCCATCCATAACATAATAAATATGTCATTAGAAAATGGCTTTGTTCCTCAGTCCTTTAAATATGCTGTAATTAAACCGCTTTTGAAAAAACCTAGCTTAAATCCTGATGAACTAGCCAACTACAGACCTATCTCGAATCTTCCATTTCTCTCAAAGATTCTGGAACGAGTTGTGGTGAAACAGCTTTGTCACCATCTGCAGGGCAATAATTTATATGAAAAATTTCAGTCTGGTTTCAGAGCTCACCACAGCACAGAAACTGCTCTGCTTAAAGTGACAAATGATTTGCTACTAGCTGCTGATAACGGGCTGGCTTCAGTCCTGGTCCTACTGGACCTCAGTGCAGCGTTTGACACCATTGATCACAACATTCTACTGCAGAGGTCAGAATGTGACATAGGTGTCAGAGGGACCGCCCTCAAATGGTTTAAATCCTCTCTATCAGATAGGTACCAGTTTGTTAGTGTAAACCAGTGCACCTCTCCCTGCTCTAAAGTAGCTTGTGGTGTTCCACAAGGATCTGTGCTTGGTCCAATCCTGTTTACTCTGTATATGTTGCCATTAGGTAACATTATCAGAAAACATGGCATTAATTTCCACTGCTATGCTGATGACACTCAGCTGTACTTATCAATGAAACCAAATCAGACCGATCAAATCGATAAGCTCAGTGCCTGTGTGAAGGACATCAAAACCTGGATGACCCTGAATTACCTGCTCTTAAAGCCATTGTTGTCGGTCCTAAAGGTCAGAGAGATTCTCTGTCCGACCAGATAATCTCACTTGACAATGTGAGTATAGCCTCTAGCTCTACTGTAAAAAACCTTGGAGTCGTATTTGACCAAAATCTCTCATTCACAGCTCATATAAACCAAGCCTGTAAAACTGCATATTTTCACCTGCGAAACATAACTAAAATCAGAAATATTTTGCCTAAAAATGATGCTGAAAAACTTATCCCTGCATTTGTTACATCCAGACTAGATTACTGTAATTCTCTGATCACCGCCTGTCCTAAAGGTACTTTAAGAAGCTTCCAGTTGGTCCAAAATGCAGCGGCCAGAGTCCTAACAGGAACTAAAAGACGTGATCACATCAGTCCTATGCTATGGAAACCACCAGCTCACCTGACATCCCCGCGGACTGCAGGAGAAGGACACACAGGGGCTGCAGAGGAAATAAAAAACTGCGACGGAAGAGGATAGCAGCAAAACAACAGAGACTTAAGTTCAAGCCGTGTCTCCCCTCTATTGTGATGGGTAACGTGAGATCCCTCGTAAATAAGATGGACGAACTGACAGCGCTAGCCCAGAGTCAGAAGGAATATCGGGAGTGCAGTTTAATGTGTTTCTCCGAGACATGGCTGCATGAAGATGTGCCTGATGACTACGTTTCTATCGCGGGCTTCTCCACTGTACGGGCCGACAGAGAGCGCGCCAGCTGCGGGAAAAGCAGAGGAGGCGGGCTCTCGGTGCTCGTGAACCAGCGCTGGTGCCATCCATCGCACATCACCGTCAAGGAACGGATCTGCAGCCATGATGTGGAACTATGTACTGTCGGACTACGGCCTTATTATCTACCGAGGGAGTTCTCGCATGTTGTGTTTGTTGCTGTCTACGTGCCTCCGTCAGCCAACGCCCACAGCGCCTGTGACTCTATCCACGCTGCGGTAGCCCGGATTCAGAACGCTCACCCTACAGCCTTCATCGCCATCTCCGGGGACTTCAATCATGTCAGTTTGGCCAAAACTCTCCCCACTTTCTCCCAGTTTGTGAACTGCCCCACCAGGGAGGGAAAAACATTAGACCACCTCTATGCTAATGTTCGTGGCGCATACCTGGCGGCCCCCCTGCCCCCACTTGGCCGTTCAGACCACACCCTGGTGCTCCTCAGGACATCTTACACACCTCTGGTGAAGCGCCTTCCCCCCTCCCCCCGGTCTGTGAGGAGGTGGACAGATGAGTCTCTGGAGGTGTTACAGAGCTGCTCTGAGGTGACAGACTGGGCTGCACTCACTGAGCCCCATGGAGAAGACCTCGACGGGCTGACTGACTGCATCACCAGCTACATCAACTTCTGTGTGGACTCAGTTGTCCCAACAAAGACGGTGAGCTGTTATCCAAACAACAAGCCATGGATAACCAAGGACATTAAAGCCACACTCATTGGGAAGAGGAAGGCCTGCAGCTCGGGAAACAAGGAGGAGGCCCGGGCTGCTCAGAAGAAACTGAAGGTGCAGCTGAGCCAGGCCAGACAGAGGCATGGGAGGAAGCTGGAGTGGAAACTTCAGCAGAACAACATGCGGGAAGTGTGGAGCGGCATGAGGACCATCACGGGACACAAGCCGACCCGAGGGGGAAGCGTTGAGGGAGACGTGAACACAGCTAATGAGTTCAACATCTTCTTCAATCGCTTTGACACTGCAGGAACTGTCCACCTCCAGCCAGCAGCAGTCAGCACCCTACCCCTCCCTCCCCCGTCTCCTGTGGAAGACCCAGTTCACACCTCAGACGACACCACCCCTCCCCCTCCTGACACCTCCACACTGACTGTCACTGAGGAGCAGGTGAGGTGTCAACTGCTGAGACTGAAGGCCGGGAAAGCACCAGGACCTGATGGAGTGAGCCCCAGAGTCCTGAAGGGCTGTGCTCCCCAGCTCAGTGGTGTTCTGCACCAGATCTTCAGCCTGAGCCTGTGTCTTCAGAGAGTCCCCCTGCTGTGGAAGACATCGTGCCTCGTCCCTGTCCCGAAGACGCCGCGCCCCAGCAACCCTAAGGACTACAGGCCCGTGGCACTGACCTCCCACATCATGAAGACTCTGGAACGACTCGTCCTGCAGCAGCTGAGGCCTATGGTCCAACATCTGCAAGACCCTCTCCAGTTTGCCTACCAGCCCCACCTTGGAGTAGAGGACGCCATCCTGACCCTACTCCACAGAGTCTACTCCCACCTGGACAAGCCGGCTGCCACTGTGAGGATCATGTTTTTTGACTTCTCCAGTGCGTTCAACACCATCAGGCCGGCTCTGCTGGCTGAGAAGCTGGCAGTGATGCAGGTGGAGCCTCCTTGGTGTCCTGGATTGTGGATTACCTCACTGGAAGACCACAGTATGTGCGTTTGCAGAGCTGTGTGTCGGACAGGGTGGTCAGCAACACCGGGGCTCCACAGGGGACAGTCCTGTCTCCCTTCCTCTTCACCCTCTACACCACAGACTTCAACTACTGCAGCCAGTCTTGCCACCTTCAGAAGTTTTCTGACGACTCTGCAGTGGTGGATGCATCAGCGGTGGTGACGAGGAGGAGTACAGGACTGTAGTGGACAACTTTGTCACTTGGAGTGAGAAGAACCACCTCCAGCTCAACGTGATGAAGACAAAGGAACTGGTGGTGGACCTGAGGAGGACCAAAGCTGCTGTGACCCCCATCTCCATCCGGGGGGTCAGTGTGGACGTGGTGGAGGAGTACAAGTACCTGGGGGTGAACTTGGACAATAAACTGGACTGGAGCAGGAACGTGGACGCGGTTTACAAGAAGGGCCAGAGCCGCCTCTATTTCCTGAGGAGGCTGAGGTCCTTTGACATCTGCAGGACGATGCTCAGGATGTTCTATGAGTCTATGGTGGCCAGTGCATCATGTACGCTGTAGTCTGCTGGGGCAGCAGTCTGCGCGTGAGGGACACTAATAGACTCGAGAAGATCATTAGAAAGGCTGGACATGTTGTGGGGGAGGAGCTGGACTCTCTGGCAGTGGTGTTTGGCGGCACGGTGGCTGAGTGGCTAGCACTCATGCCTCACAGCAAGAAGGTTGCGGGTTCGATTCCCGGGTCGCCCGGGCCTTTCTGTGTGGAGTTTGCATGTTCTCCCCGTGTCTGGATGGGTTTCCTCCGGGTGCTCCGGTTTCCCCCATCAACCCAAAACATGCACTGTAGGTGTGAAAGTTGAGTGAGTGAGTGTTGGTGGTGGTCGGAGGGACCGTTGGCGCCGGTTGGCTTGGCAGCCGCGCCTCCGTCAGTCTGCCCCAGGGCAGCTGTGGCTATAGCAGTAGTTTACCACCACCGGGTATGGAGTGAATGAAAAATGCTCTGAATAATCCTCTGTAAAGCGTCTTTGTGACATATGTCTGTGAAAAGCGCTATATAAATAAAACACTTACTTACTTGGACAGGAGAATACTGGACAAAATCTGGACTATTCTGGACTCTCCCTCCCACCCCCTCCACAAGGTGCTGGCCAATCAGAGGAGCTCTTTCAGCCATAGACTGCGGCTGCCGCTGCTCCACTGAGAGACACAGGAAATCTGTCCTGTCGCCATCAAACTGTTGAACGCTGCACTTTAACTCACAAACTACTCAATCCTTTTCATCCTATTCTCTGTTCACACATGTATATAGTCACAAATATGTCACTGATGTAAATAATTTCCCAGAGAGAGCTATTTTATCTTTTATCTTATTGTATTTAGCTTATTTTGTAACTTGTGCGATGTACATGCTCTTGGTCGGTTGCATCTGTAACAAAGAAAATTTCCCCTTGGAGATGAATAAAAGTAATTCTGATTCTGATTCTGATTCTGATTACTGACCACACCTAAAGACGCCACATTATGAGGCAGCAAAAACAGGCTTCAGTGTGGACGCAAAAGACACACAAATGTAGAGCAGAAAAGATGTTCAACTGTGACGACACAGAACAACAGGAGATTCACAGCACAAGAACCTGTGAAAGAACTGAGGAACTATCTCAAGTTCTGATGAGACGAACGACACAAACAGGCTGAAAACAGAAGAAACCAGGTCTGAACCAGGTCTGAACCAGGTCTGAACCAGGTCTGAACCAGGTCTGAACCAGGACTGAACCAGGTCTGAACCAGGTCTGAACCAGGACTGAACCAGGTCTGAACCAGGTCTGAACCAGGTCTGAACCAGGTCTGAACCAGGTCTGAACCAGGACTGAACCAGGTCTAAACCAGGTCTGAACCAGGTCTGAACCAGGTCTGAACCAGGACTGAACCAGGACTAAACCGGGTCTGAACCGGGTCTGAACCAGGTCTGAACCAGGTCTGAACCAGGTCTGAACCAGGTCTGAACCAGGACTGAACCAGGACTAAACCAGGTCTGAACCGGGTCTGAACCGGGTCTGAACCAGGTCTGAACCGGGTCTGAACCGGGTCTGAACCGGGTCTGAACCGGGTCTGAACCAGGTCTGAACCAGGTCTGAACCAGGTCTGAACCGGGTCTGAACCAGGTCTGAACCAGGACTGAACCAGGTCTGAACCGGGTCTGAACCAGGTCTGAACCGGGTCTGAACCAGGTCTGAACCAGGTCTGAACCAGGACTGAACCAGGTCTGAACCAGGTCTGAACCAGGTCTGAACCGGGTCTGAACCAGGTCTGAACCAGGACTGAACCAGGTCTGAACCGGGTCTGAACCAGGTCTGAACCGGGTCTGAACCAGGTCTGAACCAGGTCTGAACCAGGTCTGAACCAGGACTGAACCAGGTCTGAACCAGGTCTGAACCAGGTCTGAACCGGGTCTGAACCAGGTCTGAACCAGGTCTGAACCAGGTCTGAACCGGGTCTGAACCAGGTCTGAACCAGGACTGAACCAGGACTAAACCGGGTCTGAACCAGGACTAAACCAGGTCTGAACCAGGTCTGAACCGGGTCTGAACCGGGTCTGAACCAGGTCTGAACCAGGTCTGAACCAGGACTGAACCAGGTCTGAACCGGGTCTGAACCAGGTCTGAACCAGGTCTGAACCAGGACTGAACCAGGTCTGAACCAGGTCTGAACCAGGTCTAAACCAGGTCTGAACCAGGTATAAACCAGGTCTAAACCAGGACTAAACCAGGACTAAACCAGGTCTAAACCGGGTCTGAACCGGGTCTGAACCGGGTCTGAACCAGGACTGAACCAGGTCTGAACCGGGTCTGAACCGGGTCTGAACCGGGTCTGAACCAGGTCTGAACCAGGACTGAACCGGGTCTGAACCAGGTCTGAACCAGGACTGAACCAGGTCTGAACCGGGTCTGAACCAGGTCTGAACCAGGTCTGAACCGGGTCTGAACCGGGTCTGAACCAGGTCTGAACCAGGTCTGAACCGGGTCTGAACCAGGTCTGAACCGGGTCTGAACCAGGTCTGAACCAGGTCTGAACCAGGTCTGAACCAGGTCTGAACCAGGACTGAACCAGGACTAAACCAGGTCTGAACCGGGTCTGAACCGGGTCTGAACCGGGTCTGAACCGGGTCTGAACCAGGTCTGAACCAGGTCTGAACCAGGTCTGAACCGGGTATGAACCAGGTCTGAACCAGGACTGAACCAGGTCTGAACCGGGTCTGAACCAGGTCTGAACCGGGTCTGAACCAGGTCTGAACCAGGTCTGAACCAGGTCTGAACCAGGTCTGAACCGGGTCTGAACCGGGTCTGAACCAGGTCTGAACCAGGACTGAACCAGGACTAAACCGGGTCTGAACCAGGACTAAACCAGGTCTGAACCAGGTCTGAACCAGGTCTGAACCGGGTCTGAACCAGGTCTGAACCAGGTCTGAACCAGGACTGAACCGGGTCTGAACCGGGTCTGAACCAGGTCTGAACCAGGACTGAACCAGGTCTGAACCAGGTCTGAACCAGGTCTGAACCGGGTCTGAACCAGGTCTGAACCAGGTCTGAACCAGGTCTGAACCAGGTCTGAACCAGGTCTGAACCAGGTCTGAACCAGGACTGAACCAGGACTAAACCAGGTCTGAACCGGGTCTGAACCGGGTCTGAACCGGGTCTGAACCGGGTCTGAACCAGGACTGAACCAGGACTGAACCGGGTCTGAACCGGGTCTGAACCGGGTCTGAACCGGGTCTGAACCGGGTCTGAACCAGGTCTGAACCAGGTCTGAACCAGGTCTGAACCAGGTCTGAACCGGGTCTGAACCAGGTCTGAACCAGGTCTGAACCAGGACTGAACCAGGTCTGAACCAGGTCTGAACCAGGTCTGAACCAGGTCTGAACCAGGTCTGAACCAGGACTGAACCAGGTCTGAACCAGGTCTGAACCGGGTCTGAACCGGGTCTGAACCGGGTCTGAACCGGGTCTGAACCGGGTCTGAACCAGGTCTGAACCAGGTCTGAACCAGGACTGAACCAGGACTAAACCGGGTCTGAACCGGGTCTGAACCGGGTCTGAACCGGGTCTGAACCAGGTCTGAACCAGGTCTGAACCGGGTCTGAACCGGGTCTGAACCGGGTCTGAACCGGGTCTGAACCAGGTCTGAACCAGGACTGAACCAGGACTGAACCGGGTCTGAACCAGGTCTGAACCGGGTCTGAACCGGGTCTGAACCGGGTCTGAACCGGGTCTGAACCAGGTCTGAACCAGGTCTGAACCAGGACTAAACCAGGTCTGAACCAGGTCTGAACCAGGTCTGAACCAGGTCTGAACCAGGTCTGAACCAGGTCTGAACCAGGACTGAACCAGGTCTGAACCAGGTCTGAACCAGGTCTGAACCAGGACTGAACCAGGTCTGAACCAGGTCTGAACCAGGACTGAACCAGGTCTGAACCAGGTCTGAACCAGGACTGAACCAAGTCTGAACCAGGTCTGAACCAGGACTGAACCGGGTCTGAACCAGGTCTGAACCGGGTCTGAACCGGGTCTGAACCGGGTCTGAACCAGGACTGAACCGGGTCTGAACCAGGTCTGAACCAGGTCTGAACCAGGTCTGAACCAGGACTGAACCAGGTCTGAACCAGGTCTGAACCAGGACTGAACCAGGTCTGAACCAAGTCTGAACCAGGTCTGAACCAGGTCTGAACCAGGTCTGAACCAGGTCTGAACCAGGACTGAACCAGGACTGAACCAAGTCTGAACCAGGTCTGAACCAGGACTGAACCAGGACTGAACCAGGACTGAACCAAGTCTGAACCAGGTCTGAACCAGGACTGAACCAGGTCTGAACCAGGTCTGAACCAGGTCTGAACCAGGACTGAACCAGGACTGAACCAAGTCTGAACCAGGACTGAACCAGGACTGAACCAAGTCTGAACCAGGTCTGAACCAGGACTGAACCAGGTCTGAACCAGGACTGAACCAGGTCTGAACCAGGTCTGAACCAGGACTGAACCAGGACTGAACCAAGTCTGAACCAGGTCTGAACCAGGACTGAACCAGGTCTGAACCAGGTCTGAACCAGGTCTGAACCAGGTCTGAACCAGGTCTGAACCAGGACTGAACCAGGACTGAACCAAGTCTGAACCAGGTCTGAACCAGGACTGAACCAGGTCTGAACCAGGACTGAACCAGGTCTGAACCAGGTCTGAACCAGGTCTGAACCAGGACTGAACCAGGTCTGAACCAGGTCTGAACCAGGTCTGAACCAGGTCTGAACCAGGACTGAACCAGGTCTGAACCAGGTCTGAACCAGGACTGAACCAGGTCTGAACCAGGTCTGAACCAGGTCTGAACCGGGTCTGAACCAGGACTAAACCAGGTCTGAACCAGGTCTGAACCAGGTCTGAACCAGGACTGAACCAAGTCTGAACCAGGTCTGAACCAGGTCTGAACCAGGTCTGAACCAGGTCTGAACCAGGACTGAACCAGGACTGAACCAGGACTGAACCGGGTCTGAACCAGGACTGAACCAGGACTGAACCAGGTCTGAACCAGGTCTGAACCAGGTCTGAACCAGGTCTGAACCAGGACTGAACCAGGACTGAACCAGGTCTGAACCAGGTCTGAACCAGGTCTGAACCAGGACTGAACCAGGACTGAACCAGGACTGAACCAGGACTGAACCAGGACTGAACCAAGTCTGAACCAGGTCTGAACCAGGTCTGAACCGGGTCTGAACCGGGTCTGAACCAGGTCTGAACCAGGTCTGAACCGGGTCTGAACCAGGTCTGAACCAGGTCTGAACCGGGTCTGAACCGGGTCTGAACCGGGTCTGAACCGGGTCTGAACCAGGTCTGAACCAGGACTGAACCAGGACTAAACCAGGTCTGAACCGGGTCTGAACCGGGTCTGAACCGGGTCTGAACCGGGTCTGAACCGGGTCTGAACCAGGTCTGAACCAGGACTGAACCAGGACTGAACCAGGACTAAACCAGGTCTGAACCAGGTCTGAACCAGGTCTGAACCAGGTCTGAACCAGGTCTGAACCAGGTCTGAACCGGGTCTGAACCAGGTCTGAACCAGGACTGAACCAGGTCTGAACCAGGTCTGAACCAGGTCTGAACCGGGTCTGAACCGGGTCTGAACCGGGTCTGAACCAGGTCTGAACCAGGACTGAACCGGGTCTGAACCGGGTCTGAACCAGGTCTGAACCAGGACTAAACCAGGTCTGAACCAGGTCTGAACCAGGTCTGAACCAGGTCTGAACCAGGACTGAACCAGGACTGAACCAGGTCTGAACCAGGACTGAACCAGGTCTGACCCAGGTCTGACCCAGGTCTGAACCAGGACTGAACCAGGACTAAACCAGGTCTGAACCAGGACTGAACCAGGTCTGAACCAGGTCTGAACCAGGTCTGAACCAGGACTGAACCAGGTCTGAACCAGGTCTGAACCAGGTCTGAACCAGGACTGAACCAGGTCTGAACCAGGTCTGAACCAGGTCTGAACCAGGCCTGAACCAGGACTGAACCAGGTCGGAACCAGGTCGGAACCAGGACTGAACCGGGTCTGAACCAGGACTGAACCGGGTCTGAACCGGGTCTGAACCGGGTCTGAACCGGGTCTGAACCAGGTCTGAACCAGGTCTGAACCAGGACTAAACCAGGTCTAAACCAGGTCTGAACCAGGTCTGAACCAGGTCTGAACCGGGTCTGAACCAGGTCTGAACCGGGTCTGAACCGGGACTGAACCGGGTCTGAACCGGGTCTGAACAAGGACTGAACCAGGACTGAACCAGGTCTGAACCAGGACTAAACCAGGTCTGAACCAGGTCTGAACCGGGTCTGAACCGGGTCTGAACTGGGTCTGAACCGGGTCTGAACCAGGACTAAACCAGGACTAAACCAGGACTAAACCAGGACTACACCAGGTCTGAACCAGGACTAAACCAGGTCTGAACCAGGTCTGAACCAGGTCTGAACCAGGTCTGAACCGGGTCTGAACCAGGTCTGAACCGGGTCTGAACCGGGACTGAACCGGGTCTGAACCGGGTCTGAACAAGGACTGAACCAGGACTGAACCAGGTCTGAACCAGGACTAAACCAGGTCTGAACCAGGTCTGAACCGGGTCTGAACCGGGTCTGAACCGGGTCTGAACCGGGTCTGAACCAGGACTAAACCAGGACTAAACCAGGACTACACCAGGTCTGAACCAGGACTAAACCAGGTCTGAACCGGGTCTGAACCGGGTCTGAACCAGGTCTGAACCGGGTCTGAACCAGGACTAAACCAGGTCTGAACCAGGTCTGAACCAGGTCTGAACCAGGTCTGAACCAGGTCTGAACCAGGTCTGAACCAGGTCTGAACCAGGTCTGAACCGGGTCTGAACCAGGACTGAACCAGGACTGAACCAGGACTAAACCAGGTCTGAACCAGGTCTGAACCAGGTCTGAACCGGGTCTGAACCAGGTCTGAACCAGGTCTGAACCGGGTCTGAACCAGGTCTGAACCAGGTCTGAACCAGGACTGAACCAGGTCTGAACCAGGTCTGAACCAGGTCTGAACCAGGTCTGAACCAGGTCTGAACCAGGTCTGAACCAGGACTGAACCAGGTCTGAACCAGGTCTGAACCAGGTCTGAACCAGGTCTGAACCAGGTCTGAACCAGGTCTGAACCAGGTCTGAACCAGGTCTGAACCAGGACTGAACCAGGTCTGAACCAGGTCTGAACCAGGTCTGAACCAGGTCTGAACCAGGTCTGAACCAGGACTGAACCAGGTCTGAACCAGGTCTGAACCAGGTCTGAACCAGGTCTGAACCAGGTCTGAACCAGGTCTGAACCAGGACTGAACCAGGTCTGAACCAGGTCTGAACCAGGTCTGAACCAGGTCTGAACCAGGTCTGAACCAGGTCTGAACCAGGTCTGAACCGGGTCTGAACCAGGTCTGAACCAGGTCTGAACCAGGTCTGAACCAGGTCTGAACCAGGTCTGAACCAGGTCTGAACCAGGTCTGAACCAGGTCTGAACCAGGTCTGAACCAGGTCTGAACCAGGTCTGAACCAGGTCTGAACCAGGTCTGAACCAGGTCTGAACCAGGTCTGAACCAGGTC
>CM068359.1:538337-568337 GCA_034769755.1 Odontamblyopus lacepedii
CTGATAGGGGACAATGGCATCCTGAAGATATGATGGGGCCATATTGTTTAAGGCTTTGTATGTCAGGAGGAGAACTTTGAATTTAATTCTAAACTCGACAGGAAGCCAGTGCAGTGATTTTAACACAGGACTGATGTGATCACGTCTTTTAGTTCCTGTTAGGACCCTGGCCGCTGCATTTTGGACCAACTGGAAGCTTCTTAAAGTACCTTTAGTGCAGACGGTGAGCAGAGAATTACAGTAATCTAGTCTGGATGTAACAAATGCAGGGATAAGTTTTTCAGCATCATTTTTAGGCAAAATATTTTTGATTTTAGTTATGTTTCGCAGGTGAAAATATGCAGTTTTACAGGCTTGGTTTATATGAGCTGTGAATGAGAGATTTCGGTCAAATACGACTCCAAGGTTTTTTACAGTAGAGCTAGAGGCTATACTCACATTGTCAAGTGAGATTATCTGGTCTGACAGAGAATCTCTCTGACCTTTAGGACCGACAACAATGACCTCTGTTTTTTCAGGGTTTAAGAGCAGGTAATTCAGGGTCATCCAGGTTTTGATGTCCTTCACACAGGCACTGAGCTTATCGATTTGATCTGATTTGGTTTCATTGATAAGTACAGCTGAGTGTCATCAGCAGAGCAGTGGAAATTAATGCCATGTTTTCTGATAATGTTACCTAATGGCAACATATACAGAGTAAACAGGATTGGACCAAGCACAGATCCTTGTGGAACACCACAAGCTACTTTAGAGCAGGGAGAGGTGCACTGGTTTACACTAACAAACTGGTACCTATCTGATAGAGAGGATTTAAACCATTTGAGGGCGGTCCCTCTGACACCTATGTCACATTCTAACCTCTGCAGTAGAATGTTGTGATCAATGGTGTCAAACGCTGCACTGAGGTCCAGTAGGACCAGGACTGAAGCCAGCCCGTTATCAGCAGCTAGTAGCAAATCATTTGTCACTTTAAGCAGAGCAGTTTCTGTGCTGTGGTGAGCTCTGAAACCAGACTGACATTTTTCATATAAATTATTGCCCTGCAGATGGTGACAAAGCTGTTTCACCACAACTCGTTCCAGAATCTTTGAGAGAAATGGAAGATTCGAGATAGGTCTGTAGTTGGCTAGTTCATCAGGATTTAAGCTAGGTTTTTTCAAAAGCGGTTTAATTACAGCATATTTAAAGGACTGAGGAACAAAGCCATTTTCTAATGACATATTTATTATGTTATGGATGGAACCTATTATTAAGTGGAGAGCTTCTTTGAGGAGTTTGACTGGAATAGGGTCGAGCAAACAAGTTGATGGTTTGGACGACATGATGACTGAGGTAATCTCCGCCTCATCGACAGGAGTAAATTTGTCTAATGCTGTTAGAGGATTTATGTGGGATATTGGTGTTACAGACTGGATTTGCTGAATTTGCTCGGGGCTGATTTTTGGAGTGGCTTCGTTGATCTTGTCTCTAATGGTTATAATTTTGTAATCGAAGAATTCAAGAAAGTCACAACTGAACTTCGAAGGGAGAAGAGACTCAGGGGCAGTGTGTGAGTTTGTCAGCCTGGCTACAGTGCTGAACAGAAATCTGGGGTTGCTTTTGTTTCCTTCTATTAGGTTTGAATAGTATCTGGTTTGTGCTTTTCGCAGAGCGGCCTTATAAGAGAGCAGGCAGAGCTTCCATGCCTTCAGAGACTGCTCGGAGCGCGAGCGGCGCCAGAGCTTCTCTGTGCGTCTCACGTGTTGTTTGAGTGATCACAGTTCTGGAGTAAACCAAGGAGCCGGAGGTCTTGGTTTAATGCTTTTCTGTTTTAGCGGAGCTGCAACATCGAGAGCAGATTTTAGGGTGAGCATTGTCCTATCAACAAACTGATCCATGATAATTGGATTAAAGTTGTTCTCATTGTCACATATCATTTAATACTGGCTCGATTATTTCTTTGAACTCGGCTACCGATTTTTCTGATATTGTTCTTTTCATTATAGTTTTCTCCTGCTGAGCTGGATAGTCTTTTAGTACGAATTGAAAGGTAACTAAAAAATGGTCAGAGAGTTTAGGGTTTTGAGGAAGAACAAGTAAATCATTAATCTCAATACCATAAGTTAGGACGAGGTCAAGAGTGTGATTGTGACAGTGAGTCGGCTTGTTCACACTCTGGGTAAAACCGATCCCATCCAGGAGAGCACCAAAAGCACTGCTGAGGCACTCACTGCTGTCATCAACATGAATGTTGAAATCTCCAACTATAACAATCCTTTCCCATTCCAAAACTAAACTTGAAATAAAGTCAGAAAACTCTGTCAGAAACTCGGCATAAGGACCAGGAGGTCGGTAGATTGTTATAAATATAACAGCTTTTTGGTTTTTCCAGTTGGTGCACGTAATAGATAGTGTGAGGCTTTCAAAGGAGCGGAATGTATAATTAGATTTGAGGCTGAGAATTAGGCTGGAGTGAGAAATGACGGCCACACCGCCACCTCCACCTGTGCTCCTGGCACTTTGAAAGTTCACGTGACTTGGAGGTGTAGATTCGTTTAGTCTAACATCATCATTTTCCTGAAGCCATGTTTCAGTTAAAGCTAGAAGATCAATATTAAAGTCGCCAATTAATTCATTTATTAAAAGAGATTTAGAAGAGAGGGACCTGATGTTTAGCAGTCCACATTTTACACACTTATCATTTTGTTTATTTGCGACACATGTATTTATTTTTATTAAGTTAGGAGATCTGACGCCTTTCCTATCAGAGTTCAGTTGACTTTTATTTGTGCTTTTTACATGCTTAATTTGTTTGTTTGCAACACAATTATTTATTTTTATTAAGTTATGAAACCTGACGCCTTTCCTATCAGACTTTAGTTGAGTTTTATTTGTGCTTTTTGTGCGTGGGACATACACAGCCTCAGCCAGTCTGGGAGAATTGTTCATGCAGGGTGGCTCAGAGGAGGCCCCTGTACGTGGGGCCAGAGGAGGCCCCTGTACATGGGGCTCAGAGGAGGCCCCTGTACGTGGGGCTCAGAGGAGGCCCCTGTACGTGGGGCCAGAGGAGGCCCCTGTACGTGGGGCCAGAGGAGGCCCCTGTACGTGGGGCCAGAGGAGGCCCCTGTACGTGGGGCCAGAGGAGGCCCCTGTACGTGGGGCCAGAGGAGGCCCCTGTACGTGGGGCTCAGAGGAGGCCCCTGTACGTGGGGCCAGAGGAGGCCCCTGTACGTGGGGCCAGAGGAGGCCCCTGTACGTGGGACACACACAGTCTCAGCCTGTTTGGAGCTGTTCTCCCTAACAGAGCAGTGCCTCACTAGTCTACTCTGCTCCCTAGCGTCACTGACACTCCCTGAGCTATTCTGTGTGCTCGTCTTACCTGATGGTCATCTAAGACTAGTGATCATATTCTGAGCTAAGAGGGAGGAGCCAGCCGCTGTGGGATGAATGCCGTCACTACGTATAAGCCTGGGCTTCCCCTCAAATGCCCTCCAGTTGTCTATGAAGACGACACCATTCTGCGGGCACCAATTGGACAACCACTGGTTGACGGCTGAAAAGCGGCTGAACATTTCACAATTGGCATAATTTGGAAGGGGCCAGAGAAGTACACGGACTCCGACATCGACTTAGCCAAATCACAAACTGCCGCTATCTGCAACTTCACCACCTCTGACTGACCGCGCCGAGTATCGTTACCCCCCGCGTGTATAACGATCCGGTGGTACCTGTTCTTACTTCTCTTTAAAAGCCTCAGATTCCCCTCGATGTCGCCCAGTCTGGCTCCAGGGTAACACCGTGTGGAAGCTGCAGGCAGTTCCACGTCCCTGACTATGGAGCTCCCTATGACTAGAGTGTCCCGCGTCCAGCTCAGGGGGGAGAACCTGTTCTGGACGGGAAGCTCCCTACTGGTCTCCTGCAGTCCTACACTCAGCCCTGTGTCCCTGGTCTCCTGCAGTCCTACTCTCAGCCCTGTGTCCCTGGTCTCCTGCAGTCCTACTCTCAGCCCTGTGTTCCTGGTCTCCTGCAGTCCTACACTAGGCCCTGTGTCCCTGGTCTCCTGCAGTCCTACTCTCAGCCCTGTGTCCCTGGTCTCCTGCAGTCCTACTCTCAGCCCCGTGTCCCTGGTCTCCTGCAGTCCTACTCTCAGCCCTGTGTCCCTGGTCTCCTGCAGTCCTACTCTCAGCCCTGTGTCCCTGGTCTCCTGCAGTCCTACACTCAGCCCTGTGTCCCTGGTCTCCTGCAGTCCTACTCTCAGCCCTGTGTTCCTGGTCTCCTGCAGTCCTACTCTCAGCCCCGTGTCCCTGGTCTCCTGCAGTCCTACTCTCAGCCCTGTGTCCCTGTTCTCCTGCAGTCCTACACTCAGCCCTGTGTCCCTGGTCTCCTGCAGTCCTACTCTCAGCCCTGTGTCCCTGGTCTCCTGCAGTCCTACTCTCAGCCCTGTGTCCCTGGTCTCCTGCAGTCCTACTCTCAGCCCTGTGTCCCTGGTCTCCTGCAGTCCTACTCTCAGCCCTATGTCCCTGGTCTCCTGCAGTCCTACTCTCAGCCCTGTGTCCCTGGTCTCCTGCAGTCCTACTCTCAGCCCTGTGTCCCTGATCTGCAGTCCTAGTCTTAGCCCTGCGCCTGCTTCTAACTGTCACAAACCTGTCCTGTTCTGGTACCGGCTGCACGGGATGCGCCGGGGGCTACTCTCGCTAGCTGCGCTCATGCTAATGGGGTCCGGGGTCCCTGCTACTGCCTGACTATAACTCGGCTTCAGCGCCTCCAATGAGCGGATCGGCGTTTCTAACTCTGTAACCCTGGCCTCGAGGACGGCCACTACGCTACACTTAGCGCAACTATCCCTGTCACTATCAAATAAGCCAGGGTTCTCACTCCACATGTGACAGCTAGAACAGGAAAGGGGGGCGAGAGTTTTAGCCATGATGCTAGGCTAGGCTAGATCAGGCTGAAACTACAAGCTGAAACTACAGAGAGAGAGAGGCTTAGACCACGAATTACGGAGCACTAGATGCTGAATAAACTTCGATGGTTTGACGAAGTACTCAGGCACTAGTTTAGATGGATTCGTGGATTAACAAATTCAGTAGAGAGATGCTAGTAATAGTGCTGCAAAACAGCTCGCAAACAGCTCGCAAACAGAATTCACTCACCCGGAAGTGACGTCACCGGAAAGAATCACCCGTCACCGGAAAGAATCACCATTATGACACAACATTAAATTATGACACGACATTAAAGGAGGAGTCAGGAAGGTGGAGGCAGTGTCCTAATCCTGCAGCCAGGGGGCGCTGGCTACAGCAGACCCGCCCTCCTGCTGGGTGGGGCAAAGAAGCTGCGAGGGCGTAGAGAAAGTGTAGGGAGGAAGAGAGCACCTCTCTGCTCCAGTCGGCCTGGGCCAAGGCCGCTGGGGGAGGCCGAGAGGTTTGTCCGGTTTTGGCTTTGGGTAGAGCCGCTGCTCTTTTCACAGCAGCTCTGATTGTCTCTTGGTCTCAAAGTTTACATAGGCAGAACTCCAAGTTTCCTCCAGATTTTATCCAAAAATTGCGATTTAGAGTCTCCATACCCATGTTTGTCCATCAGACCCCAGCCCAGAGTCACAAAGTTCAAGTACTTGAAGCCAGTGGTGGCTGGTGGTATAAATTTTTTGGGGGTGCATAGGTCAAAATGATAAATATGTATTATAAGTATATGTATTATGTATAGGCTATATAATATAACAAATGCCAGATGCCTTGGGTCAGACATA
Organism: Odontamblyopus lacepedii; assembly: GCA_034769755.1. NCBI lineage: Eukaryota > Metazoa > Chordata > Actinopteri > Gobiiformes > Gobiidae > Odontamblyopus > Odontamblyopus lacepedii. The sequence continues at coordinate 544,066 of CM068359.1, forward strand.
CAGGGTGAGTCCCTGAACAGCTGGTTCATTTGTGCTGCCGGGGCTCGTGGAGAAATGAGCTTCTTCAGCTGGTGTGGATCATGTCAGAGCCTGAGACTCTTCCCTGGACGTCACTGTGATGGTGGATTCTGTTCAGGGAGGTTGCTCTTCTCTCACTGTGATCCTCCCAGACGCCTTTCCAGGACCTCTCAGTCTCCAGCCTTGGTGGGTCTGCTCTGCCGTTGTGCCACTGAGCTACAGGTCGTGTTGTGATCAGGTGGTTTATGCATCCGGCTTCATTCTCTCTCGTGTTCCTCTTTAAGTGTCTGGCCAAGGCTTGGAGCTTTTGTTTGGCAGTTTCGAGTGCTTCAGGTATGGGCACACTGGGTACTCGCTTTTTCATTGCACCTTTCTGGACCTCTGACAGTCACTTCTCTCCGCACTTCCTTGATTTTAACCTCTCACTGTCTTTTCCATGGTGGGTTCGTATCTCATGGCTCCCATGGCTCTTATAGCCCAGCTCCTCTAGGATCTCTGCTGCTGAAGTGTAGATCAGCTCACTTGTTTCACTGATGTTTGCGGATCGCTCTCAGTGCTGCTTCACATCCTCCAGGAGACTTTCAGATGGTTCTTCACTGAGTGTAACTGGCGTCGGGGTTGCCTTGTGTTCATCCGGGCCATGATCTTATCTTTCAGGTCAGTCGCTGCCTCGCTCAGCGTGATACTTATTGGGGCTTCTTTCCCAATCTCTGGTTGGGGAGTTAGTGTTAACTCCCCTCTGACCCCCTTGCCGTAGCATTTGTGTTGTACCTCGTCAGTCTCTAGTTGTGATAGCAGTTGCTGTTTGTGGATGTTGGAACACTGAGCTGCTAGTTGTTTGGCCGTTTGGACTGTGGGTATCGTAGTCACCATTTCTCCCACATCCTGTTCATGTGACCCCTCTGACTAGGGTTACTGGAGTAGTAGCTCCAACAGAGCCTGGTTCTCGCATCTCGCCCATTTCCGCCTTGTTCCAGTCACCCATTTCTCATCAAGATGCTCTGGTTCCCCGGCACCTGACGCAGACCTTGTTTGGCGACGTCTGAACCGGTATCTTGTAAGTTTCATTGTCTCTGGCTGACGTTGCACAAGACACATTAAGTTTCTCGAAATTGCCGTCTTTGCTATTTTGTCTTTGTCTGCTGGCCATTTGTTATTATATGTATATCCATTTACTTACAGCCAATAACAGCGTTTTTTGTTTGTTTGTTTGTTTGTTTTTTTATGGAAGGATAATGCAGATTACAAGAAAGCAGAGAGGGTCCAGTCACTGAAAGTTGTTAATGACGCAGCTGAAAGAGTAAAGCTGATTCAAGACTTTAATGCCTCACGAAAAATGAAGATGAGAAACAGTTTCTCTTTCAGGTTGTAGGAACATCAAGAACAAAATATGCCTGATTGAAGAAGGGAACTGTTGTTAGTGTCTGAAATTCAGTGGTGGAATTCAGGAAGAGAGTTCTTCTGAAAGTGAAGATGACAGAAGTTGCCTCAGAAACGTTGCTGGTTGATGATGTTATATTTGACAGAGATATCAGAAATTTCCATGTGGTAGGGAGTGTGTTTATTGGTATCAGCCTGGTGCTTGTGACTGGTGTAATATTCTGTCATAAATTAAAGAAATTAAAATTAACCGAGACAAACGGAATCTACTTTTTTATTTAAATATATTTAGTTAGTATTTGTTGTAATTTTGCATTAAACATGTGCACAGCTGCAGGACAAAAGGACAAGACGAGTGATCTTTGCTTTGTGCAACCTCTAAATATTTCAAATTTTTTATACAACATTATAAACATTAAATCGATAGTCATATCCTAATGCTCAAATCTAGAGAAAAGAGAAAAACAAGTTTTTGGACCACCCTAATATATATATATATATATATATATATATATATATCTCCAGCTCTTCTTTGAGCCCCTGGTATTTCTCTAGTTTCTCGTGTTCCTTTTTCCTGACATTGCCATCGCTTAGTATTGCAATGTCCACCACCATATATATATATATATATGTATATATGTATATATATATATATATATATATATATATATAAATATTTGTGTGTATATATATATATAAATGTATGTGTATATATATATATATAAATATATATATTTATATATATAGTTGTGGGTATATATATATATATATATATGTATATAAAGAATATTCAAAACAATAAAAGGAACTTGGTGATATAAATATGTGATGTGTTACAGTTACTCAGTTAATAAACCACAGAAGTCACATACCGCCTCTTGAACTAAAGCCAACAGAACTTTATGGTACAAAACAGTGAGATCCAAAGTGAAGAATTGTCCCAGTCCAGTCGCTTTGGCCTCGTTCAGTTTCTGTGTTTCGGATTTTTATTTTGGTCAAAGTCACATTTCAACAGTGACAATTAAGTTCCATTTTGACTTGGTATTGCTATTTATCTTGTCTTCATCCTGAGACAAGTCCAGTTTCTCTTCTGTTTTGTCTCGTGTCTTTCACCAGAGTTGCAGAGGAACCTTCATCCCTCAGTGCAAACCCTGGAAACAGAGGCTCGGAGAAGGAGGAAGAGAAGGTCCAGAGGTGGAACAGTTCTCCACCAGAGAGGACCTCGTAGAAGTACAGAGCTCCACCCTCAGAGTCCAGGAACACCCCCACTCTGCCCGAGGACATGCTCCCTCTGCCAGAGCGACAGGAGAGGTGGAGTCGAGTTACGTTGCTGTTGTGCCAGACAAAGTACTCTCCACCATCCGAGATCCTCAGACTCAAGGAGTGATCATTGTTTCCAAACACACACTCCCGTCCCCGTCCGCTCCGTCCAATCCCTCTGTGACTCACGGCGATATCAATCCTCCCGCTCCAGTCCACCTCCCAGTAACAGCGCCCCCTCAGGCCAGTGCAGCTCAGGACCTGCCCCCATTGTGTGAATCGCTCCTCATGATCTGGATACTCCTGCTCCTCCTTCACACGTGTCACAGTCCGATGGTCCTCAGACAGTAGCAGCTCTCTGTGAGCTGAGTTTGGGTCCAGAGAGACGTCACAGGAGTCTGAAACACACAAACATCTGAATGAACATGAACATATTCTTATAATTATTAATATAAATGAATAAACCAGACTCACACTTCCTCAGACCTGGAACCATCCAGCGCTCTCCAGCAGGATCCAACCTGAAACACACAAGTCCAGTTTAGACCAGACCAGGACCAGACCAGGACCAGACCAGGACCAGACCAGGACCCACACCTGACAGACAGCAGGGGGCGGTCTCACCTGACAGACAGCAGGGGGCGCTGGTCCCGTAGAGCGGTCAGGAGCTCGGCGGAGGCTCCTGGATGGTTGTAGCTGAGGTCGAACTCTCTGAGGTGGGAGGAGGAGCTCAGAGCTGAGGCCAGAGCAGCCCCGCCCCTCTCTGAGACCAGACATCCAGACAGCCTAAAGACACAGCATTACACTCATGTGGACACAAGGGGCAGAGTGCATCATGGGAGCGTCTCACCTGAGCGTCTCCAGTCTGCAGGGGGCGCTCTTCAGTCCAGAACACAGCAGCTCCACTCCTGAGTCCTGGAGGTCGTTGTGACTGAGATCCAAGTGTGTGAGACTGGAGGAGCTGAGGACTGAGGCCAGAGGAGCACAGCTGAGAGGAGACAGGCCACAGCCACAAAGACTGAGGACAGAGAGGGACATTAGAGACGAGAACCTCCACACAAGAGTTTAAATACAGTCTGAGGACAGAGAGGAACATTAGAGACGAGAACCTCCACACAAGAGTTTAAATACAGTCTGAGGACAGAGAGGGACATTAGAGACGAGAACCTCCACACAAGAGTTTAAATACAGTCTGAGGACAGAGAGGAACATTAGAGACGAGAACCTCCACACAAGAGTTTAAATACAGTCAGAGGACAGAGAGGGACATTAGAGACGAGAACCTCCACACAAGAGTTTAAATACAGTCTGAGGACAGAGAGGAACATTAGAGACGAGAACCTCCACACAAGAGTTTAAATACAGTCTGAGGACAGAGAGGAACATTAGAGACGAGAACCTCCACACAAGAGTTTAAATACAGTCTGAGGACAGAGAGGGACATTAGAGACAAGAACCTCCACACAAGAGTTTAAATACAGTCTGAGGACAGAGAGGGACATTAGAGACGAGAACCTCCACACAAGAGTTTAAATACAGTCTGAGGACAGAGAGGGACATTAGAGACGAGAACCTCCACACAAGAGTTTAAATACAGTCTGAGGACAGAGAGGAACATTAGAGACGAGAACCTCCACACAAGAGTTTAAATACAGTCTGAGGACAGAGAGGGACATTAGAGACGAGAACCTCCACACAAGAGTTTAAATACAGTCTGAGGACAGAGAGGAACATTAGAGACGAGAACCTCCACACAAGAGTTTAAATACAGTCTGAGGACAGAGAGGAACATTAGAGACGAGAACCTCCACACAAGAGTTTAAATACAGTCTGAGGACAGAGAGGAACATTAGAGACGAGAACCTCCACACAAGAGTTTAAATACAGTCTGAGGACAGAGAGGAACATTAGAGACGAGAACCTCCACACAAGAGTTTAAATACAGTCTGAGGACAGAGAGGAACATTAGAGACGAGAACCTCCACACAAGAGTTTAAATACAGTCTGAGGACAGAGAGGAACATTAGAGACGAGAACCTCTACACAACAGTTTAAATACAGTCTGAGGACAGAGAGGGACATTAGAGACCAGAACCTCCACACAAGAGTTTAAATACAGTCTGAGGACAGAGAGGAACATTAGAGACGAGAACCTCCACACAAGAGTTTAAATACAGTCTGAGGACAGAGAGGAACATTAGAGACGAGAACCTCCACACAAGAGTTTAAATACAGACTGAGGACAGAGAGGAACATTAGAGACCAGAACCTCCACACAAGAGTTTAAATACAGTCTGAGGACAGAGAGGGACATTAGAGACGAGAACCTCCACACAAGAGTTTAAATACAGTCTGAGGACAGAGAGGGACATTAGAGACGAGAACCTCCACACAAGAGTTTAAATACAGTCTGAGGACAGAGAGGGACATTAGAGACGAGAACCTCCACACAAGAGTTTAAATACAGCCTGAGGACAGAGAGGAACATTAGAGACGAGAACCTCCACACAAGAGTTTAAATACAGTCTGAGGACAGAGAGGAACATTAGAGACGAGAACCTCCACACAAGAGTTTAAATACAGTCTGAGGACAGAGAGGAACATTAGAGACGAGAACCTCCACACAAGAGTTTAAATACAGACTGAGGACAGAGAGGAACATTAGAGACGAGAACCTCCACACAAGAGTTTAAATACAGTCTGAGGACAGAGAGGGACATTAGAGACGAGAACCTCCACACAAGAGTTTAAATACAGTCTGAGGACAGAGAGGAACATTAGAGACGAGAACCTCCACACAAGAGTTTAAATACAGTCTGAGGACAGAGAGGGACATTAGAGACGAGAACCTCCACACAAGAGTTTAAATACAGACTGAGGACAGAGAGGAACATTAGAGACGAGAACCTCCACACAAGAGTTTAAATACAGTCTGAGGACAGAGAGGGACATTAGAGACGAGAACCTCCACACAAGAGTTTAAATACAGTCTGAGGACAGAGAGGAACATTAGAGACGAGAACCTCCACACAAGAGTTTAAATACAGTCTGAGGACAGAGAGGGACATTAGAGACGAGAACCTCCACACAAGAGTTTAAATACAGACTGAGGACAGAGAGGAACATTAGAGACGAGAACCTCCACACAAGAGTTTAAATACAGTCTGAGGACAGAGAGGGACATTAGAGACGAGAACCTCCACACAAGAGTTTAAATACAGTCTGAGGACAGAGAGGAACATTAGAGACGAGAACCTCCACACAAGAGTTTAAATACAGTCTGAGGACAGAGAGGAACATTAGAGACGAGAACCTCCACACAAGAGTTTAAATACAGTCTGAGGACAGAGAGGGACATTAGATACGAGAACCTCCACACAAGAGTTTAAATACAGTCTGAGGACAGAGAGGAACATTAGAGACGAGAACCTCCACACAAGAGTTTAAATACAGTCTGAGGACAGAGAGGGACATTAGAGACGAGAACCTCCACACAAGAGTTTAAATACAGTCTGAGGACAGAGAGGAACATTAGAGACGAGAACCTCCACACAAGAGTTTAAATACAGTCTGAGGACAGAGAGGAACATTAGAGACGAGAACCTCCACACAAGAGTTTAAATACAGTCTGAGGACAGAGAGGAACATTAGAGACGAGAACCTCCACACAAGAGTTTAAATACAGACTGAGGACAGAGAGGAACATTAGAGACGAGAACCTCCACACAAGAGTTTAAATACAGTCTGAGGACAGAGAGGGACATTAGAGACGAGAACCTCCACACAAGAGTTTAAATACAGTCTGAGGACAGAGAGGAACATTAGAGACGAGAACCTCCACACAAGAGTTTAAATACAGTCTGAGGACAGAGAGGGACATTAGAGACGAGAACCTCCACACAAGAGTTTAAATACAGACTGAGGACAGAGAGGAACATTAGAGACGAGAACCTCCACACAAGAGTTTAAATACAGTCTGAGGACAGAGAGGGACATTAGAGACGAGAACCTCCACACAAGAGTTTAAATACAGTCTGAGGACAGAGAGGAACATTAGAGACGAGAACCTCCACACAAGAGTTTAAATACAGTCTGAGGACAGAGAGGGACATTAGAGACGAGAACCTCCACACAAGAGTTTAAATACAGTCTGAGGACAGAGAGGGACATTAGATACGAGAACCTCCACACAAGAGTTTAAATACAGTCTGAGGACAGAGAGGAACATTAGAGACGAGAACCTCCACACAAGAGTTTAAATACAGACTGAGGACAGAGAGGAACATTAGAGACGAGAACCTCCACACAAGAGTTTAAATACAGTCTGAGGACAGAGAGGGACATTAGAGACGAGAACCTCCACACAAGAGTTTAAATACAGTCTGAGGACAGAGAGGAACATTAGAGACGAGAACCTCCACACAAGAGTTTAAATACAGTCTGAGGACAGAGAGGGACATTAGAGACGAGAACCTCCACACAAGAGTTTAAATACAGACTGAGGACAGAGAGGAACATTAGAGACGAGAACCTCCACACAAGAGTTTAAATACAGTCTGAGGACAGAGAGGGACATTAGAGACGAGAACCTCCACACAAGAGTTTAAATACAGTCTGAGGACAGAGAGGAACATTAGAGACTAGAACCTCCACACAAGAGTTTAAATACAGTCTGAGGACAGAGAGGGACATTAGAGACGAGAACCTCCACACAAGAGTTTAAATACAGTCTGAGGACAGAGAGGGACATTAGATACGAGAACCTCCACACAAGAGTTTAAATACAGTCTGAGGACAGAGAGGGACATTAGAGACGAGAACCTCCACACAAGAGTTTAAATACAGTCTGAGGACAGAGAGGAACATTAGAGACGAGAACCTCCACACAAGAGTTTAAATACAGACTGAGGACAGAGAGGAACATTAGAGACGAGAACCTCCACACAAGAGTTTAAATACAGTCTGAGGACAGAGAGGGACATTAGAGACGAGAACCTCCACACAAGAGTTTAAATACAGTCTGAGGACAGAGAGGAACATTAGAGACGAGAACCTCCACACAAGAGTTTAAATACAGTCTGAGGACAGAGAGGAACATTAGAGACGAGAACCTCCACACAAGAGTTTAAATACAGCCTGAGGACAGAGAGGAACATTAGAGACGAGAACCTCCACACAAGAGTTTAAATACAGTCTGAGGACAGAGAGGGACATTAGAGACGAGAACCTCCACACAAGAGTGTAAATACAGTCTGAGGACAGAGAGGGACATTAGAGACGAGAACCTCCACACAAGAGTTTAAATACAGTCTGGACTCACAGGGCTTTGGTGGAGGCTCTGACCACCGGCAGCAGACCCAGGAGAGCTGTGTGTGAGGCCTGGTATTTCCTCAGGTCAAACTCCTCCAGGTCTGAGTCTGAGGATAGTAAGACAAAGGACAGAGCCGTCCACTGAGCAGGAGACATGGTTCCATCAGAGAGGTATCTTCTCATGTTCTTCTGTATCTCCTGGACCAGACTGCCATCGTTCAGCTCGTTCAGACAGTGGAGCAGGTTCAGACTTCTCTCTGCAGACACACCCTCTTCATTCAGCCTCTGTTTGATGTACTTTACTGTCTCCTGATTGGTCTGTTCACTTCCTGTGTGAGTCAGCAGACCCTGCAGCAGCTTCTGATTGGTCGGCAGAGACAGCCCCAGGAGGAAGCGCAGGAACAGGTCCAGGTGTCCGTTTGGACTCTGTAAGGCCTGGTCCACAGCAGAATGGAAGAAGGCCTCAGGGTCTGGTGTCATGAAGATTTTTTGCATCGAAGAGTGCTTTCTTTTTCTTTTACCTTTTAATCCAACCTTTAGAATCTCAGAGGACTGTGGTGTCTCCAGCAGGTTCTCTCCAGAGCTGAAGAAGGTCTGATGGACGTGAAGAGCAGCCAGAAACTCCTGCACACTCAGATGGATGAAGCAGTAGACCTTGTCCTGGTACAGGCCTGGCTCCTCTCTAAAGACCTGTGTGAACACTCCGGAGTAAACTGAGGCCGCTGCAGCGTCCAGCCCACACTCGCTCAGGTCACTCTCGTAGAAGATCAGGTTTCCTTTCTGCAGCTGCTCAAAGGCCACTTTTCCCAGAGACTCCACCATCTTCCTGGTCTCTGGAGTCCAGTGAAGGTCCTCCCCTGATCCCTGGTGATACTTGACTTTCTGGACTTTGGCCTGAACCACCAGGAAGTGGACGTACATCTGTGTGAGAGTCCGAGGCAGCTCTGGTTCTGTTTGTTCCAGAAGCTTCTGTAGAACTGTGGAGAGGATCCAGCAGAAGATCGGGATGTGGCTCATGATGTAGAGGCTGCGGATGCTCTTGATGTGGGAGATGACGGCTGTGGCCTGGTCTGTGAACCTCTTCCTGAAGTACTGCTCCTTCTGCGGGTCGGCGAACCCTCGCACCTCTGTCACCATGGAGACGCACTCAGCAGGGATCTGATTGGCCGCGGCGGGTCGTGTGGTTATCCAGAGGCGAGCGGAGGGAAGCAGCCTCCCCCTGATGAGGTTCACCAGCAGCACGTGCACTGAGGCCGACTCTGTGGGGTCGCTCAGGACCTCGGTTTTGGTGAAGTCCAGAGGAAGTCTGCACTCGTCCAGACCGTCAAAGATGAAGAGCACCTGGAGCTGCTGGAGGCTGCAGAGATGTTTGGATGGACTGAAGAAGTGGTGCAGCAGCTCCACCAGGCTGAACTGTGAGTCTCTGAGCACATTGAGCTCTCTGAAAGTGAACGGGAACAGCAGCTGGAGGTCCTGGTGGGCCCGGCCTTCAGCCCAGTCCAGACTGAACTTCTGAGTCAGCACTGTTTTCCCCACTCCGGCCACGCCCTTCGTCAGCACAAACCTGATTGGCTCTGGTGAGTGTGGGCGGGGTTTAAAGAGCTCTTCACATGTGATGGTCTCTGGAGTGGTCAAGCTCCTGGACGCCGTCTCTATGTGTCTGACCTCATGTTCCTGGTTGACCTCTGAGGCTCCGCCCTCTGTGATGTAGAGCTCTGTGTAGATCTGGGCCAGGGGGGCGGAGTCTCCTGCTTTAGCCACGCCCTCAAACACACGGCTGAACCTCTGCTGCAGATCACACTTCAGTTTATCTCGGAACCCAACTTTACTCCCTTTAAACAAGACACGAGAGTTAGAACGTGAAACGTGGAATATTTCATATGGGAGGGCATCTGACACACAGGGAGGGCATCTGACACACAGGGAGGGCATCTGACACACAGGGAGGGCATCTGACACACAGGGAGGGCATCTGACACACAGGGAGGGCATCTGACACACAGGGATACAGGAGGATGGGAGGGCATCTGACACACAGGGATACAGAAGGATGGGAGGGCATCTGACACACAGGGATACAGGAGGATGGGAGGGCATCTGACACACAGGGAGGGCATCTGACACACGGGGAGGGCATCTGACACACAGGGATACAGGAGGATGGGAGGGCATCTGCAGGTTCTTACTGTTCCTCAGGCGCTGGGCCAGATGCTCGTGGCCCATCCTCTTCAGGAAGTCCAGGGTGATGGTCAGAACCTCTCTGCTCTCCTCCTCCTCACTCTCGGGGCATTCTGGGTAATCTGAGGCCAGGAGCCTGAGGAGCCTCTGCAGCTGCTGCTGGACAAACCTCAGGACCTGCTCCTCCAGAACCTGGAACCACACACTGTCTGAAGACGTGTTCTGAGTGTGACGTCACCACAGCTCTCAGCTCCAAATGAAGCTCATGGAGGTCAGCATTTAGGGCAGCTGATCTGGAGCCAGGGATTCAACTAACCATTATTCTCTTATGGATTCATCTTCTCATCATTTTTTCCACCACTGGCCCCTACAGTCCATACCTCTGCACCTGGTCCGGTGGTGGGCTGTGAAAATGGCTCTTGTGTGTTTTTTGTGCTATTTAGTGTTAAACTAAATCATACATAGAACTGCACTTTACATTTAGACTTATACTGTACATTTAGACTTAAACTTTACATTTAGTCTGTAAACTTCACATTTAGACTTAAACTTTACATTTAGTCTGTAAACTTCACATTTAGACTGTAAACTTTACATTTAGTCTGTAAACTTCACATTTAGACTGTAAACTTTACATTTAGACTCTAAACTTTATATTTAGACTGTAAACTTTACATGTAGATTGTAAACTTTACATTTAGCCTGTAAACTTTATATTTCGGCTGTAAACTTTACATTTAGACTGTAAACTTTACATTTGGACTGTAAACTTTACATTTAAACTTATACTGAACATTTAGACTTAAACTTTATATTTAGACTCTAAACTTTATATTTAGACTGTAAACTTTACATTTGGACTGTAAACTTTACATTTAAACTTATACTGAACATTTAGACTTAAACTTTATATTCAGACTTTAAACTTTATATTTAGACTGTAAAGTTTACATTTAGATGCTAAATCTTACATTTAGAGTACAAACGTTACATTTAGTCTGTAAACTTTACAATTTGACTGTGAACTTTACATGTAGACTTAAACTTTACATTTAGTCTGTAAACTTTACATTTAGACTCTAAACTTTACATTTAACCTGTGAACTGTACATTTAAACATATACTTCACATTTAGTCTGTAAACTTCACATTTAGACCGCAAACTTTACATTTAGACTTAAAGTTGGCATTTATAGTGTAAACTTTACAATTAGTCTGCAAACTTTACATTTAGTCTGCAAACTTTGCATTTAGACTGTATACTTTACATTTGGACTGTAAACTTTACATTTAAACTTATACTGAACATTTAGACTTAATCTTTATATTTAGACTCTAAACTTTATATTTAGACTTTAAAGTTTACATTTAGATGCTAAACTTTACATTTAGACGCTAAACTTTACAGTTTGACTGTGAACTTTACATTTAGTCTGTAAACTTTACATTGAGACTTTGAACTTTCCATTTAGACTGGAAACTGTAACACTGATCTGAACTAAATCTGAGAAACAACCAAGATCATCACAAGCAGCAGATTCATTTACAGGTGAGAGTGTGTGTGTGCTTGCGTGTGTCTGTGTGTGTCTGTGTGTGTGTTCGCAGCACAGACCTGAAAGTTGCAATCCAGCTCTGACTGAAGGTCCTGACCAATAGGAACACTCAGATCCTCATCTCTGTCGACCAAAAAAAACAAAGTCCTTGCTTAGTCCTGGTTCAGTCCTGGTTCAGTCCTGGTTTAGTCCTGGTTTAGTCCTGGTTTAGTCCTGGTTTAGTCCTGGTTTAGTCCTGGTTTAGTCCGTACCTCTGATGTGAGTCTTTAAACACTTCCATCCAGTCTTTGGAGCAATCACTTCTCAGAGACTCTGCGGTGGGGCCACAGGAGGCGCTGTTGTCTCTGAGGAACATTCACAGACGCATTATTTGAAATGTAAAACTGAAGAACGGTCTGTGGTCAGAGTCTGTATACGGTCTGTGGTCAGAGTCTGTATACGGTCTGTGGTCAGAGTCTGTATACGGTCTGTGGTCACAGTCTGTATACGGTCTGTGGTCAGAGTCTGTATACGGTCTGTGGTCAGAGTCTATATACGGTCTGTGGTCAGAGTCTATATACGGTCTGTGGTCAGAGTCTGTATACAGTCTGTGATCAGAGTCTGTATACGGTCTGTGGTCAGAGTCTGTATACGGTCTGTGGTCAGAGTCTGTATACGGTCTGTGGTCAGAGTCTATATGCAGTCTGTGGTCAGAGTCTGTATGCGGTTTGTGGTCAGAGTCTGTATACAGTCTGGTCAGAGTCTATATACAGTCTGTGGTCAGAGTCTGTATACAGTCGGTGGTCAGAGTCTATATACGGTTTGTGGTCAGAGTCTGTATACAGTCTGTGGTCAGAGTCTATATACAGTCTGTGGTCAGAGTCTGTATACAGTCTGTGGTCAGAGTCTATATACGGTCTGTGGTCAGAGTCTGTATACAGTCTGTGGTCAGAGTCTATATACAGTCTGTGGTCAGAGTCTGTATACGGTCTGTGGTCAGAGTCTATATACAGTCTGTGGTCAGAGTCTATATACGGTCTGTGGTCAGAGTCTATATACGGTCTGTGGTCAGAGTCTGTATACGGTCGGTGGTCAGAGTCTGTATACAGTCTGTGGTCAGAGTCTATATACGGTCTGTGGTCAGAGTCTATATACGGTCTGTGGTCAGAGTCTATATACAGTCTGTGGTCAGAGTCTGTATACGGTCGGTGGTCAGAGTCTGTATACAGTCTGTGGTCAGAGTCTATATACGGTTTGTGGTCAGAGTCTGTATACGGTCTGTGGTCAGAGTCTGTATACAGTCTGTGGTCAGAGTCTATATACAGTCTGTGGTCAGAGTCTGTATGCGGTTTGTGGTCAGAGTCTGTATACAGTCTGTGGTCAGAGTCTGTATACAGTCTGTGGTCAGAGTCTATATACGGTCTGTGGTCAGAGTCTATATACAGTCTGTTGTCAGAGTCTGTATACAATCTGTGGTCAGAGTCTGTATACGGTTTGTGGTCAGAGTCTGTATACGGTCTGTGGTCAGAGTCTGTATACAGTCTGTGGTCAGAGTCTATATACGGTTTGTGGTCAGAGTCTGTATACGGTTTGTGGTCAGAGTCTATATACAGTCTGTGGTCAGAGTCTGTATACAGTCTGTGGTCAGAGTCTATATACAGTCTGTGGTCAGAGTCTATATACGGTTTGTGGTCAGAGTCTGTATACAGTCTGTGGTCAGAGTCTGTATACAGTCTGTGGTCAGAGTCTGTATACAGTCTGTTGCCAGAGTCTGTAAACAGTCTGTTGTCAGAGTCTGTATACAGTCTGTGGTCAGAGTCTATATACGGTCTGTGGTCAGAGTCTATATACGGTCTGTGGTCAGAGTCTGTATACGGTTTGTGGTCAGAGTCTGTATACGGTCTGTGGTCAGAGTCTGTATACAGTATGTGGTCAGAGCCTATATACAGTCTGTGGTCAGAGTCTATATACAGTCTGTGGTCAGAGTCTGTATACAGTCTGTGGTCAGAGTCTGTATACGGTCTGTGGTCAGAGTCTATATACGGTCTGTGGTCAGAGTCTGTATACGGTCTGTGGTCAGAGTCTGTATACGGTTTGTGGTCAGAGTCTGTATACAGTCTGTGGTCAGAGTCTGTATAGGGTCTGTGGTCAGAGTCTGTATACGGTTTGTGGTCAGAGTCTGTATACAGTCTGTGGTCAGAGTCTGTATACGGTTTGTGGTCAGAGTCTGTATACAGTCTGTGGTCAGAGTCTGTATACGGTTTGTGGTCAGAGTCTGTATACGGTCTGTGGTCAGAGTCTGTATACGGTCTGTGGTCAGAGTCTATATACGGTCTGTGGTCAGAGTCTATATACAGTCTGTGGTCAGAGTCTGTATACGGTCGGTGGTCAGAGTCTGTATACAGTCTGTGGTCAGAGTCTATATACGGTTTGTGGTCAGAGTCTGTATACGGTCTGTGGTCAGAGTCTGTATACAGTCTGTGGTCAGAGTCTATATACGGTTTGTGGTCAGAGTCTGTATACGGTCTGTGGTCAGAGTCTGTATACAGTCTGTGGTCAGAGTCTATATACGGTCTGTGGTCAGAGTCTATATACGGTCTGTGGTCAGAGTCTATATACGGTCTGTGGTCAGAGTCTGTATACAGTCTGTGGTCAGAGTCTATATACGGTCTGTGGTCAGAGTCTGTATACAGTCTGTGGTCAGAGTCTGTATACAGTCTGTGGTCAGAGTCTATATACAGTTTGTGGTCAGAGTCTGTATACAGTCTGTGGTCAGAGTCTGTATACAGTCTGTGGTCAGAGTCTGTATACGGTCTGTGGTCAGAATCTGTATACGGTCTGTGGTCAGAGTCTGTATACGGTCTGTGGTCAGAGTCTGTATACAGTCTGTGGTCAGAGTCTATATGCAGTCTGTGGTCAGAGTCTGTATGCGGTTTGTGGTCAGAGTCTGTATACAGTCTGGTCAGAGTCTATATACAGTCTGTGGTCAGAGTCTGTATACAGTCGGTGGTCAGAGTCTATATACGGTTTGTGGTCAGAGTCTGTATACAGTCTGTGGTCAGAGTCTGTATACAGTCTGTGGTCAGAGTCTATATACAGTCTGTGGTCAGAGTCTGTATACAGTCTGTGGTCAGAGTCTATATACGGTCTGTGGTCAGAGTCTGTATACAGTCTGTGGTCAGAGTCTATATACAGTCTGTGGTCAGAGTCTGTATACGGTCTGTGGTCAGAGTCTATATACAGTCTGTGGTCAGAGTCTATATACGGTCTGTGGTCAGAGTCTATATACGGTCTGTGGTCAGAGTCTGTATACGGTCTGTGGTCAGAGTCTGTATACAGTCTGTGGTCAGAGTCTATATACGGTCTGTGGTCAGAGTCTATATACGGTCTGTGGTCAGAGTCTATATACAGTCTGTGGTCAGAGTCTGTATACGGTCGGTGGTCAGAGTCTGTATACAGTCTGTGGTCAGAGTCTATATACGGTTTGTGGTCAGAGTCTGTATACGGTCTGTGGTCAGAGTCTGTATACAGTCTGTGGTCAGAGTCTATATACAGTCTGTGGTCAGAGTCTGTATGCGGTTTGTGGTCAGAGTCTGTATACAGTCTGTGGTCAGAGTCTGTATACAGTCTGTGGTCAGAGTCTATATACGGTCTGTGGTCAGAGTCTATATACAGTCTGTTGTCAGAGTCTGTATACAGTCTGTGGTCAGAGTCTGTATACGGTTTGTGGTCAGAGTCTGTATACGGTCTGTGGTCAGAGTCTGTATACAGTCTGTGGTCAGAGTCTATATACGGTTTGTGGTCAGAGTCTGTATACGGTCTGTGGTCAGAGTCTGTATGCGGTTTGTGGTCAGAGTCTGTATACAGTCTGTGGTCAGAGTCTGTATACAGTCTGTGGTCAGAGTCTATATACGGTCTGTGGTCAGAGTCTATATACAGTCTGTTGTCAGAGTCTGTATACAGTCTGTGGTCAGAGTCTGTATACGGTTTGTGGTCAGAGTCTATATACAGTCTGTTGTCAGAGTCTGTATACAGTCTGTGGTCAGAGTCTATATACAGTCTGTGGTCAGAGTCTGTATGCGGTTTGTGGTCAGAGTCTGTATACAGTCTGTGGTCAGAGTCTGTATACAGTCTGTGGTCAGAGTCTATATACGGTCTGTGGTCAGAGTCTATATACAGTCTGTTGTCAGAGTCTGTATACAATCTGTGGTCAGAGTCTGTATACGGTTTGTGGTCAGAGTCTGTATACGGTCTGTGGTCAGAGTCTGTATACAGTCTGTGGTCAGAGTCTATATACGGTTTGTGGTCAGAGTCTGTATACGGTTTGTGGTCAGAGTCTATATACAGTCTGTGGTCAGAGTCTGTATACAGTCTGTGGTCAGAGTCTATATACAGTCTGTGGTCAGAGTCTATATACGGTTTGTGGTCAGAGTCTGTATACAGTCTGTGGTCAGAGTCTGTATACAGTCTGTGGTCAGAGTCTGTATACAGTCTGTTGCCAGAGTCTGTAAACAGTCTGTTGTCAGAGTCTGTATACAGTCTGTGGTCAGAGTCTATATACGGTCTGTGGTCAGAGTCTATATACGGTCTGTGGTCAGAGTCTGTATACGGTTTGTGGTCAGAGTCTGTATACGGTCTGTGGTCAGAGTCTGTATACAGTCTGTGGTCAGAGCCTATATACAGTCTGTGGTCAGAGTCTATATACAGTCTGTGGTCAGAGTCTGTATACAGTCTGTGGTCAGAGTCTGTATACGGTCTGTGGTCAGAGTCTGTATACAGTCTGTGGTCAGAGTCTATATACGGTCTGTGGTCAGAGTCTGTATACGGTCTGTGGTCAGAGTCTGTATACAGTCTGTGGTCAGAGTCTGTATACGGTCTGTGGTCAGAGTCTGTATACGGTTTGTGGTCAGAGTCTGTATACAGTCTGTGGTCAGAGTCTGTATACGGTTTGTGGTCAGAGTCTGTATACAGTCTGTGGTCAGAGTCTGTATACGGTTTGTGGTCAGAGTCTGTATACGGTCTGTGGTCAGAGTCTGTATACAGTCTGTGGTCAGAGTCTATATACGGTCTGTGGTCAGAGTCTATATACAGTCTGTGGTCAGAGTCTGTATACGGTCGGTGGTCAGAGTCTGTATACAGTCTGTGGTCAGAGTCTATATACGGTTTGTGGTCAGAGTCTGTATACGGTCTGTGGTCAGAGTCTGTATACAGTCTGTGGTCAGAGTCTATATACAGTCTGTGGTCAGAGTCTGTATGCGGTTTGTGGTCAGAGTCTGTATACAGTCTGTGGTCAGAGTCTGTATACAGTCTGTGGTCAGAGTCTATATACGGTCTGTGGTCAGAGTCTGTATACAGTCTGTGGTCAGAGTCTATATACAGTCTGTTGTCAGAGTCTGTATACAATCTGTGGTCAGAGTCTGTATACGGTTTGTGGTCAGAGTCTGTATACGGTCTGTGGTCAGAGTCTGTATACGGTTTGTGGTCAGAGTCTGTATACAGTCTGTGGTCAGAGTCTGTATACAGTCTGTGGTCAGAGTCTGTATACGGTCTGTGGTCAGAGTCTGTATACGGTTTGTGGTCAGAGTCTGTATACAGTCTGTGGTCAGAGTCTGTATACGGTTTGTGGTCAGAGTCTGTATACAGTCTGTGGTCAGAGTCTGTATACGATTTGTGGTCAGAGTCTGTATACGGTTTGTGGTCAGAGTCTGTATACAGTCTGTGGTCAGAGTCTGTATACGGTCTGTGGTCAGAGTCTGTATACAGTCTGTGGTCAGAGTCTGTATACGGTCTGTGGTCAGAGTCTGTATACGGTCTGTGGTCAGAGTCTGTATACAGTCTGTGGTCAGAGTCTATATACGGTTTGTGGTCAGAGTCTGTATACGGTCTGTGGTCAGAGTCTGTATACAGTCTGTGGTCAGAGTCTATATACAGTCTGTGGTCAGAGTCTGTATGCGGTTTGTGGTCAGAGTCTGTATACAGTCTGTGGTCAGAGTCTGTATACAGTCTGTGGTCAGAGTCTATATACGGTCTGTGGTCAGAGTCTATATACAGTCTGTTGTCAGAGTCTGTATACAATCTGTGGTCAGAGTCTGTATACGGTTTGTGGTCAGAGTCTGTATACGGTCTGTGGTCAGAGTCTGTATACAGTCTGTGGTCAGAGTCTATATACGGTTTGTGGTCAGAGTCTGTATACGGTTTGTGGTCAGAGTCTATATACAGTCTGTGGTCAGAGTCTGTATACAGTCTGTGGTCAGAGTCTATATACAGTCTGTGGTCAGAGTCTATATACGGTTTGTGGTCAGAGTCTGTATACAGTCTGTGGTCAGAGTCTGTATACAGTCTGTGGTCAGAGTCTGTATACAGTCTGTTGCCAGAGTCTGTAAACAGTCTGTTGTCAGAGTCTGTATACAGTCTGTGGTCAGAGTCTATATACGGTCTGTGGTCAGAGTCTATATACGGTCTGTGGTCAGAGTCTGTATACGGTTTGTGGTCAGAGTCTGTATACGGTCTGTGGTCAGAGTCTGTATACAGTCTGTGGTCAGAGCCTATATACAGTCTGTGGTCAGAGTCTGTATACGGTCTGTGGTCAGAGTCTGTATACGGTCTGTGGTCAGAGTCTGTATACGGTCTGTGGTCAGAGTCTATATACGGTCTGTGGTCAGAGTCTGTATACGGTCTGTGGTCAGAGTCTGTATACGGTTTGTGGTCAGAGTCTGTATACAGTCTGTGGTCAGAGTCTGTATAGGGTCTGTGGTCAGAGTCTGTATACGGTTTGTGGTCAGAGTCTGTATACAGTCTGTGGTCAGAGTCTGTATACGGTTTGTGGTCAGAGTCTGTATACAGTCTGTGGTCAGAGTCTGTATACGGTTTGTGGTCAGAGTCTGTATACGGTCTGTGGTCAGAGTCTGTATACGGTTTGTGGTCAGAGTCTGTATACGGTCTGTGGTCAGAGTCTGTATACGGTCTGTGGTCAGGTGACACTGACCTGAGCTGTGCAGAGGCTCCACTTTGGACTTTTTTAAAGCCGATGAACACGTCTTTGGAGAAGTTACTGCTCAGAGAGACTCCGCTGGGGCCAGGACCTGCTTTAGACCTGATATAGTCCTGGTTTAGTCCTGCTTTAGACCTGATATAGTCCTGGTTTAGTCCTGCTTTAGACCTGATATAGTCCTGGTTTAGTCCTGCTTTAGACCTGATATAGTCCTGGTTTAGTCCTGCTTTAGACCTGACATAGTCCTGGTTTAGTCCGGGTTCAGACCTGATATAGTCCTGGTTTAGTCCTGCTTTAGACCTGATATAGTCCTGGTTTAGTCCTGCTTTAGACCTGATATAGTCCTGGTTTAGTCCGGGTTCAGACCCTGGTCCTGCTCCGGAGTTCTCCATTTTCCTGCAAACATAAAAAGTCTTTAAGTTCTATAATTCACATTTTGTGCTCGTCTGTTTCCACAAAGGTAAACTGAGTCCTGAGTGTGTGTCCTGAGTGTGTGTCCTGAGTGTGTGTCCTGAGTGTGTGTGTCCTGAGTGTGTGTCCTGAGTGTGTGTCCTGAGTGTGTGTCCTGAGTGTGTGAGTCCTGAGTGTGTGTCCTGAGTGTGTGTCCTGAGTGTGTGTGTCCTGAGTGTGTGTCCTGAGTGTGTGTCCTGAGTGTGTGTGTCCTGAGTGTGTGTCCTGAGTGTGTGTCCTGAGTGTGTGTCCTGAGTGTGTGTCCTGAGTGTGTGTCCTGAGTGTGTGTGTCCTGAGTGTGTGTCCTGAGTGTGTGTGTCCTGAGTGTGTGTCCTGAGTGTGTGTCCTGAGTGTGTGTCCTGAGTGTGTGTGTCCTGAGTGTGTGTCCTGAGTGTGTGTCCTGAGTGTGTGTGTCCTGAGTGTGTGTCCTGAGTGTGTGTCCTGAGTGTGTGTCCTGAGTGTGTGTGTCCTGAGTGTGTGTCCTGAGTGTGTGTCCTGAGTGTGTGTCCTGAGTGTGTGTGTCCTGAGTGTGTGTGTCCTGAGTGTGTGTCCTGAGTGTGTGTCCTGAGTGTGTGTCCTGAGTGTGTGTGTCCTGAGTGTGTGTCCTGAGTGTGTGTCCTGAGTGTGTGTCCTGAGTGTGTGTGTCCTGAGTGTGTGTCCTGAGTGTGTGTCCTGAGTGTGTGTCCTGAGTGTGTGTGTCCTGAGTGTGTGTCCTGAGTGTGTGTCCTGAGTGTGTGTCCTGAGTGTGTGTGTCCTGAGTGTGTGTCCTGAGTGTGTGTCCTGAGTGTGTGTCCTGAGTGTGTGTGTCCTGAGTGTGTGTCCTGAGTGTGTGAGTCCTGAGTGTGTGTCCTGAGTGTGTGTCCTGAGTGTGTGTCCTGAGTGTGTGTCCTGAGTGTGTGTGTCCTGAGTGTGTGTGTCCTGAGTGTGTGTCCTGAGTGTGTGTACTGAGTGTGTGTCCTGAGTGTGTGTGTCCTGAGTGTGTGTGTCCTGAGTGTGTGTCCTGAGTGTGTGTCCTGAGTGTGTGTCCCGAGAGTGTGAGTCCTGAGTGTGTGTCCTGAGTGTGTGTCCTGAGTGTGTGTCCTGAGTGTGTGTCCTGAGTGTGTGTCCCGAGAGTGTGTCCCGAGAGTGTGAGTCCTGAGTGTGTGTCCTGAGTGTGTGTCCTGAGTGTGTGTCCTGAGTGTGTGTCCCGAGAGTGTGAGTCCTGAGTGTGTGTCCTGAGTGTGTGTCCTGAGTGTGTGTCCTGAGTGTGTGTGTCCTGAGTGTGTGTCCTGAGTGTGTGTCCTGAGTGTGTGTCCTGAGTGTGTGTCCTGAGTGTGTGTCCCGAGAGTGTGTCACGAGAGTGTGAGTCCTGAGTGTGTGTCCAGAGTGTGTGTCCTGAGTGTGTGTCCTGAGTGTGTGTCCCGAGAGTGTGAGTCCTGAGTGTGTGTCCTGAGTGTGTGTCCTGAGTGTGTGTCCTGAGTGTGTGTGTCCTGAGTGTGTGTCCTGAGTGTGTGTCCTGAGTGTGTGTGTCCTGAGTGTGTGTCCCGAGTGTGTGTGTCCTGAGTGTGTGTGTCCTGAGTGTGTGTCCTGAGTGTGTGTCCAGAGTGTGTGTGTCCTGAGTGTGTGTCCTGAGTGTGTGTGTCCTGAGTGTGTGTCCTGAGTGTGTGTCCTGAGTGTGTGTGTCCTGAGTGTGTGTCCTGAGTGTGTGTCCTGAGTGTGTGTCCTGAGTGTGTGTCCCGAGAGTGTGAGTCCTGAGTGTGTGTCCTGAGTGTGTGTCCTGAGTGTGTGTCCTGAGTGTGTGTCCCGAGAGTGTGAGTCCTGAGTGTGTGTCCTGAGTGTGTGTCCTGAGTGTGTGTCCTGAGTGTGTGTCCTGAGTGTGTGAGTCCTGAGTGTGTGTCCTGAGTGTGTGTCCTGAGTGTGTGTCCTGAGTGTGTGTGTCCTGAGTGTGTGTCCTGAGTGTGTGAGTCTTGAGTGTGTGTCCTGAGTGTGTGTCCTGAATACGTGTCCTGAGTGTGTGTCCCGAGTGTGTGTCCTGAGTGTGTGTGTCCTGAGTGTGTGTGTCCTGAGTGTGTGTCCTGAGTGTGTGTCCTGAGTGTGTGTCCCGAGTGTGTGTGTCCTGAGTGTGTGTGTCCTGAGTGTGTGTCCTGAGTGTGTGTCCTGAGTGTGTGTGTCCTGAGTGTGTGTCCTGAGTGTGCGTCCTGAGTGTGTGTCCCGAGTGTGTGTGTCCTGAGTGTGTGTGTCCTGAGTGTGTGTCCTGAGTGTGTGTGTCCTGAGTGTGTGTGTCCTGAGTGTGTGTCCTGAGTGTGTGTGTCCTGAGTGTGTGTCCTGAGTGTGTGTCCCGAGTGTGTGTGTCCTGAGTGTGTGTGTCCTGAGTGTGTGTCCCGAGTGTGTGTGTCCTGAGTGTGTGTGTCCTGAGTGTGTGTCCTGAGTGTGTGTGTCCTGAGTGTGTGTCCTGAGTGTGTGTGTCCTGAGTGTGTGTCCTGAGTGTGTGTCCCAAGTGTGTGTCCTGAGTGTGTGTGTCCTGAGTGTGTGTCCTGAGTGTGTGTCCTGAGTGTGTGAGTCCTGAGTGTGTGTCCTGAGTGTGTGTGTCCTGAGTGTGTGAGTCCTGAGTGTGTGTGTCCTGGTGTCCTGAGTGTGTGTCCTGAGTGTGTGAGTCCTGAGTGTGTGTCCTGAGTGTGTGTGCCCTGAGTGTGTGTCCTGAGTGTGTGAGTCTTGAGTGTGTGTCCTGAGTGTGTGTGTCCTGAGTGTGTGTCCTAGTGTCCTGAGTGTGTGTCCTGAGTGTGTGAGTCCTGAGTGTGTGTCCTGAGTGTGTGTTTCCTGAGTGTGTGTCCTGAGTGTGTGAGTCTTGAGTGTGTGTCCTGAGTGTGTGTCCTGAGTGTGTGAGTCTTGAGTGTGTGTCCTGAGTGTGTGTGTCCTGAGTGTGTGAGTCCTGAGTGTGTGTCCTGAATGTGTGTGTCCTGAGTGTGTGTGTCCTGAGTGTGTGTCCTGAGTGTGTGTCCTTAGTGTGTGTCCCGAGTGTGTGTCCTGAGTGTGTGTCCTGAGTGTGTGTCCTGAGTGTGTGTCCTTAGTGTGTGTCCCGAGTGTGTGTCCTGAGTGTGTGTGTCCTGAGTGTGTGTGTCCTGGTGTCCTGAGTGTGTGTCCTGAGTGTGTGTGTCCTGAGTGTGTGTCCTGAGTGTGTGTCCTGAGTGTGTGTGTCCTGAGTGTGTGTCCCGAGTGTGTGTCCTGAGTGTGTGTCCTGAGTGTGTGAGTCCTGAGTGTGTGTCCTGAGTGTGTGTGTCCTGCGTGTGTGTCCTGAGTGTGTGTCCTGAGTGTGTGTGTCCTGAGTGTGTGTGTCCTGAGTGTGTGTCCTGAGTGTGTGTCCTGAGTGTGTGAGTCCTGAGTGTGTGTCCTGAGTGTGTGTCCTGAGTGTGTGTGTCCTGAGTGTGTGTCCTGAGTGTGTGTCCTGAGTGTGTGTGTCCTGAGTGTGTGTCCTGAGTGTGTGTCCTGAGTGTGTGTGTCCTGCGTGTGTGTCCTGAGTGTGTGTCCTGAGTGTGTGTGTCCTGAGTGTGTGTGTCCTGAGTGTGTGTCCTGAGTGTGTGTCCTGAGTGTGTGAGTCCTGAGTGTGTGTCCTGAGTGTGTGTCCTGAGTGTGTGAGTCCTGAGTGTGTGTCCTGAGTGTGTGTCCTGAGTGTGTGTGTCCTGAGTGTGTGTGTCCCGAGTGTGTGTCCTGAGTGTGTGTCCTGAGTGTGTGAGTCCTGAGTGTGTGTCCTGAGTGTGTGTCCTGAGTGTGTGTGGCCTGTTTGTGTGTCCTGTGTGTGTGTCCCTAGTGTGTGTCCTGAGTGTGTGAGTCCTGAGTGTGTGTCCTGAGTGTGTGTCCTGAGTGTGTGTGTCCTGAGTGTGTGTCCTAAGTGTGTGTCCTGAGTGTGTGTCCTGAGTGTGTGAGTCCTGAGTGTGTGTCCTGAGTGTGTGTCCTGAGTGTGTGTCCTGAGTGTGTGTGTCCTGAGTGTGTGTGTCCTGAGTGTGTCCTGAGTGTGTGTCCTGAGTGTGTGTGTCCTGAGTGTGTGTCCTGAGTGTGTGTCCCGAGTGTGTGTCCTGAGTGTGTGTCCTGAGTGTGTGAGTCCTGAGTATGTGTCCTGAGTGTGTGTGTCCTGAGTGTGTGTCCTGAGTGTGTGTGTCCTGAGTGTGTGTCCTGAGTGTGTGTCCCGAGTGTGTGTCCCGAGTGTGTGTCCTGAGTGTGTGAGTCCTGAGTGTGTGTCCTGAGTGTGTGTGTCCTGAGTGTGTGTGTCCTGAGTGTGTGTCCTGAGTGTGTGTCCTGAGTGTGTGTGTCCTGAGTGTGTGTGTCCTGAGTGTGTGTCCTGAGTGTGTGTGTCCTGAGTGTGTGTGTCCTGAGTGTGTGTCCTGAGTGTGTGTGTCCTGAGTATGTGTCCTGAGTGTGTGTGTCCTGAGTGTGTGTCCTGAGTGTGTGTGTCCTGAGTGTGTGTCCTGAGTGTGTGTCCTGAGTGTGTGTAATATGTCTGTGTGTAATATGTGTGTGTGTAATATGTCTGTGTGTAATATGTGTGTGTGTAATATGTGTGTGTAACATCTCGGTTTGACTTTCTGACATGAGGGGTAAAGATTTCCATGAAATTTCCTGATCTTCTTTTGTATTTTGTTGGTTTTGAGTGTATTCATATATTTGTACCTTTGATCCCCAAAATGACACCAGCCGCCACCGCTGTGTGTGACTTTTTCTTTTTTTCTTTGGAGTCACACGAGAAACAGAAAATATTGTGGGGCCAAAATGCTGGACTCAGTTCTGCAGAATATGAATAGTATTTCTGCATAAAAAGTGATAAATCTGGTTGTTCTGCCGCTGCTCAGACGGGGCAGAGTTTGTGTTCTGACCACAGACGTTTGTGTGGAGGGATCAGCTAAAGCAGGGGCCCAAACTTTTTTCATCTAGGGCCATATATTAAAACACAGAGCAGTGTGAGGGCCGATCGAGGGTCATAGACTGGAGGTCAAAACAGTGAGTAATTAAAAACTGTGCATTTATAACAGGTCTGAATGACCCTCCAGACCTTTGTTCAGGCTCAGACCCTCAGAAGGACAAACTACATTTGCTTGATCAAGGTAGATTTCAAAAACATGCAGTAAAAAGTACTACTTGTGGTAATATGGGCCAATTCACCTGGAAGCCTGAGGGCCAAAAAC